>CM068839.1:29245505-29845505 GCA_028554795.2 Sinohyriopsis cumingii
GTACGTACATTTATTTCTACAAGGCACATAACTGTCATAATTTACATGTTCACAATGAGTGGTAATAATAAAAGATTAAATTCTCATAGAGATCAACATCAGTCAATTTCAGTTTTGTGTTTTAGCTGAACAAACATAACTTTCCACACAATGGAAAGCTTGATGTTTCGGTGTCTCCAATGTTGATAGTCGGCGAATTTGTCTTTCATTTTTTGACAGCAGTACAGGCCAGTTAATCATTAAAACCCTGAAACTAGCTTGTGATAAGAGGGAATTTTGACCCGTAACTATACCAGTTTAACATCGGTATATACGGTATAAAAATGCCAGGTGTTCACTCGTGTAAGTTTCTTTCGTGGAAATGGAGCTATAGCACATGGAGTTACAGCATTCGTGGTGATCATTCTTGGGATTGAAATTAATTGTGGACGATTTGATTGTTGTATTTTTTTTGTTCTGTTTTTTTTTTTAAATATTTGTTTTATTTTTGTAGAGGTAAAACAAATCATTAATTTACATAATTTTAAAACATAACGTTCTATTTAGTGAAGAAGCAAATTTTTTACATTAATTATTTCTTCACAATAATAATTCACAGGTGATCCAACAGAACATGTAGGACTTTTCTTGTTTAGAAGAAATGAAAATCAAAGAAATAATATAATCAGGAGTTCTCTGCAAAAATCGGAAGATATTATGAAATCGGGAGTTAGGCGTGCAGCGGCCTAAAAAATCAGGAGTTTTTTCTCTCCTCCCAGCGTGAAAGTTGACAGGTATGGTGTAAGGTCGCTTACATCAAAGCAAACTACAACTCAGCTTTTACGGCATTAGCATAATTTTCAAAGCATTATTTCCGAAACGTTATTATTGTATTTTGGAGATATAAAAGTTGAGTGCAGTAGTGGCCATGATTCGACTCCAAGGGATGTACTTAATTCAGCGTCTAATTACACCTACAATGTACATGCGGTGGCGCCATTATCTAAATATGTTCAGTAGCCTAATTGCGAGCATTGAATCGAACCATATTGTTTGTTTGTTGTGTTGTCATACTGGGATTACATTTTAATGAGTTTAGGTATTTACAATTTCAAAGCAAAGTAAAAATGTAATTACCAGTGCACTGATATAAAATGTCCAATGCAATAATGCATAAAAACAAACAATAATCGAGTCAAAATGGAGAGGTAGTGTTACAGGAACTCGCAATTGCTAATTTCTTGTCATCGTTCGATCAAATTGTACACAAATCTAAATTAGGCAGAAACAATAAGAAAACAGAAATTAAATAAATTACTTTTCAAATAAGTTTATACCATTTCTTTTTGGGGCTCCGAGTGGCCGAGTGGTCTAAAGCGCTCTCCATTACAGATCATTGCCATCTCACCTCTGTCTGCGTGGGTTTGAGTCTAGGATTCAGCCAATGTGGGTATGTGAGAAAGCTTGCCAGTAGCTTCTTATTGGTCGGTGGTTCTTTCTGGGGTTTTCCCAGGTTCTTCCTCCACCATTAATACTGGCCACCATGTATAGCCTATCGTGTGCTGAAAAATGGCGTTAAACACTACAACAACAACAACAACCATTTCTTTTTAATAATCATGCACGCCAACTTCGAGATAGGTATACATGTAATTTTTTTTAAATACATCTTTGCCTAAATAAATGCATTTAGAACTTACTTCGTGCATCTTGAGATGCCTCAGAGTTGTAAGTTGGCTTATAAACGGGTCATGCACTTTTTAGTGTTTATACCTGTTCAGTTTGGTGGTCAGCTTATACATGAATGGGCTTATATGCAAGTATATACAGTAATAATAAGTCTCATTGACAGAACTAGGATATTATCAAGACATTTAATAAAACAAGGTCCCATTGACAGAACCAGGATATTATCAAGACATTTAATAAAACAAAATCCCATTGACAGAATCAGCACAAAAATAATAGCCAGTTCTTAGTACAACATATGCAAATATCAAATACCGTATATACTCACATATAAGTCGGATCAAACTACAAACTGCATACACCCAGATCTTACACAAAAATCATACAAAAAAATGACACGGTTATAAAAAATGTGTACATGTTACACAAAGTCAAACACGATGGTTTCACAAACTGCTCCAGAGACATTCAACATTGCTATTATTACATAATACTCAAACCAAGTCCATGACAGAATTCAATGTTTAATGATATTACATTGAGGTTTCATAGACCAACAACACAGAATTCAATGTAAATGCTATTACTTTGAGGTTTCATACACTAACACCACAAAATTCATTGCAATGATATATTTATTATGTGAAAATATTAAAAAAAGCGTATGATAGTTTTGGGGTTTTATGCTACGGTTGAAAGCAATTTTAGCACCTGACAGGCTATATGCTGTGGTTGGTATATTAGGTGGAGGAAGAACCAGGAAAAACACCAGAAAGAACAACCAGCCCGTGGGAAGCTACTGGCAAGCTTTCTGACATACCCACATTGGTCAAGCCAAGGCTCAAACTTATGCAGACAGGTGAGATTTGTGAGTGAGCTGTAAAGGCATGTATCTTAGAGCACTTGCCCCACCCACCACAACAACGAAGAATTCAATGTAATGACATATTTCTGATGTAAAATTAATTAAATAAAAAAGCATATCATTGTAACTATATCTGACTGCTCAATTTAAAAAAAGGGAAAACAGTTCAGAGACAGTACTTGCACAAAAGACTGGAGTTCACAAAAAAGCACCAGAGAATTTCCAAGTTTTTTTGTTAAAAATGATCAGGTATCCATTTTGCTTGTTGTTGTTGTTGGTAATCATAATTGTTCAGCAGATTCTCCAAAAGAATCTTACATAATTACATTTTCCACTGACACCTGGCTAATACATTATGTAAATAGTGTTCTTTATCACTGTATAAAAACTGTATCCAGTGGTATAATTAGTGTTGTATGCCACATTATAAAAAGTATTGTATCCAATGGTATAGTGTTGTACACCATGGTATAAAGGTTTGGCAAGGTACAAAGGATATAAAATATTTAATTTGTTTGTATGTCCTTTGGCAGAATAATTGTGGAAAAAAGGTAGAAAGGTGTAACAGTTTGCACAATTTTTTTAAATCAATATTTTAAACATACAATCATCAAAATCAGTGCTCACATATATTCTTGTGCAGTTTATTTTGACATCTTGTGCTCTTTTCTATGTTGATAATAATTTGAACTTGTACTAAAATCTTGGACATGTACAACAATTTAATCTGATGAAATAATGACATCAAAAAGGAAAGTGAAAAAGGTTTTAATACAAATATACAGACTTTACAAACACTACCAATTTATAAAATTAGAAGTAAAAAAATATTAACGTCTACTTTCACTAAATATTTCCAAAAATTTACACTCATCCTCTAATTCTAACACAATGTTATATCCCAAACCCCTTCTATTGCACACTCACACATCCATCTCTAATCCAAAGACAATACCCATCTATATTCTGCTTTTTAAAAAAAAAAAATGTCCAATCTGATTCTTGCACTCTGCATTTTTATATTTCAAAAATCAAAGCTGCTTGTATTTTTTCCCCAACAATTTATTCACAGACTTTATCTCACAGGGCCATAAAATATATCTGAACATTTTTTCTGACAGATTTTGTTATAATAACATGCCATCTTCCCTGATTTTGAAGATGAAAACAATAAGGCAATGTCCTTTACAAAGGCACAATGTTTCAAAACATAATCCTGATTTAAGGCCTCAATATGTTAGGGCTGTTCCACTGAAACATGATTCCCATCCAAGGAAGATGCTTTCCATTTGGAATGTGTGTGTGTGTGTGTGTGATTAGGATTCTTAACGTAGCTTTAACAATTTTTCAGTCATATCACTACGATGTCTGCAGTGTGGCAGTTTATAGTGATGTCTAACACTTGGGCATCATGCTGCAGACATGTAGCATGATGTCCCACCCAGTCACATTATCCTGACACCAGGCTGACCAGTAATAACACTAACCGCTTAAGGCTGAGCGCCAAGCGAGGCAGCTGTAAGTACGATTTTTGTAAGCCTCTGGTATGACTCAGCCAGGGATCAAACCCACAACCTCCCACTTCCAAGGTGGACACTCTAACCACCAGGCCACCGGAGTGGTGTGCTTTCCATTTGGAGTATTTACTCATTGATTTGTAATTCTTGTATTATTTTTGTACGAACTTGTTGAGTGATCATAGTACCCTGGCAGAGCTGTCATACAGGGTGGGCAATATGGGCAACTGCCTGTAGTGCCATTTTGCAGAGTTTGCACTATATTTAAATGGAATGGCCCATAACATACAGAGCTCCTTTGAACTACCTCTGCTATTTCTGTGAGAAAAAATATGCCACAGATGTATGTTGGTTCAGTAATTTACAAAAAGCATCATCAAACATTTTATTCAATGAAAATAACTATCTGTATGGCTGGATTGACCATGACTGTACAAGAAGTCACAAATAAATAAAAAAGGTTTCATATATTAAAACCTACTTGGTCAATACATGTTTAGTAAAAATAAATTTGAGCCTGGGGCAAGTTGAACATTCTTTGCTGGGCCAGCAAAACATGTTGCTGACATCGATACAAAACCTTAATACAAAAATAACAACAAATTTCAATATTTATTACAGAAGAGAGAATTTCATGAAGATCAGACATGTAAGTTAGACATTTTCCCCTACCTGAAAGATCTGCTTGAATACAGAACACTAGAAAAGTGCAAGAGCTGGAGGATTCCTCAAATTCATACACATGGCTGAACCAAACAAGTCAATGAATTTTCAAAACCAAGATTTCTATAATCCTTAACAAAATAAACTGTAAGAAACCTTTGACAATTAAAATCAAAATATGTATAATATTAAAGTGCTCTCCATTGTACAACAATGCATTTTTGCACAACATTACAGGTTTGTACAACAATGCATTTTTGTACAACATTACAGGTTTGTACAACCATGCATTTTTGTACAACATTACAGGTTTGTACAACATTACAGGTTTGTACAACAATACAGGCTTGTACAATAATACAGGTTTGTACAACAATACAGGTTTGTACAGTAGATACTACTTTAATATTATATATCATTCGTTTTAAATTGACTGTCATTCCTAACAATGGGTAATGGGTAAATGTCCTCTTACTTTGAAGCAGGGGCCATGGTGGCCTAATGATTAGTGTGCAACCGAATTCTACCAACAGATTGGCCTGGACTGAATTCTACTATCAGACTGGCCTGGACTGAATTCTACCATCAGACTGGCCTGGACTGAATTCTACTATCAGACTGGCCTGAACTGAATTCTACTATCAGACTGGCCTGAACTGAATTCTACTATCAGACTGGCCTGAACTGAATTCTACCATCAGATTGGTCTAGACTGAATTCTACTATTAGACTAGCCTGGACTGAATTCTACCATCAGATTGGACTGAATTCTACCATCAGCTTGGACTGAATTCTACCATCAGCTTGGCCTAGACTGAATTCTACAATTAGACTAGCCTGGACTGAATTCTTCCATCAGACTAGCCTGGACTGAATTCTTCCATCAGCTTGGCCTAGACTGAATTCTACCATCAGCTTGGCCTAGACTGAATTCTACTATTAGACTAGCCTGGACTGAATTCTACTATTAGACTGGCCTGTACTGAATTCTATCATCAGACTGACCCAAACTGAATTGTGTGTTTGTGATTTCGATTTTTAACGTAGCTTTAAAAAAAATTCGGCATCACTGCGATGTCTGCAGTGTGACAGTTTATAGCAATGTACCATTTTTATAAGCCTTTGGTATGAATTGGCCAGGGATTGAACCCACGAATTCAGTAATGGGTTCGATCCCCAGCCGAGACATACCAAAGACTTACAAAAATGGTACTAACAGCTGCCTCGCTAGGCACTCAGCATTAAGAGGTTAGTGTTAGGACTGGTTGGTCTGGTGTCAGGATAATGTGACTGGGTGGGGACATCATGCTACATGTCTGCGGCATGATGCCCCAGTGCTAGACATCACTATAAACTGTCACACTGCAGACATCGTAGCAATATGACTGAAAAATTGTTAAAGCTATGTTAAAAATCCAAATCACACACACACACACTACCATCAGATTGGCCTTGGCTGGCTACTATAGTGTGTCCTTGGACAAGGTACTTTATGACAACTGCCTTGGTACAAAACAACCTCCATGTGGTACTGTACCATAAAGCGGTAAAACCAAATCAAGCCAGTCACACTACTAAGAACAGCTATACAAAATGTAATGCTTTGTACTTGAAGCTGAACTTAAAATGAGCTACACCTCAAGAATGATCATGTGAAAATACTTTCACCAATAGGTAACAATTTAAAAAATAATTTACCCCGTCTATTGATGCCCTTTACACTTAGTGCTGGCTGTACTCTTCATTAACACACAGGTGGCATGAGGGTGGTCAGTGATTATTTTTGACCTTTGCACATGAAGGCCCAAGAGACTGAATCCTGGATGGTAGAAGTACAAAAAACTGTTCTTTAAAAAGTAAAATTAAGCCACTTTCTTGAAAGCATATGTTACAAAATAAAGTACATGCTCTAATCCAGCTGACATGTCTGAACAGGTAAAATAGAATATAAAATAATCATGTGGTTTAGTGGAACTAATGAAATGTTAAATCAATAATTAATGCAGTGCAGAATTATGTAATTTTCATGTTTTTCTTTAACAGAGTACACTTGGCAAAAACACCACAATACTGGTTACCAGAATCATTACCTTGACGTAATAGTTCTATAATTGAAATATCTTGGTAAGGACATTAAATTTGTTACTGAAAGGAAAAACAAAAAAAATTCTATTTAGAAAGAGGGAAAGATAATGTTCTACATATTAATGAAAAATTGGGCAGAAAGTGGCCCAGTGACAATATTTTGAATTTTTACATGCAATACTGTCAAATGTTCCTCTGTGTCAAAGTTGCCTTCTAACAGCTGTGACAAATTTCTGGTCAAGGCATGAACATGCAATCATTTGCACATCTCTCACTTCAACGGGTTCGATGTTAACAGTGATGACCACTAAGCAGTAACTGATGTATTGTTCTTAAGTTGGTCCATCCCCAGTGTAAGGTAGGCAACATGCAGTACTTGCTTGCTGTTAGTAACAAAATCAAGATGCTGTCTTGTAGAACTTGTCAGGAATTATTTGTGAAGATGTAAGTGAACCCAGCTGCCACTGTTGCAATCAAAATACCAACTCCAGCTACTGCAATGGAAAATGTGCAATATTTCATTTATCAACATTTGGACCACCACTACATACAATTTTGTTGTCCAGTTACTGAGTTCTAAAGGTCAGAGGTGATTAAATGCAAGATGGTTACCAATAGTGGGTATCTGAAAGTGCATGCCATGCTAAAATGTTATATTCAGTGTACAAGCTTACATTTAACATTATATGAAACTGAATTCAGGCTGATTTTATAAGCAATGTCATAGCTCAGTGGTTAACATGTCTGGCTTGCAACTGAAAAGATGCCGATTTGGATTCGACCATTATATCATCCTGGGTCAGTTACTGTGGTGTGTTCTTAAGCAGTTTGATTTCCACCACTGTATCAGCCCAGGTCAGTTACTGTGGTGTGTTCTTAAGCAGTTTGAATTCGACCATCATCCTGGGTCAGTTACTGTGGTGTGTTTTTAAGCAGTTTGAATTCGACCAGTGTATCAGCCCAGGTCAGTTACTGTGATGTGTTCTTAAGCAGTTTGAATTCGACCATCATCCTGGGTCAGTTACTGTGGTGTGTTTTTAAACAGTTTGAATTCGACCGCTGTATCAGCCCAGGTCATCTTAAGCAGTTTGAATTCGACCACTGTATCAGCCCAGGTCATCTTAAGCAGTTTGAATTCGACCACTGTATCAGCCCAGGTCAGTTACTGTAATGTGTTCTTAAGCAGTTTGAATTCGACTGCTGTATCAGCCCAGGTCATCTTAAGCAGTTTGGATTCGACCACTGTATCAGCCCAGGTCATCTTAAGCAGTTTGAATTCGACCACTGTATCAGCCCAGGTCAGTTACTGTGGTGTGTTCTTAAGCATTTTGAATTTGACCACTGTATCAGCCCAGGTCAGTTAATGTGGTGTGTTCTTAAGCAGTTTGAATTTGACCACTGTATCTTTCCATCTCAGTTACTGTGGTGTGTTCTTGGGCATGGTATATTACTCAAATTGCCTCAGCACTGTATAGTTTTATGTGTTGATGTGCCATGAAATATGAGATCAAGCAAACTGTGTCAATCAATATTTTCTAAACATGAAAAATTCTAAAGGTCAGAGGTCTTCTAAGTTAGATGGTCACCTATAGTGGATATTTCTGAAATTGTGTGCTGTACTAAAATGTTATCTTCAGTGTACAAGTTTACATTTAACATGATGTGAAACTGATTTTATAGGCACTGTGATGGCTCAGTGGTTAACACGTCTAACATACTTTGTGTATCAATATTTTCTTCACCTGAACTGCCTCTGACCTAGTGAAAAAAGAAGCAACCCTTATCTCTGCTTGAAGAATATGTGGAATACTCAAATGCGTTTTTGGAATCATTTGTTACTTCTTTTATAAAGAACAGCATTCAGTTTTGAGTCATTGATGGATGGGGTTAAAATAAATTACTCTGAATTCATCTATATTGATGGGTGTCAATTTTTGTGGTTTTGCAACAAAAGAGAAACCTTAGTCAATATATAAAACTCCTGGATTGGGGAAGTACTGTTATTTCCACAGAAAAATCATTTTCTGTTAGGTTACTAACTTAATGGTTTATAGTAACCATGAAATCAAAGAATATTGACTCCTCATTAAAAAAGCAGCCATGAAATAAAAGAATATTGATTGCCCATGAAAAATAGTAACCATGAAAGCAAAGAATATTGACTCCCCATGAAAAATAGTAACCAAGAAATAAAAAAATACTGACTGTCCATTAAAAATAGTAACCAAGAAATAAACGAATATTGACTGCCCATGAAAAACAGTGAACTCGCAGTAATGTTGTTGCTGTTGTAGGGTTTAATGCCATTTTTCAGCACACGATAGGCTATACATGGCAGCAGTATTAATGGCAGAGGAAGAACCAGGGAAAACCCCGGAAAGAACCACTGACCCACCAGAAGCTCTCACAGTAATGAATGCAAGTGCTGCTCTTGTATTTATCTAGAAATGCATACAACTTTAACAATGGGCTCAATCTAAGGTGTGGGTGGAATGACGCATACATAAATATATTTATTTTGTGTTAAGAGAAGTATTGAAATTAATTCAAGTCTTTTGAGCTAAGGGCTGTTCCAGTAATTTATACCTCAGATCCTGGCAAGGCACATTCAATGTGGGATAGTCACCCATAGATGCAGTTCAGAATTTTTTATCATTTCATATAAACTCTCAGAGTACTCTAGCTTATATCTTTTAAAAAGTGCCCTCTTTTGGTATCATGTATGTTCAAATGGAACAGCCTTAATAAATTTCATTATATTATCACAGCTTTAGTTGCTTAATTTGACAGTCCTTTTCTCTTCAAAATAATTCTCCTGGCATGTATCTGTTGAGATTGAAGACTTCCATTCTCTGTGTGTGATGTCAAAAGATTAATTGGAAAAAAAAATATAAACAGCTAATGTTTATTCTGAAATATCAGTGTTTAAAATAACATGCAATCTCTGTAATAAAGGCTGTAATGACATGACAGTATGTGTGCTTCCTCACTGACCATTGCATTTCAGGCTGTTAAGACATGTCAGTATAATTGCTTCCTCATTGACCATTGCATTAAAGGCCAAGTCAGTATATCTGCTTCCTGATTGACCATTGCATTAAAGCTGTTAAGACATGACAGTATGTGTGTACAATAAAGAATCCACTATGCATGGGTAGATGTCCACTATATATGGGTAGATGTCCACTAGATATAGGTATAGATATCGACTAGGTATGGGTTGATATCCACTAGGTATGGGTAGATATCCACTAGCAATCATGGATGTCCACTAAGTCTAATGGTTGACTAATCAATCTAGTGGAATTCCATCACAGATTTCTTTGCAGCCATAGTAGGCATTATGGCACCCCTCACTGATTTATTGCATTTGCCCTGGGAGCAACACAGTAAAAAAAATACAGTTGGCAGAAACCCTTGACACCTTAAACCTGACCATGGCGGGCGTATATTCCATAGCTTTACCTGTACAAACTACAGAGTAGCAACCTCGCTTACCTTTGTATCATTATAAGTTGCTTAGCTTGGTATATTAATTTGGGACAATATAAATTCTATAGCCTAGGCAAATGTGGTACAGGTAAAATCCATTATAACGCAATGCTTGTGGTTCAAAGAATAACATCGCAATATAAGTGGGAATGCATTAATAAATTTTTATATAAAAAACTTCCTAATAAAAAATATGCATTGAAATTTTAATGTCATCAGTTTTAACTAACCTCCTGATCATATATCATTTGCTTTGTTTGCCGGGTTTCATTAGACATCAAATATATTCGTTAACATATATAACACTGCAATATGTTTTAGAAAATTTCAGAAGTTGAGGCAACATTAAACACAGTGCTGGGATTACAAATCTGCTGCGGATATGAATAATTGGCTTTTCTGAGAGCATGTATTTAAGATGTTAAGAGAGGTTACCTTAAATTAAAATATGGGAGCCATGCTGCCAATGTGTTATAAGCGAAATCACGTATTAATGAATCACATTATTATGGGTTTTACCTGTATTTTAATTTGGGATAATATAGATTCTATAGCCTAGGCAAACATGTAGTATTTTAAAGTGATGCATGTACTGTACAAACATATGCACATGATTGCCAACTAAGTGATTTGTGTACTGTACACATATACATATTCATACAGATGCCACCTAAGTGATGCATGTACAGTACATATATATGTACACAGATGCCAATTAAGTGATGATTGTACTGTACATACATATGTAAACAGATGCAAAAGTAATGATCAGGTGGGCTTCACAAGAAAATTTAAAAGAGACATTTTTCTACTTGAGAAAAAAAGGAAAAAAATGCAGTGATTATAAATTATTAAGATTACTTATAATTTATCATTAAATGAAATCAAACTCTTGATAATAAGTTTGATACTGAAATATATTTAAAATATTTTAAAAAGAATTTAGTCAAATGACAAAACAAAGCCATACCTAAATAATGCCTTACCTAAGCAGTGCCTTACCTAAATGTCTTACCTAAAAAAAATGCATTACCTAAGCAATGCCTTACCTAAATAATGCCTTTAGTACCTAAACAATGCCTTAAGTACCTAAACAATGCCTAACCTAAACAAAGCCTTACCTAAATAATACATTAATTCTTTTCTTAAATCTGAACCATTTTTATCTTTTTCCTCTTCCTCTTCTTCGTCCTCTTTATATCCTCCTGACCAATCCTCCTCCGCTAAAAGTAAAATTAAAATATTCAAAAATCATAAAGCTTGCAAACCAAGTAGTACTATTATAGATAGAACTGATGACATATTGGTTACAAATCTGATCAGCAATTGCTTGAATAATTCAAGCATGTTTTCTCTAAGTTTGTGGATCATAGCTCCTTCTGTTGCATGATTAAGTTGTGCTTGTAAAATAATGGAATTATGTGGTCTAGAAACAAGCAATAAAGCTTCAACCTCTGGGACTACAAATTCATACACACACTCAGAGCCTTTTCCTCTCAAAACCAATAAGAGATTCCATTTAGGAATTATGTGAGTGAGTGTGGTCTGTATATCCCAAAGCTAATCCATATTTTTCTTCAAAAATGCTTGAAACAATCTGGACACAGCAATTCCAAGCAGGGCAAAATAATGATCCACATCACTTCAAAAAGTGTGCCAGAGCTGAAATCTGCTATGAGTGCTCTTAATTTTCTCAATATCTATATGCTTTTTGTTAGCAATATGCTTTTTCAAATCATTCTGCCACATGCCCACAGGGGCTCATATCGTTGCTTACAATTTATATGACATAGATGTACTATATCATAATATTATCTATTTCCTGTTTGACAGGTAAATTGTAAGCAACTGTATTAGCCCTGGTGCTCATTCCTATTTCTGAAATTCGCAAAAAGCATAATGTCCATTGAAGTTTCATGGCTGAATGCAAGGCCAGTTTTCAATGCATTCCAATCTATGCTTCCCTTTTTGTGGAATACATATAATTTTCCTTGGAGGTGAAAACAATTTAAGTGTAGTGCAGTTAAATACATAATGGTATTAATCCAGAAATGAAATCTTGAACGTTTACTTTTTAGTGGTGTTGGTGCATGCGTGGAAAAATATGAACTCAAGCAAATTACGATATATGCTTCTTTCAATATCTCATAAATTCCTACACTTTAAAAAGCTGCCTTTGTTTAGTGTTCGTTTAAAGAAAAATAAAGTTGCTATGAGTATAAACACATGCCATTTAGAAAAAGATCAGTTGGGCTCCAGTTTTCTTCACAAGTATTTGTAAAACTTTTGTTCTACATATAGATTATATACTTCACAATACCTGCTTCAGGGCAAACTGTAACAACTGAATATAGTTCTACTTAGATCACAACAAGCAATGCAGGACAGTTTATTGGCATCAGTGACCACTGCTGATATCTTGATTAACACTTAATGGGATAAAAGTTTTATTCCTGATTTAAGCCCACTGATAATTTGGAATTCCAGAATTTTTGGCATGTAGCGTGAATCCATGAATCACTATCAAGAGTCGAGAAATTCCTGCCAAAATCATGAGGATTGGCAGATCTGAAAGTACATTTTTATTAATTTGTTTACTAATACTCTGTGATTAACAGTATCTTTTTCTTTGTGCCTAAGAGATATTTCTCAATCAACTGACTATCCAATTAACAGTATCTTTTTCTTTGTGCCTAAGAGATATTTCTCAACCATCTGACTATCCAATTAACAGTATCTTTTTCTCTGTGGCTATGTGATAATTTTCTACCAACTGACTATCCAATTAACAGTATCTTTTTCTTTGTGCCTATGTGATATTTCTCAACCAAATGACTATCCAATTAACAGTATCTTTTTCTTTGTGGCTATGTGATATTTCTCTACCAACTGACTATCCAATTAACAGTATCTTTTTCTTTGTGTCTATGTGATATTTCTCAACCAAATGACTATCCAATTAACAGTATCTTTTTATTTGTGTCTATGTGATATTTCTCTACCAACTATCCAATTAACAGTATCTTTTCTTTGTGTCTATGTGATATTTATCTAACAACTGACTATCCAATTAACAGTATCTTTTTCTTTGTGTCTATGTGATATTCCTCCACCAAATGACTATCCAATTAACAGAATCTTTTTCTTTGTGCCTATGTGATATTTCTCTACCAAATGACTATCCAATTAACAGTATCTTTTTCTTTGTGTCTATGTGATATTTATCTAACAACTGACTACCCAATTAACAGTATCTTTTTCTTTGTGTCTATGTGATATTTCTCAACCAAATGACTATCCAATTAACAGTATCTTTTTCTTTGTGTCTATTGATATTTCTCTACCAACTGACTATCCAATTAACAGTATCTTTTTCTTTGTGTCTATTGATATTTCTCTACCAACTGACTATCCAATTAACAGTATCTTTTTCTTTGTGTCTATGTGATATATCTCAACCAAATGACTATCCAATTAACAGTATCTTTTTCTTTGTGTCTATGTGATATTTCTCTACCAACTGACTATCCAATTAACAGTATCTTTTTCTTTGTGTCTATGTGATATTTCTCAACCAAATGACTATCCAATTAACAGTATCTTTTTCTTTGTGCCTATGTGATATTCCTCTACCAACTGACTATCCAATTAACAGTATCTTTTTCTTTGTGTCTATGTGATATTTATCTAACAACTAAATATCCAATTAACAGTATCTTTTTCTTTGTGTCTATGTGATATTTCTCAACTAACTGACTATCCAATTAACAGTATCTTTTTCTCTGTGGCTATGTGATAATTTTCTACCAACTGACTATCCAATTAACTGTATCTTTTTCTTTGTGTCTATGTGATATTTGTCAACCAAATGACTATCCAATTAACAGTATCTTTTTCTTTGTAGCTATGTGATATTTCTCTACCAACTGACTATCCAATTAACAGTATCTTTTTCTTTGTGTCTATGTGATATTTCTCTACCAAATGACTATCCAATTAACAGTATCTTTTCCTTTGTGTCTATGTGATATTTCTCTACCAAATGACTATCCAATTAACTGTATCTTTTTCTTTGTGTCTGTGTGATATTTCTCAACCAAATGACTATCCAATTAACAGTATCTTTTTCTTTGTAGCTATGTGATATTTCTCTACCAACTGACTATCCAATTAACAGTATCTTTTTCTTTGTGTCTATGTGATATTTCTCTACCAAATGACTATCCAATTAACAGTATCTTTTCCTTTGTGTCTATGTGATATTTCTCTACCAAATGACTATCCAATTAACTGTATCTTTTTCTTTGTGTCTGTGTGATATTTCTCAACCAAATGACTATCCAATTAACAGTATTTTTTTCATTGTGTTTATGTGATATTTCTCAACCAAATGACTATCCAATTAACAGTATATGTTTCTTTGTGTCATGTGATATTTCTCAACCAAATGACCATTCAATTAACAGTATCTTTTTCTTTGTGTCTATGTGATATTTATCTAACAAGTGACTATCCAATTAACAGTATCTTTTTCTTTGTGGCTATGTGATATTTTTCTACCAAATGACTATCCAATTAACAGTATCTTTTTCTTTGTATCTATGTGATATTTTTCTACCAACTGACTATCCAATTAACAGTATCTTTTTCTTTGTGTCTATGTGATATTTATCTAACAACTAACTATTCAATTAACTATCTTTTTCTTTGTGTCTATGTGGTATTTCTCTACCAACTGACTATCCAATTAACAGTCTATCTTACTATTTAGGACTTAATACCTACTTGCAACTCTTTCACCTGTAATATCAATGTCATCTTCTGTCACTGCAACATCAAGTAATTCTTTAATTCTGTCCATCACCTCCTGTATCTTTTCATCTTGAAACATGTAGTCACAGAATTCTACACTCGTATCTGGAAGCTTGCCAAACACTCGAATAGGGGTGTCATACAGCTCAATTGCATCTGAAAATAGTGTATAATAAAGGTATAGAAAATAGTGTCTGCCAAGTTAATGGAAAGTAACATTATACACTGATAGACATAATGTACCAGGCAGCATTCAGTAAGAGTAACGCTGTACACTGATAGACTTAATGTACCAGGCAGCATTATGAGTAATACTGACAGACAAAATGTACCAGGCATTATTCTGGGAAAGTGACACTATACACTGACAAAAATAATGTACCAGGCATTGTTCAGGGAAAGTGACACTATACACTGACAGAAATAATGTACCAGGCAGTATTCAGGGAAAGTAACACACTGATAGAAATAATGTAACAGGCAGTATTCAGTAACCCTATAGACAGAAAGAGCAGAATGTGATACTCTGTTATGGAATTTTTAGTACTACGTTGAATTGAACTTTTAACAACATAATCTGCCATAATATAAAGCACGAGTAGATCAGATTTCACGTTGCTTGTTTTACAGATTACTTGTAACAAACTACATAGGTTCAGATCTACAGTGCATTAAATGACAGCAGTCTCTGATCTGGGCACTTTACATTTAACTTAGATTAGATGACAGCAGACTCAGATCTGTGTACTTTACAGTTAACTTAGATTACATGACAGCAGACTCAGATCTGGGCACTTTACACTTAGATTATATGACAGCAGACTTGGATATGGGCACTTTACAGTTAACTTAGATTACATGACAGCAGACTCAGATCTGGGCACTTTACACTTAGATTATATGACAGCAGACTTGGATATGGGCACTTTACAGTTAACTTAGATTATATGACAGCAGACTCAGATCTGGGCACTTTACACTTAGATTATATGACAGCAGACTTGGATATGGGCACTTTACAGTTAACTTAGATTACATGACAGCAGACTCAGATCTGGGCACTTTAGAGTTAACTTAGATTACATGACAGCAGACTCTGATCTGGGCACTTTACAGTTAACTTAGATCACATGACAGCAGTCTCTGATCTGGGCACTTTACAGTTAACTTAGATTAGATGACAGCAGTCTCTGATGTGCGTACTTTACAGTCAACTTAATTTAAATGCCATCAGACTCTGATCTGGGCACTTTACAGTTAACTTAGATTATATGACAGCAGACTCAGATCTGGGCACTTTACAGTTAACTTAGATCACATGACAGCAGACTCAGATCTGGGCACTTTACAGTCAACTTAGATTAGATGACAGCAGTCTCTGATGTGCGTACTTTACAGTCAACTTAATTTAAATGCCATCAGACTCTGATCTGGGCACTTTACAGTTAACTTAGATTATATGACAGCAGACTTGGATCTGGGCACTTTACAGTTAACTTAGATTACATGACAGCAGTCTCTGATCTGGTCACTTTACAGTTAACTTAGATTACATGACAGCAGACTCAGATCTGGGCACTTTACAGTTAACTTAGATCACATGACAGCAGACTCAGATCTGGGCACTTTACAGTTAACTTAGATCACATGACAGTAGACTCAGATCTGGGCACTTTACAGTTAACTTAGATTACATGACAGCAGACTCAGATCTGGGCACTGGGTTCAAGTCTCAGGTTCAGTCAGTGTAGGTATGTGAGAAAGCTTGCCAGTAGCTTCGGGTCATGATTCTTTCCGAGGTTTTCCCGGGTTCTTCCTTCACCATTTATACTGGCTGCCATGTGTAGCCTATTTTGTGCTGAAAAATGGTGTTAAACCCTACAACAACAACAATTACTTTATGTAAAGAGCCCATGATATTGATGTTGCATCTTATCAAATATACTTGTTTCAAACTATCACTTCCAAAAGTTTGCTCTCCATCTGAACTCTGAAACTGTATCTTTCAGTTGCCCTGCTGTAATTTAATGTTGTCCCAGGCTACTGGGCAATGGACGTTTTATATAATGATATTAACATTCAATACAGAGTCCAGGATACTGCCGTTTTATATAAAGATTCCATAACACTGATATTTTATATAAAGAGTCCATGATACTGATATTTTATATAAAGAGTTCATGATAGTGATGTTTTATATAAAGAGTCCATGATACTGATATTTTATATAAAGAGTTCATGATACGGATGTTTTACATAAAGAGTCCATGATACTGATATTTTATATAAAGAGTTCATGATAGTGATGTTTTATATAAAGAGTCCATGATACTCATGTTTATACTGAGTCCATTACATTGATGTTTTATATAAAAATTCCATGATAATGATGTTTTATATAATGAGTCCATGATATTGATGTTGCATTGTGGCAAATATACTTATTTTAAGCTATTGCCACAGAAGTCTTTTGACTGTTGCCCTATTTTAATACAATGTTGTTCCAAACTACCATTTCATGGATTTTTCAACCCTTGAAAAATATGACCTCCTTTTGCATGAAGGTGATACACCCTGAAATGAACAAAAAACAAACACATGTAACTTTCAATATTACTGGAACAAACAACAGATTTTACAGATATTTAATTTACCATCCCCTTCCACAAGATCCAAGTCTTCACACAGAAGTTCACATCTGGACACCAGACTTCTGACTACATCATTCTTAAAGGCCTGTAAATATTGAATAAAAGTCAGTGTGGCTTGCGATATGGAGGCTTGTAAATATGGAATAAAGTCAATATGGCCCAAAATATGGTGGTAACATTACTTTGTATGTACATATATTTAACATGAGATGTCCTTAAAACTCATTTATTTACTAAAAATAAGTCATGGCATATGTAACCTATCATGACATGGCCGTAAATAAAGCAACAAAGGGGGAAAGGCACATTTTTATAAGTTATGCATGGTTAATCAATAGGGAGGAGGCTAATGGAGATATAAGTTATGCATGGATAATCAACAGGGAGGAGGCTAATGGAGATATAAGTTATGCATGGTTAATCAATAGGAGGAGGCTAATGGAGATATAAGTTATGCATGGATAATCAATAGGGAGGAGGCTAATGGAGATATAAGGTATGCATGGAAAATCAATAGGGAGGAGGCTAATGGAGATATAAGTTATGCATGGTTAATCAATAGGGAGGAGGCTAATGGAGACTAATACACATATTTTGCCGATTAGTCCAATTAGACAATGACGGGTGGTAGACTCTTGGACAAAGTGTCTTTCATTCCCACCCCTACCTTTATTTCTCTGACAGTTCTCATAACAATAAACCAAAACCGAGGTATCCTAGAAAGTGTATTTATAACAATATACAAAGGCCCAGGTATCCTAGAGTGTGGATTTATAACAAAATATACAAAGACCCAGGTATCCTAGGGTGTGGATTTATGACAATATACAAATACCAAGGTATCCTAGAGTGCGGATTTATAACAATATACAAAGACCAATGTTTTTCTTAGAGTGCAGATTTATAATAACATACAAAGACCAAGGTATCATAGAGTGTGGATTTATAACAATATACAAATACCAAGGTCTCCTAGAGTGTGGGTTTATAACAGTATACAAAGGCCAGGGTTTCCTAGAATGTGGATTTATAACAATATACAAAGACCTAGGTATCCTAGAGTGTGGATTTATAACAAAATATACAAAGACCCAGGTATCATAGAGTGTAGATTTATAACAATATACAAAGACCAATGTATCCTAGAGTGTTGATTTATAACAATATACAAAGACCCAGGTATCCTAGAGTGTGGATTTATAACAAAATATACAAAGACCCAGGTATCATAGAGTGTAGATTTATAACAATATACAAAGACCAATGTATCCTAGAGTGTGGATTTATAACAATATACAAAGACCAAGGTATCCTAGAGTGTGGATTTATAACAATATACAAAGAGCAAGGTCTCCTTGAGTGTGGGTTTGTAACAATATACAAAGACCAATGTATCCTAGAGTGTGGATTTATAACAAAATATACAAAGACCCAGGTATCCTAGAGTGTGGATTTATAACAATATACAAAGACCAAGGTATCCTAGAGTTTGGATTTATAACAATATACAAAGACCAAAATATCCTTAAGCGTGGATATAGTCACCCCTCCTAGTATTAACAACTTATCAATAAAAATGTACGAATTACCAAAATAAACAGACTCTTACACTGGTGTTTACTTCATATCAAATTTGTGAAAATCTTTGACTGATTTAAAACAAAATGACATTTAAATATCTTCTCTATAAAACTATACAAACAAGGGTTTTGCTAACCAAGGTGTTTGAATTATTAAAGACATTACAAGTCCACAAATACAGGCAAGACTGGAACTTCTATCATGTCAAGGTACGAAACTTCTGAAGTAGTTGTTGTTGTTGTTGTAGGGTTCAACGCCATTTTTCAGCACATGATAGGCTATACATGGCAGCCAGTATTAATGGTGGAGGAAGAACCCAGGAAAACCCCAGAAAGAACCACCAACCCATGAGAAGCTACTGGCAAGCTTTCTCTTATACCCACATTGGCTGAATCAGAGACTCGAACCCACGCAGACAGAGGTGAGATGGCAGTGATCCATAACGAAGAGTACTTTAGACCACTCGGGGCCCCAACTTCTGTAATAGTAATATTCTAGTGTCAAGGTACGAAAACTTTTAAGGTAATAGTATTCTATTGCCAAGGTACAAAACCTTCCAAGTAATAATATTCAGGCAATGTGGCAACTGAATACAATCCAGCCACTCACAAGGTGATATGTGACTTTCAAACGCCTAAACAGCTTCTTCAATAATACTAGTAATGCTGCCATTGCCAATGGAAATGTGATACATCTTGCCATCCAAAGATCAGTCAAAACTCTATCCAGTGGAAAAGCTGACCAAAGATCAGTCAAAACTCCATCCATTGGGAGTGCCATCCAAAGATCAGTCAAAACTCCATCCACTGGGAGTGCCATCCAAAGATCAGTCAAAACTCCATCCATTGGGAGTGCCATCCAAAGATTAGTCAAAACTCCATCCAGTGGGAGTGCCATCCAAAGATCAGTCAAAACTCCATCTATTGGGAGTGCCAGCCAAAGATCAGTCAAAACTCCATCTATTGGGAGTGCCATCCAAAGATCAGTCAAAACTCCATCCATTGGGAATGCCATCCAAAGCTCAGTCAAAGTTTTATCAGGCGAATAGATTCATACATACCCTCTCTGCTTCTGCAATGGTAGCTTTTGTAGTAACAAAGGCATGGCTGTTAAGGGTTCCTCTCAGTATCACTTTCCCTGCATGATCCTGAGGTATTGACTTATCTGTTGTTTGCTTTACATGGCACTGGAAAGAAAATAATTTTAAGATATAAAATATACTATATCTTTTGATGTATCGCAAAACATAAAATCAGGCTTGAAATTTTTTTTTAAAAATGTTCTATTTGCTCAGGATTTTTCCTTCACATTTGACACATAATATGAAGTGACAGAAATTTGTATTTGACCAGCAATCTGTTCAACTTGACTGATTGATCAACAAGCTTTCCACTTTGAACTGAACCAGATATTGATAGATATTATAACTAAACCACCATCTCACTGTATTGTGAAGCCAGATAGCATCTACCAGACAGATATGACAACTTTCTTAATGTGTCACTGTGCAGTGAATTAAGCCAAATAGTGTCTATCAGACAGATGTGGTAACTAGACCACTTAGTCACTGTGCTATGAATTAAGCCAGATAGTGTCTATTAGATGTGGTAACTAGACCATCGAGTCACTGTTCTATGAAGTAAGCCAGATAGTATCTATCAGACAGATGAGGTAACTAGACCATTGAGTCACTGTGCAATGAATTAAGCCAGATAGTATCTATCAGACAGATGAGGTAACTAGACAGATGAGGTAACTAGATCATTGAGTCACTTTGCTATGAATTAAGCCAGATAGTGTCTATTAGATGTGGCAACTAGACCATCGAGTCGCTGTTCTATGAAGTAAGCCAGATAGTGTCTATTGGATAGATGCGGTAACTAGACCACTGACTCGCTGTGCTATGAATTAAGCCAGATGACGTCTGTCAGGTAGATCTACTATGAATTAATTTCATTGGGTATCACTTTTGGAGGTTCTACAAAAAAGATCTGCTGCTACCTGAATTCATGGACTGGGCAAGGATGCCTATCATTTCCACAGAGGGGTTACTGTTCCTTGGATGTTTAAATGGACTTAGAAATGATGCTTAACTCATTAAACCCTGGCGCCATGTTTGTGTGTCAGGAGGTTGTACCCTACTTCAGAGCTCAGAAGCATCAAGGTCATTTAAGATACACCAAAATGGGTGGTATTACAGAAAAGAAGACAAATGTAGCTCTATAAAAATAACAAATAATCTGGACTTTCTACTGGCATTACAAAATACAGAGGGAAAAACATTTTTTGAGACCCGATTTTTTAACACCAACACAATTCATCCATTGTCTGAATCAGATTTTGGACTTTTCAGCAAACCTTTGCAAAAAGTAGGATAAATTGGGGATTTCAAGTTATAAGTAGCCAGGATATGAAAATGATGGGTCCAATAACCTAAAAAAAAATATTTTTATTTACTTTTCTGCACATGCGTGATCGAAAAAGGCTAAGAAAAATGTTTCTAACACAACTAGGCATCAGGCCCAGCAGAAATCATTTGGCTGCAGATTTTTGGGGATATATACAGAAGCAGCCCCCAAAATGTGTTTCCTACTCATATTTCTGGTGAAAATGTCAAAAATCTCCAGGAGTTATGAAGTAACATTTTTATATTGGGGTTACTGTTCCTTGCATGTTTAAAACTGTAACAAGCACAAAATCCATGAAAGCTGATACAAATGAAAAACAGTAAACTTAAAGTATTTCATTATCAAAAAAAATACTACAATTTACTTGCAGAAAATCTCCATCTTTGCAAAACATCTCTCTAAATCACATACCTTTGGAATAGCTTCGAAATTTGGAATAGCTTAAAAATGATCAAGTTTAATATATTAATCATAATTATCAAATCTTATCATTTTAATCATGTTTTTCATTTTTTGTTAGCTATTTAAAAATATGGAATCAATAAGAGTATGTGTTTCTGCTGAATCTATCCATCAGGAATGGTCTTAAAGGTGATGCCAAAATGCAGTTTTCCCAAGTTTTACCTTTGTTGATTATATATGTCAATTCATTTACAACATCCTAAGGATCATTGTGATATTGTTTCCTCCTGCTGTGTATATGTACATGATGAAAAAACTTGATAATGCAACTGTGTATATGTACATGATGAAAACCTTGATAACGCAACTGTGTATATGTACATGATGAAAACCTTGATAACGCAACTGTGTATATGTACATGATGAAAACCTTGATAACGCAACTGTGTATATGTACATGATGAAAACCTTGATAATGAAACTGTGTACATGTACATGATGAAAACCTTGATAACGCAACTGTGTATATGTACATGATGAAAACCTTGATAACGCAACTGTGTATATGTACATGATGAAAACCTTGATAACGCAACTGTGTATATGTACATGATGAAAACCTTGATAATGAAACTGTGTACATGTACATGATGAAAACCTTGATAACGCAACTGTGTATATGTACATGATGAAAACCTTGATAATGCAACTGTTTATATGTACATGATGAAAACCTGATAACGCAACTGTTTATATGTACATGATGAAAACCTTGATAACGCAACTGTGTATATGTACATGATGCAAACCTTGATAATGAAACTGTGTACATGTACATGATGAAAACCTTGATAACGCAACTGTGTATATGTACATGATGAAAACCTTGATAATGCAACTGTTTATATGTACATGATGAAAACCTTGATAACGCAACTGTGTATATGTACATGATGAAAACCTTGATAACGCAACTGTGTATATGTACATGATGAAAACCTTGATAATGCAACTGTGTATATGTACATGATGAAAACCTTGATAACACAACTGTGTATATGTACATGATGAAAACCTTGATAATGCAAACTGTGTATATGTACATGATGAGAAACCTTCATAATGCAACTGTTTATATTTGCATGATGAAAACCTTGATAATACAAACTATATATGTACATGATGAAAACCTTGATATTGCAGCGGTGTATATGTACATGATGGAAATCTTGATATTGCAACTGTGTATATGTACATGATGGAAACCATGATAATGCAAACTGTGTATATGTACATGATGGAATCCTTGATAATGCAAACTGTGTATATGTAAATGATGGAAACCTTGGTAATGCAAACTATGTATATGTACATGATGGAATCCTTGATAATGCAAACTGTGTATATGTACATGACGGAAACCATGATAATGCAAACTGTGTATATGTACATGATGGAAACCATGATAATGCAAACTGTGTATATGTACATGATGGAATCCTTGATAATGCAAACTGTGTATATGTACATGATGAAAAACCTTCATAATGCAACTGTTTATATTTGCATGATGAAAACCTTGATAATACAAACTATATGTACATGATGAAAACCTTGATATTGCAACTGTGTATATGTACATGATGGAAACCTTGATATTGCAACTGTTTATATGTACATGATGGTAACCATGATAACGCAAACTGTGTATATATACATGATGGAAACCATGATAATGCAAACTGTGTATATGTACATGATGGAAACCTTGATAATGCAAACTGTGTATATGTACATGATGGAAACCTTGATAATGCAAACTGTGTATATGTACATAATGGAATCCTTGATAATGCAAACTGTGTATATGTACATGATGGAATCCTTGATAACACAATCTGTGTATATGTACATGATGGAATCCTTGATAATGCAAACTGTGTATATGTACATGATGGAAACCTTCATAATGCAAACTGTGTATATGTACATGATGGAATCATTGATAATACAAACTGTGTATATGTACATGATCAAAAACCTTGATATTGCAACTGTTTATATTTGCATGATAAAAACCTTGATAATACAAACTATATGTACATGATGAAAACCTTGATATTGCAACTGTGTGTATGTACATGATGGAAACCTTGATATTGCAACTGTTTATATGTACATGATGGAATCCTTGATAATGCAAACTGTGTATATGTACATGATCAAAAACCTTGATATTGCAACTGTTTATATTTGCATGATGAAAACCTTGATACTGCAACTATGTATATGTACATGATGGAATCCTTGATAATGCAAACTGTGTATATGTACATCATGGAAACCATGACAATGCAAACTGTGTATATGTACATGATGGAAACCTTGATAATGCAAACTGTGTATATGTACATGATCAAAAACCTTGATATTGCAACTGTTTATATTTGCATGATGAAAACCTTGATAATACAAACTATATGTACATGATGAAAACCTTGATATTGCAACTGTGTGTATGTACATGATGGAAACCTTGATAATGCAAACTGTGTATTTGTACATGATGGAATCCTTGATAATGCAAACTGTGTATATGTACATGATGGAATCCTTGATAATGCAACTGTGTATATGTACATGACAGAAACCTTGATAATGCAACTGTGCATATGTACAAAATGTGTACTGCGTGTATGTAATGAAAACTTGTATAATGCAACTAGAGGTTCAGTTTGCATATGGGATTTTTTTTGCAATCTACAATAACTAAGAAACAAAGCAGCAGCCTACAAACTTGAAACAGTTTTCCTTTAAAATTAAATGCTAATTAACAATGTGATTCAGAGGTAAATAATCTAGTTCAAATAACTGTTATGTATTTGTCTATTTTTATCAGTAAATCAACATCATGTGCAATGTTGTGTACATTGTGTATTTATCTATTTTTATCAGTAGATCAATGTCATGTGTAATGTTGTGTACATTGTGTATTTGTCTATTTTTATCAGGAAATCAACATCATGTGCAATGTTGTGTACATTGTGTATTTATCTATTTTTATCAGTAGATCAATGTCATGTGCAATGTTGTGTACATTGTGTATTTGTCTATTTTATCAGGAAAGTAACATCATGTGCAATGTTGTGTACAATGAAATTAACATCATGTGTAAAGTTGTGTAAATTGTGTATTTGTCTATTTTATCAGTAAATCAATGTCATGTATAATGTTGTGTACATTGTGTATTTGTCTATTTTATCAGGAAATCAACATCATGTGTATTTTATCAGGAAATCAACATCATGCGTAATGTTGTGTACATTGTGTATTTGTCTATTTTATCAGTAAATCAACGTCATGTGTAATGTTGTGTACATTGTGTATTTGTCTATTTTATCAGTCAATCAATGTCATGTGTAATATTGTGTACACTGTATTTGTCTATTTTATCAGGAAATCAATGTCATGTGTAATGTTGTGTACATTGTGTATTTGTCTATTTTATCAGGAAATCAATGTCATGTGTAATGTTGTGTACATTGTGTATTTGTCTATTTTATCAGGAAATCAATGTCATGTGTAATGTTGTGTACATTGTGTATTTGTCTATTTTACCAGGAAATCAACATCATGTGTAATGTATTGTACTGTGCACAATAACCAATTCTTATGAGCTTTTTTTCCTAATGATGCAGCATTCAATATGAAAATTATACACACTTTAACAAAAGAATTAACATAAAAACCAAATAAACTGTCATCTTGAAAGTCGATGTGTTGAAATAGAATTAATTACAACTGATAGGCAGTTCCTGCATCAGTGACAGCCACAAACATTAATATGTTTGCCAATTTTGTAAATGTTGCAGCTGGGATTTTTCTTATACTTCTTTCCTACAACTTTCTGAAAATGACTGAAGTTACATTCTACTGTATACAGAGGTCACAAAACCATTTCACACATATTACAATCTTAACCATGATGTCAATACCCATGTATGAGTTTCACACCTATTGCAAACATAACCATGATGTCAATACCCATGCATGAGTTCACAAATATTGCAAGCTTAACCATGATGTCATTACCCATGGATGAGTTTCACACATATTGCAAACATAACCATGATGTCATTACCCATGGATGAGTTTCACACATATTGCAATCTTAACCATGATGTCATTACCCATGGATGAGTTTCACACATATTGCAAACATAACCATGATGTCAATACCCATGTATGAGTTTCCCACATATTGCAAACATAACCATGATGTCAATACCCATGCATGAGTTCACAAATATTGCAAACTTAACCATGATCTTAATACCCATGTATGAGTTTCACACATATTGCAAACATAACCATGATGTCAATACCCATGGATGAGTTTCACACATATTGCAAACATAACCATGATGTCAATACCCATGCATGAGTTCACAAATATTGCAATCTTAACCATGATGTCATTACCCATGGATGAGTTTCACACATATTGCAATCTTAACCATGATGTCATTACCCATGGATGAGTTTCACACACATTGCAATCTTAACCATGATGCCAATACCCATGTATGAGTTTCACACATATTGCAAACATAACCATGACGTCAATACCCATGGATGAGTTCACACATATTGCAAACATAACCATGATGTCAATACCCATGGATGAGTTTCACACATATTGCAAACATAACCATGATGTCAATACCCATGGATGAGTTTCACACATACTGCAAACATAACCATGATGCCAATACCCATGGATGAGTTTCACACATATTGCAAGCTTAACCATGATGTCATTACCCATGGATGAGTTTCACACATATTGCAAACATAACCATGATGTCATTACCCATGGATGAGTTTCACACATATTGCAATCTTAACCATGATGTCAATACCCATGTATGAGTTTCACACATATTGCAATCTTAACCATGATGTCAATACCCATGTATGAGTTTCACACATATTGCAATCTTAACCATGATGTCAATACCCATGGATGAGTTTCACACATATTGCAAACATAACCATGATGTCAATACCCATGGATGAGTTTCACACATATTGCAAACATAACCATGATGCCAATACCCATGGATGAGTTTCACACATACTGCAAGCTTAACCATGATGTCATTACCCATGGATGAGTTCACAAATATTGCAAACTTAACCATGATGTTAATACCCATGGATGAGTTTCACACATATTGCAAACATAACCATGATGTCATTACCCATGGATGAGTTACACACATATTGCAATCTTAACCATGATGTCAATACCCATGGATGAGTTTCACACATATTGCAATCTTGACCATGATGTCAATACCCATGGATGAGTTTCACACATATTACAAACTTAACCATGATGTCAATACCCATGGATGAGTTTCACACATATTGCAATCTTAACCATGATGTCAATACCCATGGATGAGTTTCACACATATTGCAAGCTTAACCATGATGGCATTACCCATGGATGAGTTTCACACATATTGCAATCTTAACCATGATGTCAATACCCATGGATGAGTTTCACACATATTGCAATCTTAACCATGATGCCAATAACCATGGATGAGTTTCACACATATTGCAATCTTAACCATGATGTCATTACCCATGGATGAGTTTCACACATATTACAAACTTAACCATGATGTGAATACCCATGGATGAGTTTCACACATATTGCAATCTTAACCATGATGCCAATACCCATGGATGAGTTTCACACATATTGCAAACTTAACCATGATGTCAATACCCATGTATGAGTTTCACACATATTGCAAACTTAACCATGATGTCAATACCCATGGATGAGTTTCACACATATTGCAATCTTAACCATGATGCCAATACCCATGTATGAGTTTCACACATATTGCAATCTTCACCATGATGTCAATACCCATGTATGAGTTTCACACATACTGCAAACATAACCATGATATCAATACCCATGGATCAGTTTCACACATATTGCAATCTTAACCATGATGTCAATACCCATGGATGAGTTTCACACATATTGCAATTTTAATTATGATGTCAATACCAATGGATGAGTTTCACACATATTGCAAGCTTAACCATGATGTCAATACCCATATATGAGTTCACACATATTGCAAGCTTAACCATGATGTCAATACCCATGTATGAGTTCACACCTATTGCAAACTTAACCATGATGTCAATACCCATGTATGAGTTTCACACATATTGCAAACATAACCATGATGTCAATACCCATGTATGAATTTCACACATATTGCAAACGTAACCATGATGTCAATACCCATATATGAGTTCACACATATTGCAAGCTTAACCATGATGTCAATACCCATGTATGAGTTCACACATATTGCAAACATAACCATGATGTCAATACCCATGTATGAGTTCACACATATTGCAAGCGTAACCATGTTAATACCCATGTATGAATTTCACACATATTGCAAACATAACAATGATGTCAATACCCGTGCATATGTTTCACACATATTGCAAGCTTAACAATGATGTCAAAACCCATGTATGAGTTTCACACATATTGCAATCTTGACCATGATGTCAATACCCATGGATGAGTTTCACACATATTGCAATCTTAACCATGATGTCATTACCCATGGATGAGTTTCCCACATATTGCAAACATAACCATGATGTCAATACCCATGTATGAGTTTCACACATATTGCAATCTTGACCATGATGTCAATACCCATGTATGAGTTTCACACATATTGCAATCTTAACCATGATGTCAATACCCATGGATGAGTTTCACACATATTGCAAACATAACCATGATGTCAATACCCATGTATGAGTTTACACCTACTGCAAACATAACCACGATGTCAATACCCATGTATGAGTTTACACCTATTGCAAACATAACCACGATGTCAATACCCATGTATGAGTTTACACCTATTGCAAACATAACCATGATGTCAATACCCATGTATGAGTTTACACCTATTGCAAACATAACCACGATGTCAATACCCATGTATGAGTTTCACACATATTGCAATCTTAACCATGATGTCAATACCCATGGATGAGTTTCACACATATTGCAATCTTGACCATGATGTCAATACCCATGTATGAGTTTACACCTATTGCAAACTTAACCATGATGTCAATACCCATGGATGAGTTTCACACATATTGCAATCTTGACCATGATGTCAATTCCCATGTATGAGTTTACACCTATTGCAAACATAACCATGATGTCAATACCCATGTATGAGTTTACACCTATTGCAAACATAACCATGATGTCAATACCCATGGATGAGTTTCACACATATTGCAATCTTGACCATGATGTCAATACCCATGTATGAGTTTACACCTATTGCAAACTTAACCATGATGTCAATACCCATGGATGAGTTTCACACATATTGCAATCTTGACCATGATGTCAATACCCATGTATGAGTTTACACCTATTGCAAACATAACCATGATGTCAATACCCATGTATGAGTTTACACCTACTGCAAACATAACCACGATGTCAATACCCATGTATGAGTTTCACACATATTGCAATCTTAACCATGATGTCAATACCCATGGATGAGTTTCACACATATTGCAAACATAACCATGATGTCAATACCCATGTATATGTTTCACACATATTGCAAACATAACCACGATGTCAATACCCATGTACGAGTTTCACACATATTGCAATCTTAACCATGATGTCAATACCCATGGATGAGTTTCACACATATTGCAAACATAACCATGATGTCAATACCCATGGATGAGTTTCACACATATTGCAAACATAACCATGATGCCAATACCCATGGATGAGTTTCACACATACTGCAAGCTTAACCATGATGTCATTACCCATGGATGAGTTCACAAATATTGCAAACTTAACCATGATGTTAATACCCATGGATGAGTTTCACACATATTGCAAACATAACCATGATGTCAATACCCATGTATATGTTTCACACATATTGCAAACATAACCACGATGTCAATACCCATGTATGAGTTTCACACATATTGCAATCTTAACCATGATGTCAATACCCATGGATGAGTTTCACACATATTGCAATCTTAACCATGATGTCAATACCCATGGATGAGTTTCACACATATTACAAACTTAACCATGATGTCAATACCCATGGATGAGTTTCACACATATTGCAATCTTAACCATGATGTCAATACCCATGGATGAGTTTCACACATATTGCAAGCTTAACCATGATGGCATTACCCATGGATGAGTTTCACACATATTGCAATCTTAACCATGATGTCAATACCCATGGATGAGTTTCACACATATTGCAATCTTAACCATGATGCCAATACCCATGGATGAGTTTCACACATATTGCAATCTTAACCATGATGTCATTACCCATGGATGAGTTTCACACATATTACAAACTTAACGATGATGTGAATACCCATGGATGAGTTTCACACATATTGCAATCTTAACCATGATGCCAATACCCATGGATGAGTTTCACACATATTGCAAACTTAACCATGATGTCAATACCCATGTATGAGTTTCACACATATTGCAAACTTAACCATGATGTCAATACCCATGGATGAGTTTCACACATATTGCAATCTTAACCATGATGCCAATACCCATGTATGAGTTTCACACATATTGCAATCTTAACCATGATGTCATTACCCATGGATGAGTTTCACACATATTGCAATCTTAACCATGATGTCAATACCCATGTATGACTTTCACACATATTGCAATCTTAACCATGATGTCAATACCCATGGACGAGTTTCACACATATTTCAATCTTAACCATGATGTCAATACCCATGTATGACTTTCACACATATTGCAGTCTTAACCATGATGTCAATACCCATGTATGAGTTTCACACATACTGCAAACATAACCATGATATCAATACCCATGGATGAGTTTCACACATATTGCAATCTTAACCATGATGTCAATACCCATGGATGAGTTTCACACATATTTCAATCTTAACCATGATGTCAATACCCATGGATGAGTTTCACACATATTGCAATTTTAATGATGATGTCAATACCCATGGATGAGTTTCACACATATTGCAAGCTTAACCATGATGTCAATACCCATGTATGAGTTCACACCTATTGCAAACTTAACCATGATGTCAATACCCATGTATGAGTTTCACACATATTGCAAACATAACCATGATGTCAATACCCATGTATGAATTTCACACATGTTGCAAACGTAACCATGATGTCAATACCCATATATGAGTTCACACATATTGCAAGCTTAACCATGATGTCAATACCCATGTATGAGTTCACACATATTGCAAACATAACCATGATGTCAATACCCATGTATGAGTTCACACATATTGCAAGCTTAACCATGTTAATACCCATGTATGAATTTCACACATATTGCAAACATAACAATGATGTCAATACCCATGCATATGTTTCACACATATTGCAAGCTTAACAATGATGTCAATACCCATGTATGAGTTTCACACATATTGCAATCTTGACCATGATGTCAATACCCATGGATGAGTTTCACACATATTGCAATCTTAACCATGATGTCATTACCCATGGATGAGTTTCCCACATATTGCAAACATAACCATGATGTCAATACCCATGTATGAGTTTACACCTATAGCAAACATAACCACGATGTCAATACCCATGTATGAGTTTACACCTATTGCAAACATAACCACGATGTCAATACCCATGTATGAGTTTACACCTATTGCAAACATAACCACGATGTCAATACCCATGTATGAGTTTCACACATATTGCAATCTTAACCATGATGTCAATACCCATGGATGAGTTTCACACATATTGCAAACATAACCATGATGTCAATACCCATGTATATGTTTCACACATATTGCAAACATAACCACGATGTCAATACCCATGTATGAGTTTCACACATATTGCAATCTTAACCAAGATGTCAATACCCATGGATGAGTTTCACACATATAGCAAACATAACCATGATGTCAATACCCATGTATATGTTTCACACATATTGCAAACATACCCACGATGTCAATACCCATGTATGAGTTTCACACATATTGCAATCTTAACCATGATGTCAATACCCATGGATGAGTTTCACACATATTGCAAACATAACCATGATGTCAATACCAATGGATGAGTTTCACACATATTGCAATCTTAACCATGATGTCAATACCCATGGATGAGTTTCACACATATTGCAAGCTTAACCATGATGTCATTACCCATGGATGAGTTTCACACATATTGCAATCTTAACCATGATGTCAATACCCATGGATGAGTTTCACACATATTGCAATCTTAACCATGATGCCAATACCCATGGATGAGTTTCACACATATTGCAAACATAACCATGATGTCAATACCCATGGATGAGTTTCACACATATTGCAATCTTAACCATGATGTCAATACCCATGGATGAGTTTCACACATATTGCAATCTTAACCATGATGTCATTACCCATGGATGAGTTTCACACGTATTACAAACTTAACCATGATGTGAATACCCATGGATGAGTTTCACACATATTGCAATCTTAACCATGATGTCAATACCCATGGATGAGTTTCACACATATTGCAATCTTAACCATGATGTCAATACCCATGGATGAGTTTCACACATATTGCAAGCTTAACAATGATGTCAATACCCATGTATGAGTTTCACACATATTGCAATCTTGACCATGATGTCAATACCCATGGATGAGTTTCACACATATTGCAATCTTAACCATGATGTCATTACCCATGGATGAGTTTCCCACATATTGCAAACATAACCATGATGTCAATACCCATGTATGAGTTTACACCTATTGCAAACATAACCACGATGTCAATACCCATGTATGAGTTTACACCTATTGCAAACATAACCACGATGTCAATACCCATGTATGAGTTTACACCTATTGCAAACATAACCATGATGTCAATACCCATGTATGAGTTTACACCTATTGCAAACATAACCACGATGTCAATACCCATGTATGAGTTTCACACATATTGCAATCTTAACCATGATGTCAATACCCATGGATGAGTTTCACACATATTGCAAACATAACCATGATGTCAATACCCATGTATATGTTTCACACATATTGCAAACATAACCACGATGTCAATACCCATGTATGAGTTTCACGCATATTGCAATCTTAACCATGATGTCAATACCCATGGATGAGTTTCACACATATTGCAAACATAACCATGATGTCAATACCCATGTATATGTTTCACACATATTGCAAATATAACCACGATGTCAATACCCATGTATGAGTTTCACACATATTGCAATCTTAACCATGATGTCAATACCCATGGATGAGTTTCCCACATATTGCAAACATAACCATGATGTCAATACCCATGTATGAGTTTACACCTATTGCAAACATAACCACGATGTCAATACCCATGTATGAGTTTACACCTATTGCAAACATAACCACGATGTCAATACCCATGTATGAGTTTACACCTATTGCAAACATAACCATGATGTCAATACCCATGTATGAGTTTACACCTATTGCAAACATAACCACGATGTCAATACCCATGTATGAGTTTCACACATATTGCAATCTTAACCATGATGTCAATACCCATGGATGAGTTTCACACATATTGCAAACATAACCATGATGTCAATACCCATGTATATGTTTCACACATATTGCAAACATAACCACGATGTCAATACCCATGTATGAGTTTCACACATATTGCAATCTTAGCCAAGATGTCAATACCCATGGATGAGTTTCACACATATTGCAAACATAACCATGATGTCAATACCCATGTATATGTTTCACACATATTGCAAACATAACCACGATGTCAATACCCATGTATGAGTTTCACACATATTGCAATCTTAACCATGATGTCAATACCCATGGATGAGTTTCACACATATTGCAAACATAACCATGATGTCAATACCCATGGATGAGTTTCACACATATTGCAATCTTAACCATGATGTCAATACCCATGGATGAGTTTCACACATATTGCAAGCTTAACCATGATGTCATTACCCATGGATGAGTTTCACACATATTGCAATCTTAACCATGATGTCAATACCCATGGATGAGTTTCACACATATTGCAATCTTAACCATGATGCCAATACCCATGGATGAGTTTCACACATATTGCAAACATAACCATGATGTCAATACCCATGGATGAGTTTCACACATATTGCAATCTTAACCATGATGTCAATACCCATGGATGAGTTTCACACATATTGCAATCTTAACCATGATGTCATTACCCATGGATGAGTTTCACACGTATTACAAACTTAACCATGATGTGAATACCCATGGATGAGTTTCACACATATTGCAATCTTAACCATGATGTCAATACCCATGGATGAGTTTCACACATATTGCAATCTTAACCGTGATGTCAATACCCATGGATGAGTTTCACACATATTGCAATCTTAACCATGATGCCAATACCCATGGATGAGTTTCACACATATTGCAATCTTAACCATGATGCCAATACCCATGGATGAGTTTCACACATATTGCAAACTTAACCATGATGTCAATACCCATGTATGAGTTTCACACATATTGCAATCTTAACCATGATGTCATTACCCATGGATGAGTTTCACACATATTGCAATCTTAACCATGATGTCAATACCCATGTATGACTTTCACACATATTGCAATCTTAACCATGATGTCAATACCCATGTATGAGTTTCACAAATATTGCAAACATAACCATGATATCAATACCCATGGATGAGTTTCACACATATTGCAATCTTGACCATGATGTCAATACCGATGTATGAGTTTACACCTATTGCAAACATAACCATGATATCAATACCCATGTATGAGTTTCACACATATTGCAATCTTAACCATGATGTCAATACCCATGTATGAGTTTCACACATATTGCAATCTTGACCATGATGTCAATACCCATGTATGAGTTTCACACATATTGCAAACATAACCATGATGTCAATACCCATGTATGAGTTTCACACATATTGCAATCTTAACCATGATGTCAATACCCATGGATGAGTTTCACACATATTGTAATCTTGACCATGATGTCAATACCCATGTATGAGTTTACACCTATTGCAAACTTAACCATGATGTCAATACCCATGGATGAGTTTCACACATATTGCAATCTTGACCATGATGTCAATACCCATGTATGAGTTTACACCTATTGCAAACATAACCATGATGTCAATACCCATGTATGAGTTTACACCTATTGCAAACATAACCATGATGTCAATACCCATGGATGAGTTTCACACATATTGCAATCTTGACCATGATGTCAATACCCATGTATGAGTTTACACCTATTGCAAACTTAACCATGATGTCAATACCCATGGATGAGTTTCACACATATTGCAATCTTGACCATGATGTCAATACCCATGTATGAGTTTACACCTATTGCAAACATAACCATGATGTCAATACCCATGTATGAGTTTACACCTATTGCAAACATAACCACGATGTCAATACCCATGTATGAGTTTCACACATATTGCAATCTTAACCATGATGTCAATACCCATGGATGAGTTTTACACATATTGCAAACATAACCATGATGTCAATACCCATGTATATGTTTCACACATATTGCAAACATAACCACGATGTCAATACCCATGTATGAGTTCACACCTACTGCAAACTTAACCATGATGTCAATACCCATGGATGAGTTTCACACATATTGCAAACATAACCATGATGTCAATACCCATGTATGAGTTTCACACATATTGCAATCTTAACCATGATGTCAATACCCATGGATGAGTTTCACACCTATTGCAAACATAACCATGATGTCAACACCCATGTATGAGTTTCACACATATTGCAATCTTAACCATGATGTCAATACCCACGTATGAGTTTCACACATATTGTAATCTTGACCATGATGTCAATACCCATGGATGAGTTTCACACACATTGCAATCTGGACCATGATGTCAATACCCATGGATGAGTTTCACACATATTGCAATCTTGACCATGATGTGAATACCCATGGATGAGTTTCACACATATTGCAATCTTGACCATGATGTGAATACCCATGGATGAGTTTCACACATATTGCAATCTTGACCATGATGTCAATACCCATGGATGAATTTCACACATATTACAAACTTAACTATGATGCCAATACCCATGTATGAGTTTCACTCATATTAAAAACTTAACCATGATGTCAATACCCATGGATGAGTTTCACACATATTGCAATCTTGACCATGATGTCAATACCCATGGATGAGTTTCATTTAAAACAAATATCTAGCTAGTCATAGTTGTTTCTTATGGCAGAAAACCAAATATCCAATCTTGGCATTTTATAGTCAGTCAAAATGTGAGTCACGCTGGACATGTCACAGATCTAATTCTGCATATCTGCAATCAAGATATCCAATTTAATCCGTTAAACTGGCCAATATTTGTGTGATTTCGAGGTCACTTCCCAAAGCAATTGTTAAGATCATTCATGTATTTAATCCAACAGATAACTGAGTTTCTACGCTTTACCATTTGTCTTCAGCAATAAAGGAACTTTATGCTTGAATCGAGTTTAAAGATAAATTGGAAAAATAACACCCCCATTCAACTGATTTGTTTGGGTCTGCATCCTCAAATAATTTATTCACAATCTCTGCAATGTCATTTAATTAGATTTAGATAACTCAATGAAGTGTTTTCAATGTGACTAGCTGGGAAAGGGAATTGATTATATTTAGATAACTCAATAAAGTGTTTTCAATGTGACTAACTGTGAAAGGGAATGGATTATATTTAGATAACTCAATAAAGTGTTTTAAATGTGACTAGCTGTGAAAGGGAATGGATTATATTTAGATAACTCAATAAAGTGTTTTCAATGTGACTAGATGGGAAAAGGAATGGATTATATTTAGATAACTCAATAAAGTGTTTTCAATGTGACTAGCTGTGAAAGGGAATGGATTATATTTAGATAACTCAATAAAGTGTTTTCAATGTGACTAGCTGTGAAAAGGAATGGATTAGATTTAGATAATTCAATAAGGCGTTTTCAACGCGACTAGCTGGGAAAGGGAATGGATTAGTTGTTGTTGTGGGGTTTAACGCCATTTTTCAGCACACGATAGGCTATGCAAGGTGGCCAGTATTAATGGTGGAGGAAGAACCGAGGAAAACCCCGAGAAGAACCACCGACCCATGAGAAGCTACTGGCAAGCTTCCTCACATACCCACATTGGCTGAATCCTGGACTCGAACCCACACAGACAGAGGTGAGATGGCAGTGATCCGTAACGGAAAGCGCTTTAGACACTCGGCCACTCGGGGCCCTGGAATGGATTAGACACTGATGATTCAATACAAATGGCGTGGATTATATTTAGATCATTCAATACAATGTTTTCAATGTTGCTATCTGGGAAATGGAATGGATTAGATTTAGATGATTAAATAAAGTGTTTTCAATATGTCTAGCTAGGAAATGGAATGGATATTATTTAGATGACTCCAATGCAGTGTTTTCGATTTGTCTAGCTGGGAAATGGAATGGATTAGATTTAGATGATTAAATAAAGTGTTTTTAATGTGACTAGCTGGGAAACAGTAGATTATATTTAGATGATTCATTTCAATGTGGTTAGCTGGGAAAGGGAATGAATTAGATTTAGATAACTCAATACAGTGTTTTCAATGTGACTAGCTAGGAAAGTGAATGGATTAGACACGTTCATTTACAGAGGATCATGTTTATACCAGTAAAATTTGTTCAGTCTCTTAAATGTCATTTATCAACAGGTATCATATGTTCCCTGTCATAAATCCAACAACCCACTAGACATATGTTATGTCCATGTATACATGCTAAACATGTTATATCCATGTATACATGCCAGACATATGTTATATCCATGTATACATGCTAGACATGTTATATCCATGTATACATGCTAGACATGTTATATATGTGTATACATGCTAGACATATGTTATATCCATGTATACATGCTAGCCATTTGATATCCATGTATACATGCTAGACATATGTTATAACCATGTATACATGCTAGACATATGTTATAACCATGTATACATGCTAGTCATATGTTATATCCAAGGTATTTTATCACAATACACAATATATTTTATCTCAATACAAATATTTTTGCTACTACCACTGGCAACAATAACTCCATGGAAAACGTTTGCTGTGTTGAAGGTTCCTTTCCCTTTCCTCTTTTGCTATCAGCAGACTGGTCAAGGTTTTCATTTCCTCCTCGTAATTCTCCATTTAAGGTAACCATTCCCCGTGTTATTCGTTCACAATAAGGCTGTAATCCACTCTGGGGGAGAAAAAAAAATGAAATTTAATAAAGTCTGATCATGTGATCATCAACCCACAATAAGACACTGCAGGAAATTTCTGGACTAATGACACAAAAGATACTTTAGAAAATTTAGAAAAATATTTGTTGGGGTTTCGATTTTATTGTAAACCAATATGAAACAGTACATGAAAATAAATTGGTGTATATTTAATAATAAGATCACCAGTCCCTATGCAGATAAATGAATCTGGCTGCTCTGAGGCATCGACTTATGTACTATGTTATGACACTGTATATATGCTAGACATATGTTATATCAATGTATACATGCTACACATGTTATAACAATGTATATATGCTAGACATGTTACAACCAGGTACACATGCTAGACATGTTATATCCTTCTATACATACTAGAAATGTTATATCTGTCTATGCTAGACATATGATATATCATCTATACATGCTAGACATGTCATCTCTAGTGTATACATGCTAGATATGTTATGACCATGTATACATGCTAGACATATTATATCCATATATACAAGCTAGACATATGTTATATACCAGACATGTTATAACCATGTATACATGTTAGACATGTTATAACCATGTATACATGCTAGACATGCTATATCCAAGTATACATGCTAGACATATCTTATTTCTAGTGTATACATGCTAGATATATGTTATGCCCATGTATACATGCTAGACATATATTATATCCATATATACATGCTAGACATATGTTATAGCCATATATACATGCTAGACATATGTTATAACCATGTATACATGCTAGACATGTTATAACCATGTATACATGCTAGACATATGTTATAACCATGTATACATGCTAGACATATGTTATAACCATGTATACATGCTAGACATATGTTATATACTAGACATGTTATAACCATGTATACATGTTAGACATATGTCATAACCATGTATACATGCTAGACATGTTATATCCATGGGTACAAACTAGACATGTTATAACCATGATACAAGCTAGACATGCTATAATCATGTATACATGCTAGACATGTTATATACATCTATACATGCTAGCCATTTTATATCCATGTATAAATGCTAGGCATACTATAATCATGTATACAATCTAGACATATGTTATAACCATGTATACATGCTAGACATGTTATATTCATGTATACATCCTAGACATATTATATCTATGCAAACATGCTACACGTTATACCATATATACATGCTAGACATGTTATATCCATGCTAGACATATTTTATATTCATGTATACATGCTAGACATGTTATATCCATGTATACATGCTAGACATGTTATAACCATGTATACAAGCTAGACATGGTATAACCATATATACATGCTAGTTATATTCATGTATACATGTTAGACATGTTATATCCATGTATACACACTAGATATATGTTATAACCATGTATACATGCTAGACATGTGTTATATCCATCTATACATGCTAGACATGTTATATCAATGTATACATCCTAGCCATTTTATATCCATGTATACATGCTAGACATATGTTATTTCCATGTATACATGCTAGCCATGTTATAGCCATGCATACATGCTAGACATGTTATATCCATGTATACATGCTAGACATATGTTAAAGCCATGTATACATGCTAGACATGTTATATCCCTGTATACATGCTAGACATATGTCATAACCATGTATATAAGCTAGACTGGAGTTCTATGCTACAACTATGTATACATGCTTGACATGTCATAACCATGTATACATGCTAGACATGTTTTAACCATGCATACGTGCTAGTCACATCTTATAACCATGTATTCATGCTAGACTTTGGTTTTATGTTATCAACATTGATATATGGTAGACTTAGGTTCTTTGTTATAACCATGTATACATGCTAGAACTGAGGCACGTATAAATAGACTGCTGTCCTGCATTACTGACTACTGACTACTGTCAAGCATCACTGACTACTGTCATGCATTACTGACTGTTGACTGATGTCATGCATTACTGACTGCTGACTGATGTCATGCATTACTGACTGTTGAATACTGTCATGCATTACTGACTGTTGACTGCTGTCATGCATTACTGACTGTTGACTGATGTCATGCATTACTGACTGTTGAATACTGTCATGCATTACTGACTGTTGACTGCTGTCATGCATTACTGACTGTTGATTGATGTCATGCATTACTGACTAATGAAGCAGGATAATTTATTTCACCAAACAACAAAAACAAAATGGTAAGTTATAATACATTAGAAAAAAATGTCTCTTTAGACAAATATATTATGACACACTTTCTACCTGTATTTGTTTGATAAGACTTGAATTCTGTAGCTTCTGAGGCACATTAACTGTGAAATCCATGGCAACTTGTGACTGCAGATGAATCCATCTCTCTGGTGTGGATTGATATTTCCACTCAGCTGGTCGGAATGTACTCTGTAAAAGGGCAAGTTTAGTAAGTTTATGTACTCATTCTTACAACAGAGATTACAGTATTCAATGACCCTCCCATCTGTGACCCTTATAGATTTAACAACGAAAGCATCATGGATATAAAAATGCACAAAACACTCATTTTCATTCATCAATTTATATTTTATAACTTGATGTTGCCAAGGGGTCCCTGATACTGTGAATTTGTTGGTGTCTTAAAGTAAATGGGTGTTTCTTTCTAACACAGTTATCTAAATTTGTGTCGGTGTCTATTTTTTTTCTTCAGACAACATATATAATGTTATCATCTGCAATAAACTCTGAATAATTCAATAAATTTCTTTAACTTCTGGAGTTACATTGATTCATTAAAACAGATGTATACAAGAGTTGCACCTTTTTAATATTTTTGTTATCGAAATACTAAAACCAGACTCTGGGAATATTAGCTGGAATTATGACTGAAATTCCAGCTAAACTCTTTCTGTTTAAATACCTAGAATAAATCTTGAAATACCTGGAGTAAATCTATTAGAATCTCTTTTGGATTACCTGAAGTAAATCATTTAGAATACCTGGAGTAAATCTCTTGGAATAGTGCAAATGTCCAGGATATCAGTCAACAAACACACTCTTGAAATACCTAGAGTAAATCTAATGAAAAGCCTGGAGTAAATCTTTTAAATACTTATCAATCTCTTGGAATACCTTGAGTTAATCTTTTGGAATACCTGGAGCAAATCCCTAAAATACCTGAAGTTAATCTCTTGGAATATCTGGAGTAAATCTCTTGGAACAGCCCCAATATCCAGTCAACAAACACACTCAAGTAAATATTATTTTGAAATAAATGTATCAAAGATGGAAAGAAATCTGAGACAAAGTGCATTTCAATTTGCTTTTTGAAGCAATAAACTTTCTCTGTTCCAAAAAATAGTACTTCTTAATAAAAGGAATTAAGGGAAAGGACAGCATCGGATTAAATCCATCAAATGCTTTGAGATCTGTTACTGGTTAGCACACATGCTGGAATAAGTTTTGTCAAATGTCCTGTCCAAAATTAACTTGAAGCTGTCTAAGAAGATATGCTGTGTTGAAAGATACAACAGTCTCATGGAAGTCCGAGTTGTTCTTAATGCCCTCACTACACAACTTTTCAACACAGGTGATCATTATAATAGGTCATACAAGCAATGTCCAAATGTGTAAACATTCTACAAAAAGATGGACACACTTGCTCTCCAAATGTGTGGTCTTATCAATGATATAGAACCAGGGTCTATTCTAGGGATGACAATTGCAGGGGTAAAATCCTTCCCTGCATTGGAAAACGGGAACTAAAAAAAAAGAGGGTAGGTTTTAACAAATGAAATAAGAAATTATTGTGAATCCTGCTATCAAAGATCCTCAAACAGATCATGTAGAACATGGTGATGGTGGTGGTGGTGTGTGTGTGTGTGATTTGGATTTTTAATGTAGCTTTAACAATTTTTTAGTCATATTGCTAAGATGTCTGCAGTGTGGCAGTTTATAGTGATGTCTAGCACTGAGGCATCACGTTGCAGACATGTAGCATGATGTCCCATCCTGTCACATTATCCTGACACCAGGCTGACCAGTCTTAACACTAACCTCTTAATGCTGAGTGCCAAGTGAAGCAGCTGTTAGTACCATTTGGATAAGTTTTTGGTATGACTTGGCAGGGGTTTGAACCCATGACCTCCCATATCCAAGGTGGATGCTCTAATCACTAGGCCTAGGAGTGGTCAACATGGTTGTGGAAATCCTATTATCAAAAATCCTAGAATAGACACTATAAAACATGATAGCAGAAATCATGAACTCAAACAATAAGGTTCATGGTTTTTCCCAGACACCACTGCCTAGACTCGGGGGGAGGGGGCTTGGTAATGCAGTTGCCAGAGTATTGGATTTTTAATCCAAGAGTCATGGGTTCAAACACAGTTTGACCTGAATCTTTTCATAAATACCTAATAACAGAAACACTGTTTCTATTTTTGAATTAGTTTCCGACCTTGATTCAAAAATCACTGAGACAAGTAAACAACTTTCTATTTTTATTTTATTCTCAAGTATAATGATTGGCTTTTATCAAGGTCATACTGGGAGTATGAGATTTTAGATTGTAAACAACCCTATTTTGCAATTCTGGGTTTCCAATAATTGCACAGTAGTTAGATTTATTAGTGATGTTTAGAGAGATATTTCTGAGTTTGGCTTAAAAACACTTGATGTCAAGGTGTTCATTTTGTTGTGACCAGTTTGGAGTTATATTTAATTTTTATTTAAATTATTTGGATTCTAAAGACACATGCTTTGGGGTCATTTGGCTTTACGATACACAATAGACACATGCCATGGGATCTTTTGGATTTATGATACATAATGGACACATTCTATAGGGTTATTTGGCTTTATGATACACAATGGACACATACCATGACTTATGTGGTTTTATGATACACAATGGACACATTCCATAGGTTATTTGGCTTTATGATACACAATGGACACATACCGGTACCATGGGTTCATTGGCTTTATGATACACAAAGGACACATACTGGTGTCATGGGATCATTTGGATTTATGATACACAATGGACACATGCCATGGGTTCATTGGATTTATGATACACAATGGACACATGCCATGGGATCATTTGGATTTATGATACACAATGGACACATGCCATGGGTTCATTGGATTTATGATACACAATGGACACATTCCATGGGGTCATTTGGCTGTATGATACACAATGGACATATAGCATGGGGTCATTTTGCTTTATGATACACAATGGACACATGCCATGAACTTATTTCGCTTATGGTCAGATCTGCTAAAAACTGCAATTAATTCTTGATGGATTTATAGTTAGTTCCAAAACATGGAGTAAATTACCCAATTAGTTCTTGATGGATCAATAGTTAGTTCCAAAACATTGAGTAAAATACCCAATTAGTTCTTGATGGATCAATAGTTAGTTCCAAAACATGGAGTAAAATACCCAATTAGTTCTTGACGGATCAATAGTTAGTTCCAAAACATGGAGTAAAATGCCCAATTAGTTCTTGATGGATCAATAGTTAGTTCCAAAATATGGAGCAAAATACCCAATTAGTTCTTGATGGATTAATAGTTAGTTCCAAAACATGGAGTAAATTGCCCAATTTATCAAGCTTATATCCACAACACTTGAGCTGACTCAGCAGTACTGTGGAAGTATGGACACTTTAATTTCAAAGCTGATATGCCACTGGGTAAGCAGATTTTAATCATTAGGTCAATATATCATGTCAAACTTGAAAAATTCTAAAAACTATTAAACTTAAGACCTTCTGAATTGTACTGATCAAACATATCACGCTTAATTGGTATTAAAGCCAAGATACTTCTACACAACTTGTCACCCATAACTGGTATTAACACAAAGATACTTCTACACAACTTGTCACCCATAACTGGTATTAAAGCCAAGATACTTCTACACAACTTGTCACCAATAGCTGGTATTAACACAAAGATACTTCTACACAACTTGTCACCCATAACTGGTATTAAAGCCAAGATACTTGTACACAACTTGTCACCCATAATTGGTATTAAAGCCAAGATACTTCTACACAACTTGTCACCCATAGCTGGTATTAACACAAAGATACTTCTACACAACTTGTCACCCATAATTGGTATTAAAGCCAAGATACTTCTACACAACTTGTCACCCATAACTGGTATTAAAGCCAAGATACTTCTACACAACTTGTCACCCATAACTGGTATTAACACAAAGATACTTCTACACAACTTGTCACCCATAACTGGTATTAAAGCCAAGATACTTCTACGCAACTTGTCACCCATAATTGGTATTAAAGCCAAGATACTTCTACATAACTTGTCACCCATAATTGGTATTAAAGCCAAGATACTTCTACACAACTTGTCACCCATAACTGGTATTAACACAAAGATACTTCTACACAACTTGTCACCCATTATTGGTATTAAAGCCAAGATACTTGTACACAACTTGTCACCCATAACTGGTATTAAAGCCAAGATACTTCTACATAACTTGTCACCCATAACTGGTATTAACACAAAGATACTTCTACACAACTTGTCACCCATAATTGGTATTAAAGCCAAGATACTTCTACACAACTTGTCACCCATAACTGGTATTAACACAAAGATACTTCTACACAACTTGTCACCAATTATTGGTATTAAAGCCAAGATACTTGTACACAACTTGTCACCCATAATTGGTATTAACACAAAGATACTTCTACACAACTTGTTACCCTTAATTGGTACTAAAGTGAAGATACTTCTAAACAATTTGTCTCCTTTAATTGGTATTAAAACGAAGATACTTCTACACAACTTGTCTCCTTTAATTGGTATTAATGCAAAGATACTTCTACATAACTTGTCACCCATAACTGGTATAAAAGTGAAGATACTTCTACACAACTTGTCACCCTTAATTGGTACTAAGCATATATACTTCTGCACAACTTATTGCAAGCAATTTTTATTTTACCTTTGGATCTGTAACATCTAAGGATCTGCAGGTCAATCTGAATTAGGTCAAGGAATTTTATAAAGCTAGCATTTCAAAAGATGTTTCAATATGTTGCATGATGAAAGAGAAAGTCATAAATACAGGTAAAATAATTTTTTTTATCCATTTATAAAATGCATTAAAATTTCCTCTTTTTACTTACTATTCTTCATTTTGAATTCTGCATTTCTGTTCTTTGCTGCCTTCAAATTTCATTAATCATTTCATGTTCATTTTATATTCCATTTCGTTTCACTGGTAAAAAGCACACATGATGTCAGTGTTTGTACCACTGATGTCTGCTAGTCAATAAAGGGACAAGTATGAAAATGGTCAAGACAAGTCACTTTTCCAATCTCACATGTCCTGGAAAAGTACACAAAAATATCTGTACAGCCCTGGTACCTATCAAAAGGGGCAGTGATGACGATGATGATGAAGCAAAAGGTGCTAGAAGGAATGAAGTATCTGAATCATTAAGATGAAGCAGAAGAGTTATGGAGGCTCTCGACAGTTATTATGTACTTATGATATTGTGACAGTTGTGAGGTTAAGTTACTTGCACTGTAAATATGCACAACGGAGACAATGTTGGCATACCTCTGTTACTTTCATAAACTGTAACTGAAATTTCTTTTGGTTATTGTATGATCTAAGCACAAATTTAACCAAAATGACTGATCCCATATGCTTAAAAGAACTGACCCGAATTAGTCTAATATGCACTATCTACACACTTATTAAAATAGGAAAACAAATTTTGCCAGACTAGACAATATCATCTTCAGAATGTGAGATGAATGAACTACAAAATATATAAAATGTAAAAAAAATACTGACTTTTTTTAAACTTAGTATGAGTTTCACACATATTGCAATCTTGACCATGATGTCAATACCCATGGATGAGTTTCAATTAAAACAAATATTACAATCTTGACCACGATGTCAATACCCATGTATGAGTTTCACACCTATTGCAATCTTAACCATGATGTCAGTTCTTGATATAGTGATGTGGCCAGTCTATCACACTATTATGGCCTTGTGAAAATTCTGAATAAGATATAGGGTGATCAACATAACATTATAAACATGAAGGATACTTTCTTGTGGTTGAACAGATCTGTAGTAATATTTTCTCTGATGATGCCTGGTCCATCCAGTCATTGTACATGGACTTATTCTTTGTCTTTTCTATTGCAAACATGATCTAAAGAAAAAGAAAACAGTAAAACATAATTGTGTTTATTATACATGTACATCCCATTGCAAAGTATTTGAATCTAGAAATTTCAAAAACCAGATAAAGCTTTCAAAAATCATTTAAATGACACAAGAATCTTGTGTAATCAATTATGCAAGCATGCAAACAAATCTCTTTTTGTCATGGGCTAATTTACACAATCATGCATAACAAATTTGATTTGTCAAGAGGTCATTTACACAATCATGCATAACAAACTTGATTTGTCAAGAGGTCATTTACACAATCATGCATAACAAAACTCACCTGTCATGACATCATTTACACAATCATGCATAACAAAACTCGCATGTCATAAGGTCATTTACATAATCATGCATAACAAAACTCACCTGTCATGATGTCATTTACACAATCATGCATAACAAAACTCACATGTCATAAGGTCATTTACACAATCATGCTTAACAAAACTCACATGTCATAAGGTCATTTACATAATCATGCATAACAAAACTCACCTATCATGACATCATTTACACAATCATGCATAACAAAACTCGCATGTCGTAAGGTCATTTACATAATTGTGCATAACAAAACTCACCTGTCATGATGTCATTTACACAATCATGAACCGCTCCGGTGGCCTAGTGGTTAGATTGTCCGCCTCGGATGCGGGAGGTCGTGGGTTCGATCCCCGGCCAAGTCATACCAAAGGCTTACAAAAATGGTACTAACAGCTGCTTCGCTTGGCGCTCAGCATTAAGAGGTTAGTGTTAGGACTGGTCGGCCTGGTGTCAGGATAATGTGACTGGGTGGGACATCATGCTACATGTCTGCGGCATGATGCCCCAGTGCTAGACATCACTATAAACTGCCACACTGCAGACATCGTAGCGATATGACTGAAAAATTGTTAAAGCTACGTTAAAAATCCAAATCACACACACATACACAATCATGCATAACAAAACTCACCTGTCATAAGGTCATTTACACAATCATACATAACAAAACTTGCATGTCATAAGGTCATTTACACAATCATGCATAACAAAACTCACATGTCATAAGGTCATTTACACAATCATGCATAACAAAACTCACATGTCATAAGGTCATTTACACAATCATGCATAACAAAACTCACATGTCATAAGGTCATTTACACAATCATGCATAACAAAACTCACATGTCATAAGATCATTTACATAATCATGCATAACAAAACTCACATGTCATAAGGTCATTTATACAATCATGCATAACAAAACTCACCTGTCATAAGGTCATTTACACAATCATGCATAACAAAACTCACCTGTCATAAGGTCATTTACACAATCATGCATAACAAAATGTGCATGTCATAAGGTCATTTACACAATCATGCATAAAAAAACTCACATGTTGTAAGGTCATTTACATAATCATGCTTAACAAAACTCACATGTCATAAGGTCATTTACACAATCATGCATAACAAAACTCACATGTCATAAGGTCATTTACATAATCATGCATAACAAAACTCACATGTCATAAGGTCATTTACACAATCATGCATAACAAAACTCACATGTCATAAGGTCATTTACACAATCATGCATAACAAAACTCACATGTCATAAGGTCATTTACATAATCATGCATAACAAAACTCACATGTCATAAGGTCATTTACATAATCATGCATAACAAAACTTGCATGTCATAAGGTCATTTACACAATCATGCATAACAAAACTTGCATGTCATAAGGTCATTTACACAATCATGCATAACAAAACTTGCATGTCATAAGGTCATTTACACAATCATGCATAACAAAACTCACATGTCATAAGGTCATTTACATAATCATGCATAACAAAACTCACATGTCATAAGGTCATTTACATAATCATGCATAACAAAACTCACATGTCATAAGGTCATTTACACAATCATGCATAACAAAACTCACATGTCATAAGGTCATTTACATAATAATGCATAACAAAACTCACATGTCATAAGGTCATTTACACAATCATGCATAACAAAACTCACATGTCATAAGGTCATTTACACAATCATGCATAACAAAACTTGCATGTCATAAGGTCATTTACACAATCATGCATAACAAAACTCACATGTCATAAGGTCATTTACACAATCATGCATAACAAAACTCACATGTCATAAGGTCATTTACATAATCATGCATAACAAAACTTGCATGTCATAAGGTCATTTACACAATCATGCATAACAAAACTTGCATGTTATAAGGTCATTTACACAATCATGCATAACAAAACTCACATGTCATAAGGTCATTTACATAATCATGCATAACAATTTTTTTTATCATGAGGTGATTTACACACTCATTCATAACAAAACTCACATGTCATGATGTTACTTACACAATTAAATACAATAAACCTGATCTATCAATGTAACAAAATCTCAAAATTATGACACTAGTAAGGTTTCATAAAAGTAAAAAAAGTCAGAAATGTTATTTAATTTAAATAAAATTCCTAAATCCATTTCAATAGCATGTGTGTGTGATTTGGATTTTTAATGTAACTTTAAAAAATTTTCAGTCATATCGATATGATGTCTGTAGTGTGGCAGTTTATAGTGATGTCTAGCACTGAGACATCATGCCGCAGACATGTACATAGCTGCCAACCTTTCAGGCTCACAATTAGTGAAAATAGGGATAAAATTTTAGTGAATTTGGAAATGAATTAGCAAAAAATACCATGACAATAACTCCATCCACTCTGACTGTCAATACTACACTATATCAAGATCACAATATAAAACTAAAACACTACATATCTGCATTTCTATTTATTATGGTATTCATAAACTTCACTTGTTCTTGCGATTAGTTATCAAGACATGATACTGTGGCAGACTTGAACTTCCACAACTGCTTGGTCATAAATTTGTTTTCAAAACAGTTCAGACTTCTTGCCTGCTGGTTGCTTTGGTGACTAAAATTGCTGACAAATTTTCTGCTCTTTAGGCCCTAAAGTCTGTCGTTTTTTTCCTCACTCTTTTACTGTCTCTGTTGCTGTGAGGAATACAGAGGAGCTGCAGCACTTTGGTTCTTCCACAGGAAAATTTGGAAATGATCTTCGAGTCCGGGAACATTTGCTGGAACAAATGTTTAGCATGGTCTCCAGCTGATAAAGATAGATTGTGTTCAACAAGAAAACTCACAAATAATGCTTCAGCATTCATAGCTCGCAGGTCTTCCGTCGATGGCTTAAAATATTCCAGAGCTGAAATCTGCAAATTCTTAATTTTCCCAACTTCTACGTGTTTTTTTTCACAATTGATGTGCTTCCTCACATCGTCTCTGCCACGATACCGAATACTAAAATTTGTGGCACATTGTCTGCAAAAGGCATGATGTATATCAATATTTAATGGCAGAATGCATGACCAATTTTTGGTCTATTCCAAATTAAACTTTCAAGATCTTACATGCAATGCCGAACGGTAATTCAAATCAGTGTTGGTGACGCATGCGCCACAGTTTCTCTCAAAAACTACTCTTATAGATTCAAATAGGCTAAAATGCTTGCTACCAGGACAACTGTACCATTTGGCAGTAGTTCTGCTAATATCGCGACCAGCAGTACCGGACCATTTTGGCAACTGCCAATATCACGACTAGCACTTAACTGGTTATTTTATTAAAGACTTAAAATATTTTTACTTGCACCGTGAATCTGTGAATCGTTGAAAAAGTCATGAAATTCATGCCAAAATCGTGAAAGCATTTCTTAAACAACTAAATTAAATGCTGCATATGGCAACAATGCAAGACCAGTACAGTATGCATACCTATTACAAATCAAATTAGGTTACAGTGACAGATGAGCAGTAGATTAATTCAATGTGTTTACCTGTTACTAATGAAAGTAGGTCATATATAGTGTTTCAGAATGGGCAAACTCCCAGTGGATTAGAACCAGAATACAAACACAAAACATATGAATAGGTTATTTATGTTCAAGACTCACTTTAACCACCCTGCATGATTGTATAATTTTTGCTGAATGATTGTAAAGTCACAAATTCTTATGTGCTCAACCTGAGTACTGTATTACATCACTATCATATTTTTCTTTTCAAATTTGCAAAGTGATGTCAATATTTCCTTTTTCTGATTGGACATGTTTTGAAGTTTTAGAAAATCCATATGCTTTAACAATTTTCATCCACAAATGTAAAAGCTCATTTCGCTTACTTTACTTTTTATGCCATTGAATACAAAACTAATTTTTTTTGAGGAACCATAATTTTTCTAATTTCAGTCTCTGTGACCTTGACCCTATTATATTGACCCTCCCAGTTCAACATGTACTGTTCATGTTTTAATGAAAGCCATTCATGAAGTTCACCTATGGCATGTGGTACAGAACACAACAGTTTTGTGGAAATCATTTGTTTTCTTTCTTCCAGTCCTGTTGACCTTGACCATTGACTTTTGGACCAGAAAATAAATACTTTAATATTATTTTGTTGATTAAATAAAATTAACCTTTAGTTTAATTGACTTCAACATCTCTGAGCTACCATCATTTATTTATGGTATTTTGTGCCCTTATGAAGAGTCATTCAAGGGCTGATGTAAGTCAATACTTACACAGTATTTTGTCCCCTTACGACAAAGCGTTCCAGGGCTGATGTAACTCAATACTTACACAGTATTTTGTCCCCTTACGACAAAGCGTTCCAGGGCTGATGTAACTCAATACTTACACAGTATTTCGACCCCTTACGACAAATCATTCCAGGGCTGATGTAAGTCAATAATTACACAGTATTTTGTCCCCTTACGACAAATCGTTCCAGGGCTGATGTAACTCAATACTTACACAGTATTTCGACCCCTTAAGAAAAATCATTCCAGGGCTGATGTAAGTCAATACTTACACAGTATTTTGTCCCCTTAAGAAAAATCATTCCAGGGCCGATGTAAGTCAATATTTTCATTATAAATGAGTTTCTTGTATACAGGGAAGACAGGTGTGCTGGTGTGTACTTCATGCTTACATAAGCTTTGACTATATGCAGCGAAGACAGGTAACCTACAGTGAAGTTCATGCTTATATGTCTAAGCTTTAACTGTATACAGAGAAGACAGGTGTGCGAGTGTGTACTGCATGCTTATCTAAGCTTCGACTGTATACAGGGAAGAGAGGTGAGCTACAGTGTACTTCATACTTATATAAGCTTAGACTGTATAAAGGTAGAGAGGTGAGTTACAGTGTACTTCATGCTTATCTGTCTAAGCTTTGACTATTTAAAGGTAAGACAGTTATGCATGCATGTACTTCATAATTACCTGTCTAAGCTTTGAATGTATAAAGGAAAGACAGTTGTGCATGCATGTACTTTATATTTACCTGTCTAAGCTTTGAATGTATAAAGGAAAGACAGATGTGCATGTATGTACTTTATATTTACCTGTCTAAGCTTTGTCTGTGAGCTTTGCATCATCGCTGGAGGTGCCATTGCAAAAATTCCAATTACATCTAGACCACCTGGCAACATCCTGCTGACCTTAAATTAAATAGATGGCTAGGGACAGATTAAAGAAGTTTGATACAAAATCAAAAAATTTAAAAACCAAACTTTAAAGGACAGGTAACGTTAAATTTCTATCACTGTGTTCATCAAGTGTACATATGTCCTATTATGGAAGATCTTAAAAACTGTATTATTGAATGTAATTGTAGAAAACCACATTTTTCCTTCATTTTATGATTTCATTTTTGAAGAGTTAAGTCTCAGCTGTGTATCACATACTATTATTTTTGAAGATGAGAAATTACTTCAATCGCTGAGGTCAAACGAGTAATCTATAAAATTGGCAAAATGTTGCTAGTCAATAATGTTATTGCTATCCTGGCAATTCAACCAGCAAAATGCATACATGGCAACCTTCTGAGCTGTTGTTGTTGTTGTTGTTGTTGTTGCAGTTGTTGTTGTAGGGTTTAATTCCATTTTTCAGCATACGATAGGCTGTACATGGCTGCTAGTATTAATGGTGGAGGAAGAACCCAGGAAAACCCCGGAAAGAACTACCGACCCTCGAGAAGCTACTGGCAAGCTTTCTCACATACCCACATTGGCCGAATCTGAGACCTGAACCTATGCAGACAGAGGTGAGATGGCAGTGAACCATAACAGAGAGCATTTTTGACCAAACTGGGCCCCAGATATATTGTTTACCAAGGATCCATTTTTCAGCATACGATAGGCTGTACATGGCTGCTAGTATTAATGGTGGAGGAAGAACCCAGGAAAACCCCGGAAAGAACTACCGACCCTTGAGAAACTACTGGCAAGCTTTCTCACATACCCACATTGGCCGAATCTGAGACTTGAACCTATGCAGACAGAGGTGAGATGGCAGTGATCCGTAACAGAGAGCACTTTAGACCACTTGGCCACTCGGGGCCCTGGCAACCCTCTGAGAGGTATAGCATAATTACTGCTGCCACATTCCTGGCAGTTCAACCAGCAAAAGGCATACTTGGCAACCCTCTGAGAGGTACAGCATAATTACTGCTGCCACATTCCTGGCAATTCAACCAGCAAAAGGTATACATGCCAACCCTCTGAGAGGTACAGCATAATTACTGCTGCCACATTCCTGACAATTCAACCAGCAAAATGCATACATGCCAACCCTCTGAGAGGTACAGCATAATTACTGCTGCCACATTCCTGGCAATTCAACCAGCAAAATGCATACATGCCAACCCTCTGAGAGGTATAAGAATAATTACTGCTGCCACATTCCTGGCAATTCAACCAGCAAAATGCATACATGCCAACCCTCTGAGAGGTACAGCATAATTACTGCTGCCACATTCCTGACAATTCAACCAGCAAAAGGCATACATGCCAACCCTCTGAGAGGTACAGCATAATTACTGCTGCCACATTCCTGGCAATTCAACCAGCAAAATGCATACATGCCAACCCTCTGAGAGGTATAAGAATAATTATTGCTATCACATTTCTGGCAATTCAACCAGCAAAATACATACATGCCAACCCTCTGAGAGGTTTAAGAATAATTATTGCTATTATAAATGGCGAAAAAGTGTAATTTGGTTGTTAAAAGTATAATCTATATCACATGCTATCTTTGCTACTTGCCTGATTCTGTCAAAATTCACGTTGCAGAGGGCAAAATCCATATAGATTAGGACCAGAATACAAAATATAATATAAAGTTATTTATATTCAGCATTCCATGTAACTAGTCTACATGTGTAACTGTTGCTGAATGATCATGAACTGGAATTCTGCAATGAGCACGATTGTGTGCTCAATCGGAGTGCTGTATTACATTATTCATATTATTCTTTAAAAGTCAGTAAACCGGTGTTTATTTGTCCTCTTGTCTAATCAGACATGTTTTGAAGTTGGAAAAGATCCATTTGCTCTAACATTTTCTGTCATATAACATCCACAACTCAGAAAATAAAGCATTTGGCTTAACATCTGGCACCATTTTCTTTAAATGTATAGATTGGTCCACTACCTAACCAGCTTAACAATATAACAAATCAGTCAAGTTCAAACTGAAGAAACCTGTCTGTTTTCTTGGAAATGGGTCATACTCAGTTGTTATAAATAGCAAATGAGAAATTATGCTACTATTATGCAGCAGTCCTCATTTTAAGAATATTCTCAAATTTATATGAATGGAATTAAAAGCTGATCATAAAAATGTCAAGCACTTTGTACTGGTTTATTTCTTTTTGTAATGTACCAAAATGAGCATAATCCATATACAAACAACATACATGCCAACCCCTGGTGAGGAAAAGGTGTAATCCATGTGGACAAAAAGAATAATCCGAGCAGAAAAAAGAGTAATCCACATAAAACATGATAAAAATTCAATGAGCATATGTACAGAATGATTTATTTATCCCTCTGGACTTTTAACATCAATTACTGCTTCAAGTTTCCATATATAACACTTTAAGCTTTAAAAAGCAACAGACTCTCATACTGCATTTCAAAACACTTTGTACCAGCTGAGACTATAAATGTTTTGCACACCAGTAGAGTACTAAGTGCTGGGTTACAGAGCCTGGATCTGAATTCAGTTTTACTTTTGTCAACAATACTGAACAATCTCTCACAGTCAGCATTAGAATGGTAAAGAACCAATATTTCTTTCATAACATGACAAAGAAGAGGAAATTTCTATCTTACAGTTATTGGCTCTTTTAGTGGAGAAATAAGATGAAAAAATCAACTCTGTCCACATGAAGTACATTGTCAGGTAGAGTGCTAGCTTGATACTGCAGGAGTACTCCTTTTAATTTATCAGCCACCTTTCCTGCAGCATGGTGCATCATATGACAGAGACAACCCGATATGTACAATGATGGAGACATTTTTCAAACCCCATACAGTTCTGCCAACTTATGTTTATTCAAAGCATTATCAAGCAAATAAAAAAATGTTTTCTCCACTAGAATCTACTGTTAATTCTGGTAATGAAAGAAGAGCACTCTGACTTTGCCCTTTTCATTGTCAAAGTCTCTTACACAGACTGGGTACAACTTTTTGTCATCATAATCACTACTCCTGTCTGTTGCAATACTAAACAGCCCAATTTTCATGGCTTCTGTAATTTTAAGTGAAGTATCTTCTGCTAAACTCCTAACACTATTAGATGATTTTGTTCTTGCACATGCAATTTTGGAATCAGGAAACATCCGTTTGAACAAAGAACCAATGTAGATTTTTTTACCATTAGGGGTAGTCCATGTTAAATGAAAAACTCTGTAGATAACTAATCTGCATTTATAAAATTCATGTCCACAACTTAGATCTGCTGTAAAAAAAGAAGTTACCTTAGTACTGAAGTTAGTAAAACGAGCTAATTCAAGATTTCTTTGTTTCACCACAATGACCAATATTAAAATCCTTGCTACGCAGCCTGCAAGGGGCGTGAAGCTGTCCTAGAATGGAATGCTTTATTCTTTGAAAAATATTTTTGCTCTAACACACACATCGACTAGAATAAATCTGATGTGACTTTTAGCGCCAAATACCTACAGACTGGTTCTGTATCAGATATGAATTAAAACAAAGAATCTGCGAACAAAGATTAAAAGTTTGAAAACCAGTCTGTTCTCTCCGAACTAAGCCATACAGCTGCTATAAATAGAAAACAAGGTCAAAAGTTGAAAGTCGAAACAAGCATGTTTCTTGGAAATAGGGCAACTGCTATAAATAGAACATAATATTGTTAGGAAAGTGGACAAACATACTCCTAGGTCATAGTTACACAGAAGCTGTCTTTTCTAGAATACGGTCTGTGGGATTAACAGGATGTTAATAAAAATCAGGAAACAAATTATTACATTTTTTGGAGGGTTATATACCGAAAACATGTAAACATGTAATCCAAATAAAGTTACTTGTAAGATATAATTTAGTGAAAAAAAGCATAATGATTATGCCAAATGCATAACGTTTGGCATGTATGAGACAAGCATAAAATGTAATTTGATGAAAAAAAGTGCAATGATTACACCAAAAGTAAAATGATTGCCATGTATACAAATGCTAGCTTGCTAGTATTACTTTTGAATCGTGTCAGAAGGTGTTTGTGTTAAATTCAAGTCCTAACAAAAGGTAATAAAGAAAACCTGTTTGGCATGTGTTGCTGGCCATTGTTCATTGAGAGCATCAAGACTTTCTGGTCGACTCAGTGACTTCCTCCTGGGTTTTACTGTGGGTTCATCTTCTGCATTCTCATCATCTTCACTGGCTTTATCTTCAACAGGTTCTGGTGTCCGTACTAAATGGACAGCATAGTCTTTCTGACTGGTTAACTGAAATAATAAATCAGACTTCATCTCCTAAGGAATTTTGACTCAGGGTTACTTTTACTAGATTTATATTGTTCAAGATTGTGAAAATCCCATTTAATGATAGGTATTCTGAAGAAATGTGCATTTAACCTGTTTGAATAATTGAAAAAAAGAAATAAAAAATTCTTTCAATATTCAAAGTTGCTCTTATATGCAGCTAAATTCCAAACATAAATAACATTTTGAACAAAGATTAGTGACATGGTCATGTCATTGTGTAAAACTGTCTGTAGACCATATGACAGTGTACTAATGGGTACCGGTGTGTAAACTGTCTATAGACCATATGTATTGATAATGGGTACTGGTGTGTAAACTGTCTATAGACCATATGTATTGATAATGGGTACTGGTGTGTAAACTGTCTATAGACCATGTGTATTGATAATGGGTACTGGTGTGTAAACTGTCTATAGACCATATGTATTGATAATGGGTACTGGTGTGTAAACTGTCTATAGACCATATGACATTGTATTGATAATGGGTACTGGTGTGTAAACTGTCTATAGACCATATGACATTGTATTGATAATGGGTACTGGTGTGTAAACTGTCTATAGACCATATGACATTGTATTGATAATGGGTACTGGTGTGTAAACTGTCTATAGACCATATGACATTGTATTCATAATGGGTACTGGCGTGTAAACTGTCTATAGACCATATGACATTGTATTCATAATGGGTACCGGTGCATAAACTGAGTTTTTAAAAATACTTCCAACAGATTTTTTTTTACTAGCATTCTGACATGGAAATTCAAGCCGCCAAGAATTTTACACATGTATAACATGGAAAGTCATCTCCCCAAGAATTTCAGGCATGTCTTCCATGGAAAGTCTGGTCCCTGAGAATTTCAGGCATGCCTGACATGGAAAGTCCGGTCTCTGAGAATTTCAGGCATGCCTGACATGGAAAGTCTGGTCCCTGAGAATTTCAGGCATGCCTGACATGGAATGTCCGGTCCCTGAGAATTACAGGCATGTCTTCCATGGAATGTCCAGTCCCTGAGAATTTCAGGTATGCCTGACAAGGAAAGTCCGGTCCCTGAATTTCATCTGGACAACTGGTCATCAGCATTGTTGAATTTTGATCAAAATCTTTAACTGTGAATGGACTAAATGGATCAGTAATTGTATGTATGACTATTAATTAATTAAGTAGATATTAATAGTTTGAACATGTATGACTGTAAGTGTATATACATCAGTAATTAAGTAGATATTAACATTATTTACAGGTCTGTATTTGCGTCACTCATATTTGTAAACTTTTCAACAGCCAAGCGGTAGACTGAATAATAGGGAGATTGGGACCTAAAATTGGGACGTTTTTCATGGCATTTTTAAGAGCCATTTTCACTAAATATTGACCAATCTTCTGGGTCCAATACATGTGAAATTATCCAAGTACGTAATGCCTCTCCCTGTGAGTCCTTAATTTCCCCTAGGGTATGCACCCTTTTTGTATTTTGGTCAGCTGTGGCCAAATGGCACAACAGCTAAAGGTTAGTCTTAATTAAATAAACAAGAAAACCAGTGTAACTAATTAACAGCAAATCCTTATCATAGCAATTATTTTGTGAAAAGGACTGTCCCTCCAACATACTTCAAATAAGCCATGTTCTACAGTGTGTGTATGTAAGCACCAGCCAGCAATTGATAAATGATGCCCTATCTTGTTGTAACTAATGGTGTGTAAAGCTGAACTTAACAGTGTATGCTGATTGAACTTAACAGTGTATGTTGATTGAACTTAACAGTGTATGTTGATTGAGCTTAACATTGTATGCTGATTGAACCTAACAGTGTATGTTGATTGAACCTAACAGTGTATGTTGATTGAAATTAACAGTGTATATTGACTGAACCTAGCAGTGTATCTTGATTGAACTTAAGTGTATGTTGATTGAGCTTAACAGTATATGTTGATTGAACCTAACAGTGTATGTTGATTGAACTAAACAGTGTATGTTGATTGAACTTAACAGTGTATGTTAATTGAACTTAACAGTGTATGTTGATTGAACTGAACAGTATATGTTGATTGAACTTAACAGTGTATGGTGATTGAGCTTAACAGTGTATGTTGATTGAACCTAACAGTGTATGTTGATTGAACCTAGCAGTGTATGTTGATTGAACGTAACAGTGTACTATGTTGATTGAACCTAACAGTGTATGTTGACTGAACCTAACAGTGTATGTTTATTGAACTTAACAGTGTATGTTGACTGAACTTAACAGTGTATGTTGATTGAACCTAACAGTGTATGTTGATTGAACTTAACAGTGTATGTTAATTGAACTTAACAGTGTATGTTGATTGAACTTAACAGTGTATGCTGATTGAACCTAACAGTGTATGTTGATTGAACTTAACAGTGTATGTTGATTGAACTTAACAGTGTATGTTGATTGAACTTAACAGTTCAAATCTGCAGTCTCAAGCCATCATACATGTGGCAACTATTTTTCCCATGTTTAATATCCCACCTTATTTACTTATTGTAAACTCATGTCATTTAACATTGTTACTAAATAAAATATTTAATATAAATTAGTTTCTCCAGGTCACATTTTGCACGGTATGTTTTTTATTCCTTCTTTTAATTTTATGATGGCAATTAATGTTTGTATATATGGCAAAGCAATGCCAGTTATTTACTAGTGTAAATTTCTTCAGTGGGATTTTTATTTTTCTATGCTATTTTGCTTGTTGAGAAAATTATACAATAGTCACTGTTATCATTCTTGGGATGCAAACTAATTCCTGATGATATTACTGTTGTGGTTTATTTTAGTATTGTTGCAGGGGTAAAAGAGTTCAAAAAATTTAAGTGAATAATGGTTAAACTTCACATTCTATCTACTAAATAACTTTTTTTTTGTGTAGTGTGATAATAAATATTTTATTACAACAATATCCAGCAATGATAAAACAGAACATGGCTTCTGTGGATTGCATGTGATATATCTATTTATGAAGGATTTTTTAAGGCTAAATGAAAATTGACAGACATAATGTAATAATCGGAAGTTATCTGCAAAAATCTGAAGATATCGTGAGATTGGGAGATGGGCACAGAATAACCCCAAAATCCAGTTGTTTTCTCAAAGCATGAGACTTGACAAATATGATCACTAATTAAGCAAATGTTCATAGTTTGTACATATCTGACTGTATATACATCAGTAATTTAGTAGATATATTTGTGATCATGATTGTTTCTAATTTCTGTTAACAGGTGTCCTGTTACTAGGCTGTAAACTTTATTGTTTTCTTTTAAGACAGTGAAAATGAATTTGCCCTTTGATTTTTTTTATGTATACTGTATGAAAGCATACTTGCCAACCCCCCAACCCCCCGAGGCATAAGCATAATTATTGCTATTAAAAGTAACAAGCATAATTTGGGCTTAAAATGTGTAATCCATATAACATGCTAGAATTACATCATGTGTAATCCATATAACATGCTAGAATTAAATCATGTGTAATCCATATAACATGCTAGAATTACATCATGTGTAATCCATATAACATGCTAGAATTACATCAAGTGTAACCCATATAACATGCTAGAATTACATCATGTGTAATCCATATAACATGCTAGAATTGCATCATGTATACAAAAGATATATATTTATCTTTGCTACTATAATCCTGGTTCTGCATCTGGTCAAGATTCTGTCACAAAATCCATATGGATTAGAACCAGAATACAAACACAAAATATAATGAAAAATTATTTATATTCAGCACTCACTTTAACTAGTCTACATGTATAACTTACAATTCACTGAATGATCATGATCCTGACTTCTGCAATGAGCATGATCATGTGCTCAGAGGGCTCTACTACATCACTCTCATATTCTTCTTTTAAAGTTTGTAAAGAGGTGATGATTAGTCTTTTCTTAAAAAATTAATCTGACATGTTTTGAAGTAACAGAAGATCATCTGTTCTAACATTTTCCATCATACAACATTCACAACTCACACTGTAATGTGTTTCAATTAACATCTGGCACCATTTTCCTTAAAGGTACATGTATGTATTGGTCTGCTAACTAAGTAGCCTATGAATATAATGAATCTCTGCTCCAAAGTCCATTTTTGAAGAAATAAACGTTTTCATGGAAATGGTTCATATAAAATTACTACAAATAACAAATCAGAACTTTTAAACAATACAGCTTCCTTTTTCTACTGATCTGAATAAAATGTCCAGTGGTATTAAAGGGCCTTTGTTTTTACTGTCACCTGACCTGAGATTAATATAAGTTAAATCATCCTTTAATTGTCCTGTACCACAGTATGGGGCACTGGATCTGAACAATTAAAAGGTTGAACACATTTTTCATGCATCCTGATCATATCAGACCCATGGACAATTTTTTTTCCAGTGTTCTTTAAATGTCGTTTATATCCTAATTTGGCTTATTCCTTTTTTAATGGGGGTCCATTTTCTTCATGTTGGGTTCCTGCAGCCTGTCCAAAAACAAGTTTACCATGCTGACTGACATCAGAATGAGCACGACCTCCCGCATCCGAGGGAGACACTCTTATACTAGGCCACCGGAGCGGTCCTATTCAAAGGTACGTGTAATCATATTCTAAAATAAGACACTCATTACTGACATAGTTGGAATGAATACCTGGCTTGTACGACTTACTATAGATGAACACATGACGTACACATTTGTCAACATTAATAAATACCATGTCATGGTACATTTGCTTTAATATTAACCGTCTAAATAAAAAGGTTATACTCACTGGTTGTAAATGAAAATCATCGATAACATGTAACATATTAGACACACCAAATAAAGTGCGAATCTTTTGCCGGATTGACCAAACATAATTCACTATCGTACCAATTTTACTCTAGTCTTACCTGGCCTATTATAAGACCGAGGTGCCATGATCCTTTCTGCAGGAGCTGACCAACATATGTTTGAATTCTGTCGTCAGCTAAAACTGTTCTACCCATTTTTTTTTTTAACCGGAAGTTAAACGACAGTACAATTTTGTAGATATCTCAAACTATTACATCTTGTATCTGCTTAGTTAGAAATTTTCTTGAAATCCAGTCAAACAGGCAAATTAGTCGGGTTCTCAAAAGTGATTAAAAATTTCACTTTTTATTGTGAATAGTGTTAAAACCAGTTGAAAGATTGAAGGCCACGTTATCAATCCGAGTCAATCTGTCAGCCTACACTATTGTTAATATGGATAAAAAAGCGCTCAGCTAGTTCTGATCGACACGTTTAAAGATGGCGACCATACGGACAGCAGAATGTTTTGCCGTCTGTTTCATATTTGTTGTTTTATTGGCTATAACGACATGTAGCGCACATGGTCATTCTCATGAGCACGGCCATAGCCACGAACAGCCGTCGTTCAAGTATTCCCAGGAAGCAAATGTGCCCAAGGAAGCCGTCCATTCTCATCACGGTCACTCACATGGGCATGGGCATGCACATTCACACGGGCATGCACACTCAGATGGACATGCACACTCACATGGACATGGACATTCGCACGGCCACGGGCAGGATGGGCATGTACATAACCACGAACATAGCCATAATGGACACTCGCATACCCATGAACATTCTCATGACGCTAAAGATGACGTACATGACATCAAGCCACAGACTGAAAATGGCCACAAAGAGCAGGAAACCCTTGCAGAAGGGACGAGTTACAGCTGGCTCATTTGGTTTCAAGCTCTCGGAGCTACCGCGTTCATCAGTATATCTCCCATCTTTATTCTCATCTTTATACCGTTAGATAACACGGGAGAACACCAGAATCTGTTGAAAATTTTGCTGAGTTTTGCATCAGGTGGTCTGCTTGGTGATGCATTCCTTCATCTCATTCCACATGCAGTTTCTCCCCATTCCCACAGTGGAGGAGATCATGGACATTCACACAGTCATGGACACTCACATGATGAGGCAGAAGGTCATTCTCATGACATGTCAGTTGGCCTTTGGGTTTTGGCAGGAATAATTGCATTTTTAATAATTGAAAAATTTGTTCGATATGTAAAGGGAGGTCACTCGCATGGCCATTCTCATACGGAGACTGAGAAGAAAGAGGTTAATGAAAAAAAAGACAAGTTAAATAGTGGAGAAGTAGACAAGAAAGATGTTCAAGATGGGAAGAAGGTTACAAATAAGAAAACTGATAAAGGTATGGGTTGTTTTCACAGACGTCACAATTGTGTATGTAAATACCCACAGTGCAATGAGCGTGTACCTTTAGTCACCATTTTGAGTCCCTAACACACTTTTATCAACACCAGTCACCACGTATATGCAAGATAATAATCTGATTAATTGTCGAATAGGATATTTACTTAATCGAAACAATACATAGATTAAACTTAAAATTATGTGCCCCAATAGCTTGAAAATAAAACTAAGCTACATGGCTTGTATCGAAAGACAGAAGAGTGAAGTTAAACTGTAATCGTGAATATTGCTATCAAATAGAAATGGTTTTTTATACAAACAGACAATATTTTATTTTTTTTTATTAAAAACAAAGTATTTCGTGTGATGTCCCTAAGCTTGTCGCCTTGAAAGAGTCATTCCGGACAATGATCTTTGGGATACAATAACAGTTACGGAAATACAATTTCATAGCATGTTTATTATGCCAGAACTTTTATGTACAAATACTTTTCGCAATAAACATGCATATGCCAAAGCTCGCTGACAAACCAGTTTTAATAGGTATGGTCAGATACTTGTATTTGTAGTGGTGATGATGGACGTAGGATGATATTAAAAGTAAGCAATAACTGTTAGAGAAGTTTCGCCTAAAACAAAACATTTGCCTAATGGATCATGACTTGGTACCAAATATCAAAACTGATTATTCTTGAAAAACTTTTAGAAATATGAAAATATATATTAACAGTTGGCTCTTTAACTTGAATTATAATCAGATGATTAATTTCAGCCCATGTAAATTGAAAATCATTACATGTTTCTACTTGTTTGTGTATCCCATTGCTTATGCATCTGTTTATTGATGGATCTGTTTATGAAAGAATAACAAAGCTGGTTGAAATTTCAATGTTTTACTTGAAGACGAAAGGGGGAAAGTCATGCATTTGGTCTCATGCAGTTGACATGCACAACAGAGTGCAATGCTGTATTATATTCTTGTGCACAAAATGAGACATGCCAACATAATTATGTGGGATGAACAATGTTTGTAGGTGCCTGCTTGCTTGGCTGGAGAATCAAAATGGCAGATATGGAAGTACACTTGTTTTGTGATGTCGCGTGAAATCAACAGATTTTGTTAGTAGAGGTTGCCATTTTGTCTAATACTGACTGCATTATTTGTAAAGATATGTTCATATAGCCTTGTCACCATATAATGATCAGGATTTGTCATGAAGCTATTTAAAGGTATGGTCTCCTTCAGGTGGCATTTTTGGCACAAGAATTACAGTGTTGTGCCAGTGGTTTTATTTCACCAAGAGGTAGGCTATGTTACAAAGAATCCTTGGCTACATTAAATTTTCATTTTAAGCTATTCAGGACTTCTATATTTTGAGGTTTTTGAAGTCCTTTGGTCAACCCTGAAACTCCAATAATTTCACCTCCCCAAATATAGTTCCTGTAAAATCTTCAATGATTCACCAGATTTTTCAGTATGGTGCTTCTGGTTTTTTAAAATATATTTTTGGTCAGTCATAGCTAATTGGGTAAACAGGCATAAAGCGAGTGTGACTCATTGACAGGTAGTCCTTCTCAGATATGATGACTTCAAAGATGTTCTATTGAATATGTTGCTAAGAAACCTGTTGACTTTGGGGTCAGAGATCAAGATCTTTGACAGAAGAAAATTGGTTGTGCACAGTAATATTAGTACTACAAAGTAACATCAGAGGAACTAGTTCAAACATTGGATTGCTTTGGGTCCAAAGAATCCTATTGATTGTAGGGTCAAATGGTCATGATCACACTCTGCAAGAAGAAATGTGGTTTCTGCTCTCTGATTTCAGTAAGCTACATGGATGACTATTAACTACATGGATGACTTAATTTTATTGATGACTATTAAATTCATGGGTGATTTAAAGACATGGATGACTATCAAGTAAATTGATGACTATTAAATACATGGATGACTATTAAATTCGTGGATGACCATTTAATATATAGATGACTTGTATTAGGCTTGATATTTGATTTTCCAAACCTTAACAAATTTTGTTCTGTTGTTTAGAGGCAAGGCTCCATCAGTGTGTCTTAATTTACCACCAAAACAGTTAGACAGAGCCATGTACATATATTTGTCATGTTTCCACACATGATGTCATAGCAACAAAAATCTGTTTATAAAAGCACATCTAGCAGAGCAGTCATATTGGAAAGTTCAAAATCTGAGTGATATAGGAATCAAGTATGGCTTGTAAAGTCATGGATCTTGTATCCTATGCCAGGAAATCTGTGAGAACAGAGTTTAGCATATAGTGCTAGTGCTAAGGCATCCTCGGATATTATGATACTACAGTGAAGTCTTTCAAAATGCATAGGTTTCTATCTTCATTGGCCTCCATTGTGTCAGATTTGGGTGTCAGTGAATTGTTTTGTGGCATAGCAAAAGATTTCTATCTTCATTAGCCTCTAATGTGTCAATATTTGGGTGTCAGTGAATTGTCTTTATTATTTGGGTGTCAGTGAATTGTCTTTATAGGCTTAGCAGAAGATTTATGTCTTCATTAGCCTCCATTGTGTCAATATTTGGGTGTCAGTGAATTGTCTTTAGCCTCCATTGTGTCAATATTTGGGTGTCCATGAACTGTCTTTATAGGATTAGCAGAAGATTTATATCTTCATTAGCCTCCATTGTGTCAATATTTGGGTGTCAGTGAATTGTCTTTATAGGCATAGCAAAAGATTTCTATCTTCATTAGCCTCCATTGTGTCAATATTTGGGTGTCAGTGAATTGTCTTTAGCCTCCATTGTGTCAGTTAAATTTTGTTTATGAAAAGGTTTTGATAAAGCAAATTTTAGGGCCAGCAACAGAATTTCATGATAAGAAGTCCTAGACTCTTCACTCATGGAACTATTTCCGAGTCCCAGGCATAAACTCTGGAGTCCATCACTTTCAGCAAGACAGAAAGGAAAATGAAAAATACATGCTCATGATTTTAATAACATCCATTTATAATTTAAACAAAGAAAGTATTTTTTAAGTAAATATAATGTTCAGTTTAAACTTTATAAACACAAAAAAAAAAAACGTGTTTGATCAATGGAAATGCTTTGTATCTTACTCCACAAGTTAAATGGCATCTCCCTTCCAACCAAAGAAATGTACATGAGTAAACACATGGCATTACACTGTACCAAAATATAAACATTAAATCAACCAAAAGATGTAATCAAATGAGTATGCCAAGCAGCATTTGGGCAAAAAACTACTAATTCAGAATAAATATGATAATTTGTAAAAGTGTTCAATGCCTTACAAGCTAACGCTAAGGAAATAACGTGGGATGTAATGTGGGTTTCCATATGTTGGTACCTGAATACTTGTAGCTTGAAACTGCTGTCAGTTCACACAAACTACTGGTACTCATACTCACATATCAACAATCAAATGGAATTTTCAAGTTTTGTTGTTTTTTGTTTTGCTTTTTTGGTTCATTTATTTTCTGAAAATGAAAAAAAAATTTGCTGACTCTGCAGATATTTCTTTTAAAAGGTTGTACTGTATCCCCAATCCATGTTTTACAGATACACTAGTCATGCCAGATCTGACAATGATATTGTATATCATGATGGTGATATAGTGATAACATTAGTATTGTCTATCTGGTATCATTTTCGAGGATTATGTGGACAAGGGGCAAAATTTGTTTATGCCTAACTTTCTCCATTTCATTTTTTTTGTTATTAGAAGAACCTGTGGAAGATATCAAAGTGGCTGGATATTTGAATCTAGTTGCGGACTTTTCCCACAATTTCACAGATGGACTGGCTATAGGAGCATCATTCCTTGTTGGCAGAAATCTAGGGATCATCACCACAATAACAATTTTCTTGCATGAAATTCCACATGAAATCGGGGACTTTGCTATCCTTGTGCAGTCTGGGTGTACCAAGAGAAAGGTATAGTACTTCTTACTGTGCTTACTAAAATAAATAAAATTGTCAGTTAAGAATGATGCCTGCTGTTTTAAAATCAAGGCATGCTGCACATTTCAGGGTCAAAAGAACTGGACATACATGTAATCAGACATTGGTCAAAAGCTTGTACAACATTTCAGTTGCACATGTATCCTTTTGTTCATGAAAGATTTACAAGGTAACTGAAATAAAATAGATTTTTCCATCTATTGTAATAATTCATGGATTATGGAAAATGTTTAGATTTTGTTTATAGAAAATAACATGGCAACATAATGAACAAAACTGAATACAATGTTAAATACAAAATTACAGGAATAGGCCATGATAGAAAACAGCTCAAAGGAATGGTGGTTTTGTGAAACAAATGAAATGTCTCTTATTGATCATGCTTCCCTAGTCAGAGCTTCCTCTGACCCTTCCTACCTCCTCAACGTTTACCAGCAGGCCTAGCAAAACTTTAAAAAAAATTCATCATAACTGCATGAAATTGATATAAAAATAAAAAAAATTCTGTGAAATTGTTAGTATTAAAATCATTATGAAACCTATCACTGTCATTGACAATGGAGCATGTGTTTTATCACTTGTCTGACATGTGCTTTCTGTTCATAAATGTTTCTTTGTCAGGGTTGCTCAAGTAAATTGGCAAGTATTTTTAAATTGCATATATCCCTCTAAACTAGTATTTACAGACAGACTGCTTGTTTGTTTTTGCTGTTATGCAAACAAATTTGATTAAAGAAATAATGGAGTGTTACCAGTACTATTTTTGATCAGTTATTCGCTTGGCAATCATTACATATGGAAACCGTGTATGCATCAGCTGATTATGGTATTTCCTAAAAAGGATAACATGTTCAATAGGCCTCTCCTATACTATTCATATATCATCCACGCTGATGTGAACATTGACCAGCAATGTAGAGCATGGAATTCAATATGTACAAGTTTCTCAGTTTACATTTACCTTTGTAATGGATGTACATGAAGGAGATTTTAAGATTTTTTTCTCTGAACTAAAATAGACAAAAGGCGCATCCAACAGGCACACAGGGTCTAAATGTGGGCATGTCGGACAAAAATCTGTGGGACTCTGCAGGCCTATGTTCTAGGTGCAACACTGATATCTTGGAAAATTCATTGATTTTAAGTTGAATGAAGCTAAATGAATAAATTGACATGGCAAGGATAGTAAAAATAGCCTCTTCACTTTCTTATGTTTGCACACAAAATTAATGAAAGACATTGAGAATTGTTACAGTATCACTGTGACAATTATCAACAATGGTTATCAACTGTCTTAATTTTCTTTTGTTTATTGTAATATCAAACAATACACAAATTAATGTAATATCAAATAATACAGTTTATTGAAATATCAAATAATATGCAGTTTTCTGTAATGTCAAATAATACACAATTTATTTAATATCAAATATTAGTGTTCTGAATTATTGCTTGGGAAAAGAGTAGCATTATTGGGACTTGCATTTTTCAGGAATGGACTGGAACTTTTTCCAAGGAAGATGTCCAGGACTGCAAGTTTCAGAATTAAGTGGAGAACTATTAGTAGGCAATATGTTTATTTTTTCCAACGAGAAAAAATATTTCGTTCTAGTCCAAAATGTATCACTACATGTAAATAACAGATTTTTCCATTTCTATTTTCCAACAGGCCATGATGCTTCAGTTCTCAACTGCAGTTGGTGCAATGTTGGGAACACTATCCAGCCTAGTTGCTGAGGGAATTGGAGAAATGGCAACTGCCTGGATTTTACCTTTCACCGCTGGTGGATTCATCTACATTGCAACTGTCTCTGTTATTCCAGAGTTGTTGGAGGAGACCAGGATGGGACAGTCCGTGAAAGAAATACTGGCTATTTTAGTAGGCGTGTACATGATGTTTTTGATAGGCCAGTATGAGTAGACATGAACTCTGTTGCATGCATAGAATCAGGCCTGTGTTAAGCAGCAACCTCCAGAAGTGACCCTCTAATATGGGTAGTTGCTTAATGCAGGTTCATTTCTACATACCGTGCTTATGGCACATTGTAAAGATGGTTGTTTAAGGCAGAATGTTGCTTAATAAAGGTTTATTTCTATATAATATATTATTGAACCTAATAAAAGTATTTGACTAAGATAGGTGGTTGGTTAATAAAGTTAAGTTTGAAAGTAATAATTTGTGGACCTAGTAAAGGTGTTTGTTTAAGGCAGGTGGTTGCTTATTACAGAGGATCTTTAAGGCAAGTTTGAGATTATTCTACAGTGGCTTTTCATTTCTAAGATTAAAGCTGCAGCCCTCTCATGAGCCTTGTCAGACTGATATGACATGTACATTTTGTGTCTCAGTACTGTGTAAAATGATTGGCTTACACCAGAATTGACTGAGGCAAATAATGCATGTTTAAAATAGGAGTAAGTAGATTTTAAGCACTGTATATCTTATAAACACATTTTTGTTGTTGTCTGATATGATGTGTAAATTATGTTTATTGGTACTGTGTAAAATCACTCACTGATGTGGATTTGTTGCCAGTGAGACTTGCTTTCCTCAAATTGTAAACATAAACTGTATTAGATGAATGTTTCATTTTTCAAATTAAGCTTTGTTCTCCTTTTGAGGCAAAATGGCCTTATGCTCGGCAGATGTTGTCTACTAGTGACATAATACACATGCATTAAGCTTGGCTTTTGCCAACCATTTATTTAGCTTAGAGTGGGCTATGTATAGTTTCATTTGATATTTTTTGTGTGTATGTGAATGGCAGTCTAAATGCTGGAAATTATCTTTGATCATCAGTATGTAATCACAGCAGCTGAAAAGGCATGCATGCCTTCTTCCTTCCCACCCATTGCTTGACTTTAATAATGTGTGTATTTGAAATATATATTTATTATTCACTTTAACGTGTATATTTGAAAAACACTTTCGTTATTCTCTTTCTGTTGTTTAATTTTTTTAAATCACTTTCATTATTCACTTTGATGTTTATTTTTGAAATATACATTAAATATTCTAAATTAATAGAGACACTTATTTATGTGGTGTTTAAAAAATTTGGGAATGAATGCTGTTTTAATAATGGACTTAAATTTAATTTATTTTTGTGCTTCAGGTACCAATGAAACATTAGCAGCCACAAGCAATGGCTCTTTTTAATGGCCAGCCATTAAAATTTATAGTTGGAGTTCTCTTAACGATATCTGTACATATTGCCTGGCCTCAAAACACTGGCAAAGGGCCTTAACTCTACATATTGTCTGGCCTCACTACACTCTGATAAAGAATCTTAACTCTGTAGATTGCCTGGCCTCAAAACACTGATAAAGGGTGTTAACTCTACATATTGTCTGGCCTCACTATACACTGATAAAGGATCTTGATTCTGTAGATTGCCTGGCCTCAAAACACTGATAAAGGGTGTTAACTCTACATATTGTCTGGCCTCACTACACACTGATAAAGGATATTAACTCTGTAGATTGCCTGGCCTCAAAACACTGATAAAGGTCGTTAACTGTCTAGATCACCAAGCCTATAAACACTGATATGGGCTTTAATTCCACATATTGCATGGCCTCAAAAACACTGATAAAGGGTGTTAACTCTACATATTGTCTGGCCTCACTACACACTGATAAAGGATATTAACTCTGTAGATTGCCTGGCCTCAAAACACTGATAAAGGGCGTTAACTGTCTAGATCACCAAGCCTATAAACACTGATATGGGCTTTAATTCCACATATTGCATGGCCTCAAAACACTGATAATGGGCCTTGGCCTTTATTGTCATCTGATGTTAGCTTTTGCAGGGCTCAGATTTGCAGCTGAGAGGTAACTAGAATCATTTCTATTGTCCAGTAGTGGTCTTTGCAATGCAATGATCTCCACTTCTGTCAATGATTTTGAGATGAGCTCCCCCAATGAAATCTGGTATCCTTGAAAAGTTCTTGAACTTCAGTTTTTGAGAGGGAATACAAAATGTATACATTTAAATATAAATATGTTGATATCAATTTTTAAATTCAGAATTGTAGTTCTTTATTTTAAAACACTGAAAGAATTAATGTTTAAAATGGCATAAAATTTGGTTGATCAATTGATGCACAAAAGGTTGTTTCCCTTCACTCTACACTATTCTTTTTCTTTTACCTGTGTTTGTATTTATGCAATGATTATTAAAAAAAAAGGAGAAAGTTTGTATGTATGCATTGATAAAGAAAATAACATGGAGTAAGTTTGTATTTATGCATTGATAAACAAAATAACTTGGTTAATGTTCAGTTTTAGTAAGAATAAAAAAATGCCTTGAAAAAATAGAATTATATTGAAACTCCATGAAAGGTCCTAGAGAAAACACGTGGGTTGTATTTGCCACTTATTAGCAACTACTGAGTGACAAGTTAAGACGTGAATAAAGAAGCAAATATATAGTTGAATAAAGAAGTTCTTAATATTTTTGCAAAACTCTTTTTAAAAACACACATTCTTCTCAAATTCTGATAGGGTATGTACAAATACTCTTGGATTATTTGAGTCTTTGACCAGTGTCCAAAAAGTGCTTCAGAGTCATGAAATGATAATGCATTATGAATGTACATCTGACTGAATCATGCATTTGTAATTTTCAGCACAGTAGTATTTTCTCTGAGAACATTTTTAGATCATTCTATTTTTGATCATGAAAAAAGATGTTGTTGAGAGTAAAAAGCTAGTTTTACTCATATTTCAATCCAATAAATATATATTTGCAAATGAAAATTATATTTACACTTTATTTCTCCCTAACTTCACCCTCAGACTATTAATTTTTGAAAGGCACTTTTTTGTCGAGCTGACCTCAGTTGGAAATGTAGCAGTGTCTTTCCTGATAGCTGTAGCACCATCAGTTGCAGTGGTGTGAACAGTTTGGTCTTTGTTTTTTGTTTGTGTATTTCCTAAATCCTTTGATAATTCTGATGAATCTAAGGCAGCTCAAATCTGACATGCATACCTGCCTCTTGTCCTTAGGGTCAAGGTCACAGTCACAGAAAACTTGCATTACGGTTTTGAATAAGTTTTAATTTGCGGTTATTTCTCAGTCTTTTGGAATAGATCATTATGAAACAAAGACTGCTCATTCTGCCCTTTTAACCTAGTGGCCAGAGTCTTGTGTCCCAGCAATGCTGAACATACAGGTCATCTTGTTTTTCTATCTGGATGAAAGTCACTTCTCCTATTTCTGACCTTAGTTCAAGCCCTGTGATATTAATTAAACCTCAGTCATATATGCATAATGGCAGTTAATGTTTTCTGCCAAATAAATTTTTGGTATTTGTTTCTATGTTTGCAATTTTCCAGCTCTGTACCATTAGCTGAGGTTGATGGTACAGGTCAGGTATTAAACTAGTCACTTTTATGCTCAAACTCATCATAGTCATGTATCAGACTGGTCACTTCTGTGGTCTATTTCATCATAGTCATGCATCAGATTGGTCACTTCTATGCTGTATTTCATCATAGTCATGTATCAGACTGGTCACTTTTATGGTTTATTTCATCATAGTCATGTATCAGACTGGTCACTCAGCATAGTCACCTGTAAAGATGGCACCCTAATATGGAATATGATTAAAAAAGGGAGTGTGCTATGAATTTAAATTTATCTATTAGATGCTTTTGACATGAAATGCTTCATATACATTAATTAGAAAGTGTTGATGTCATTTTTAAGTTGCTGCATGTCACTTTGATGACAAGTTGAGTTTTCACGTGTGTAGTTAGCTAACGTTTTAATTCAAAACATGGGACACTAAAGACTAAACATTAGTTTATGATTTCGAGCATCACACAAATTCTGTACAAGTTCTTTACTTAGAATTTAGTGATATTCAATATATTATATCTTGGTGATTTTTACCCTTTTAGAATGTGGATGCACAGAGATTTTTAATTTTATATATGCGTGTTTGAAAGTGTAGAGTGTATTTTGCGTAAATACATATTTACGGTACAATAAATATAGCTTGTTGAAAAGGAATGTGGGTAAAGACAGTCACATGGTCTTGACATGAAATACAAAATTATCTTTCAAATCATTTAACTACATGACTGAGTTGATGCAAGACTTTATTTATTATTACACAAATTATCACATTCATGCTATTGTGTAGAAATATTATTTTAATAATTTATTATTAAAATACTATTATTATTATATTATATATAATAATATATTTTATAATATTAATGGTTGCAAGAAAGAAAAAATGTTTAGGTATATTTTTAGAAATGGTCTTATTAGTTCAAAATATTAAGTCCTGTTGTATGTTGGAACCTTCCAAAGGTGTGATAGAGCAACAGTACTATAGCAGCATCATCAGTTAAGGTGTAGATTAGATACAGGGTGTGATAAAAATCCTGTGGTAGACCCACTGCTGCTGTTTGGCCTAAAAACATTGAAGGTTACTAAATTATTGAAGGCCAGAGCTCTAAATGAGCTGCCTATTTGTATTTTCTACACAGAAAATTTGACTACAAGTTTTTGACTACAAGTTATTAAGTAAATTTTTATTGGTCTCAAATTATGCAAATCAGTTCACTTTTTAACTTAATATAACAAATTTCCAGGATTTTGCACCCTCTGTAAGTACAGATGTATGATGGCATATTCACTCAAAATAAGTACAGCTGTATGATGGTGTATTGACTCAGGGTTAACTATGCTGTAAGTATGGCTGTATGATGGTGTATTCACTCAGGGTTAACTGTGCTGTAAGTATAGCTGTATGATGGTGTATTCACTAAGTGTTGACTGTGCTGTAAGTATAGCTGTATGATGGTGTATTCACTCAGTATTAACTATGCTGTAAGTGTAAGTACAGTGGTATGATGGTGTATTGCCTCAGGGTTAACTATGCTGTAAGTACATCTGTATGATGGTGTATTCACTCAATGTTAACTATGCAGTAAGTACAGGTGTATGATGGTGTATTCACTCAGTGTTAACTATGCTGTAAGTATGGCTGTATGATGGTGTTTTCACTCAATATTAGATGTTTTGTGCAAGTTTGAATGATAGTACTTGATCACTGTCAGTCGTCACTTGAATACAGTGCTTGATCACTTTGAGTCATCACTTGAATACAGTACTAGACAACTGCCAGGCATCATTTGAATAGAGAAATTGATCATTACCAGCCGTCTCTCATATAGAGCATTATAATGAAATGTATCAGAACTAGTCTTGGTCACTATGCTGCTTGATGCATTAAAAACAGAATGATAACTTCTTGCTGATAGAGATTCTAATCTTGTAGACAAATTCGTCTTTGCAGTGTTTACATACTCCGTTGAATTGAAGAAATATAAAGAGGTTGCTTAGTGTCTGTGGTTTTTTTTTCAAAACTGAAATATTACATGTTGTCATATCTACATATTTAGGATTTGATTTTACATAAAGCTGAATATTTCTGTAAAATCAATGATTTCTCTTGAATCTTCAGTATATTGGTATTGTTATTTATTTGGTGTTGGTGGTAATAGAACATATCAGATTATTTTGATCATAAATGAATGCATATTTATTTTTCATGTTGACTTAAGTAGAAAGTGAACGGCAGATATTATTTTTGTTTTACATTTATTTTGCCTAAATGTCCCAAAGATCTTGAATCACTGATGAATTTATTATTTGTATATTGAATATGTTCAGTTTACGAAAAAACTTCATTAGTAATGAAAATGAACTATTGTTACAACATCTTACCTGTAACAATGTCTGGCCACAAATGAATTTTCATGCCATAATTTTCTTTTAGTAATTCTTAAGTTTGTCTTGTTATTAGCATATTGACATGTTGAACTTGCGCTCTAGGGGGTTGCTTCATTTAAACATACATGGTACTAAGGGAGGGCACTTCTTAAGCATGGTATAAAGGGAGGGCACTGCCAGCATATTCTGATTATTTGTAGAGTTCATTTGAATATGACACAAAAATAAAAATTGCATCTAGGGGGCACTTCATAAATATTATGAACTTTTGAGAGTGTGACGGGTGTAAGGTGAAATTGCTTACATCTGCAACATGCACAATATAGAAAATGTTAGCATACCTCTGTTACTATCATGTCCTGTGGTTGAAATTACTTTGGATATTGAACTTGTGGAAATTGTAAATGATCTAAGCACACTGCTAACCAAAATGACTGCTCCCATGTGCTGAAAATATCAGCTTGAATTTGTCCAAAGTACACTAGTTTTAGCAGTTATTAAAATAAGGAAGAGAAATTTTGGCAAACAGACAATACCAGCAAAGTTATCTTTTTATTTTTTTTTTACAATTTAAGTCCAGGAAGTAAAAATGACCAAGCAGTGTTTTGATAGGTGCACATTTGAAGTAAGGCCAAGCTGTATACTCTATGACCCATATTACACACATCAGTCATTCACCAAAATAAAGGAATAACATATTCTTTTAACAAGACCCAAGATGTACGAGGCATTTTTAAATAGCCACTATCACCAATGAGGAAAATGGGGGGAAATATTTTTCTTTTAAAACCTAACCCTATGCAGAATATGAAACTGTAGAGCGCCACATTTTGGTGTCCTGGGTCCCAAGTATATTTGACTGGAACAGCCCTAATACATTCAAATGTATTTGATAAAATTTATTTGTTTTTTAGCTATGAAAACATTTTGGAACATTGATGTTATTTTGACATTAACAATCATAGTACAGATGAAAGTGATGCTAAATCTGCACTACAAAAAAGTACATGTGTACTTACATCGTCAATCTGTGTCTTGTAATTTTTAAATATTTCACTGTAAACAATTTAAACAAGAATTAAATCTATGAAAGTCTTTAGATTACATGTTGTTATTTACTCAGTATGCTTTTACAGTCGGTCCATTTATAAAGTTATGACTGGGCATTCATGGAATTCTTAGATGTTTGATTATTGATGATCATAAACTGCCCTTTTACAGTTAAAGTCTTTATCATTTGTTCTCTTGATCCATTAGTTTGTGTTGAGTCGTTTCATGGGAATGAAATGGACTTAAAAGACAGATCTGACTACTGTATATTTCTCTATTTAATTATTATTAATTATCTGATTAACATGAATGTATCTATTTAAAACATCGATCTAATTACTTATAAAGATATCATTTGTGATCTTTATTTTTGTAAGTGAGCAAATGTTATGGGGAGACAACTTGTGGAGATTATTTACTGTTGGGCAAAAGTTAGTGCAAATCTTATCTGTGTAAAAAGTTTAAAAATACGTCCAGAAGTTCTTGATAGAAATGTATCCTTGGGAGTTACTGACAGAAAATTTACTCTACAACCTCTGACTCGTGTGGGAACAAATGAGTATACTATTAAATGATTTGTCATATGGATCCATAACTGGGGTAAGAAAAATATTTATCTAGTGCTGAAAATAGCTAGAATTAATATAATTTTTAAAGAACAATCCATTAATTGTGCCAGAATTGATGGAGAAATTGCCTAATTATCCGACCCATCCGTAAAGTTAAAACATCTGGTTTGCGGCGAGGTTTTACACACGTAAATATATTGAAAAGACGTCCTTGATTTGCAAAATAATTTTTATGATAGTAAATGAGCTATATCCACCCAATTTCATCATTTGCCTATTTAGTATTCAAACACGAAAGAACAGGTGTGAATCAAGTGAAAAATCCCGTTAAGGTAAGATCGAATTATCACGAACTGAATTTGGAAGTTACACGCACAGAACTTCAGTAAATATATAGAAAGATAAATATATTATACGAAAGGTCAAACATGTATCATCAAGATAGTAAGTCCAAAAATGAAAGATTTAATTACAGCAATATGTTTTTCGTTACCGCGCTCATAAGACTTGCGACTTCACGCGCAATCAATCATAAGCTGTTGAATGCATTCAGTGTTCTTTTAGATGTATATTCTTGCTTCCATTGGTGATTTGATGACTTTGATTAACAAATGAATTGTGTTTGTATCCATAGTTCTGTTGTAAACGGCGTCTTATTAAAATAACACAAAATGTAAACACATGGCATTAATCTGTATTGTTTCCCCAAATTTAAAGAGGTTTTTAACAATAGCCAAAACGCTCAAGATGTTCTACTGGACCAGCTTGTATATTTAACTTAAAAGAACATTTATTTAGAGCTGCGTTAGACTATAATATTCTTACTCGTTTAGTCTTATTTCAGCATGTTTTACACTTGTTTAAAACTTCCAATCAGCGATACAAAACACCTTTACAAGGTACCTTGAATTAGCAAAGGTATAAACTAAGTGCTTTGGAAGGTGACCCGTGAGAGTGTTGTACCATTAAGGTATATTCTTGTTCATTCATGGCGCCAAAACAATGAAACAGGATAAACTGTTTGTAATAAGGTATTTGTAAATTATCCCCATCCACTAACTCTAGACATATATGTACTCTCATAGAACTCTGTACTTCACTTCTGGAATTAAGGAAGGATCTTGTTGATTTTTGGTGTGTGTGTGTGTGTGTGTGTGTGTGTGATTTAGATTTTTAACATAGCTTTAACAATTTTTCAGTCATATCGCTACGATGTCTGCATTGTAGCAGTTTATTGTGATGCATAAACACTGGGGCATGATGTTTCAAACATGTAGCATGATGTCCCACCCAGTCACATTATCCTGACACCAGGCCGACCAGTTCTAACACTTACCTCTTAATGCTGAGTGCCAAGCGAGGCAGCCGTTAGGTCCATTTTTATAAGTCTTTGGTATGACTCGACCGGGGTTCAAACCCGCGACCTCCCGCATCCGAGGCGAACGCTCTAACCACTAGACCACCGGAGCGATCAATACTAGTATGTATTATGAAGCATCCGTATCTAACACGGTATTTCATTTAGTTAATTGCCTATGAAAAAGTTAGTCGTATAGTTATTGTACATGAGACTCCTATCCAGATATAGACTTGTCGAGCAAAACTGCTTTTCAGTATCGTAAGAGTATCCGTTTTCTTTGTCTAACATAGCAGTGGATTACTTTCCCATAATTAAACCTTTACTTCTAAATTTTTATGTAATGTTATTAATTATAAAATTTTCCTGATATTCATGCAGAATGTTGGTGTCAGTTTGGATTTCAGATCTTGTCAGTTACACTACAATGGGTACAGTATATTTTGGTATTTCGCTAAAGCATAGAGGGGGAAAAAAGGTGCAGATCGAGCAGCTGTAAAAAATAAAAAAACCAATGAGAGCGAAACCATTCAGAAAATGCATTATTATTATTATTACACTACTAAGTTCAAGAGGTTACATCCTTTTTATATGTGTTGACGGTACACTGGTATTGTAAACGCACCATACAGCTGACATTTATTCCACTCATGGTCATTACATACTTCTTAAGGAAGATCCAACCCAGTTTAGCTATGTGAGATATTTTACGACAAAGCAAGCAGAGTAGGTTACTTAGTACCGACGGTACAGCGGAAGTGCCTCCGAGGAGCTAACCAGTGGGCCACTGCAGCTCCTAAATTCGACCCGTATATTTATATATTTACAAAATGACACAGTCGTCTGCAAAATGAAACACATATCATTTTTGACAGTATCCATTTTCCTTTAAAAATGTGCATCTAAAACGATAGTTTCACTTTATCGTTCACAAAACGTTTTTACGCATTGATAACTAAACACTGTCCCTACTAATAGTTGATACAAAAAACTTGGTCTTAATTTTCCTGTAGAGTTATATGCATGTATGTGCAGAAAACAGAAAACAGATTTCCTTTAAATGAATGCCCCTTCCTTCACGATATAAACGACAGTTTGATAATAAAAAAATAATTTGATTTTAATTTAATTTAATTTTAATTATTAATTTTTATTTATTTTACTTGTAATTATTATTTTACTCTCAGAGCTTTCTGACAGACTAACGTTATTGACCAATAGGGAATCAATACAATGAGCAAATTGCTTATGCACATTGGCCATGCACAATCTTTGCACATGCCGATTTCTAATCTTTTTGTTGAAGAAACCAGACGTTATATCACCGAAGAATGAAAATAAACTTTTGAGCTTTATGTATGCAAAAAATTCAGTTTCCCAATATCAGTCTTTGCGCAAGAAGGAGTGCATAAAACATCATGCTATTTACACCTTAGTTTCTGACTTGATTGTATGTAAGTCACCTGTAACATGAATCTTCAGTTGTAATGGAAGTTTAGTGTAAATTCCATTATAGAGGAAGTTGGTATACTATATGATTTGACCGTTGCTAACAATAACGGTAGAGTTTAAATGCAGTTAACAATATTCATTACAAACATTTTAGTGGCATCATTTTAATAGTCGTTTACATCAAACTAATGTATACTGGAAACTATGACGTACCGATGTTCCATTTATGTTCTATTTGAAAGAAAACACTGATTATTGTTTATAATCACATCTATAGAAAGAAAGATGTATTGAAACTCAGTATGCCAGTGAATTAAGTTTTCTGTTCGCATTTTTATTCATCACAATCTAACGTTAGTTATATACAAAAATATGAATAATAAAGCTTCCCTTTTCTAGCGATCAGCTAGCCATCCGAATGTTTTCATCTTCGCCCCACCCACATCCCCGGTGGACTAAGCATGTGTCTTTAAAACGGCTACAAATCGTACTAAAGAACCCTTACGTCAACCTGAGGCAAGCACATACTTACAATATAAAAAATAAAAATAAAAATAGCAGAGAGTTCCACCAATCAAAAGCTAATACTTCATACACTGTGACTTTTGCATGAACTGTCGACCGCCAGCAAAACAATACATGGTTTTAAGGCTCTTTTCGTCTTAAATAAAGATCCTAATTTTGTCGATTCTTCAAGGAGTGTGTTGTTTCCAAATATAGTAACAGTTACTAAACTGTATCTCAAATATACGTAGAAGTTACATGTCTGTGTAATGTAGTCCAACGTCAATTCCCACTCGCACGTTCTTAGTGTCAATGGTCAATCAAAATACAAGTTGAGCAAACCACACATTCTCTTTCTTCCCTGACTAATATGTCTCCTGTCCTCCTAGTGGCTAACTTATGAATTCTGAGTGTCTCAAACTTAAGACTCGCAAGCTCCATGGATGAATGGGGCCCTATTTGTATGGTCAGTCTCTCGACTTCAGAGCACAGAAAAAAATATGGATGCTACCAAATTTAATGAACCACACGCAATGCCAGCTTTTTTTAGATATTCGAGATTTTGCTTTCATCAGCATAAAATATTTCAATGTATTTCGTCTTGCAAGAAACTGCTATTGAATGCGAATATGTAATGTCGGACAAATTGCAAATTCTTTTCTATGTTTGCACTTGGTTAATACGATGTAAAAATATTTAAAATGACGTTTGTAACTAGCATTTATGTAGGTTTAGAACAGTGGAGATAAATATTTCTTAACTTATTCATTTATTATAAGAGGATGCACAATACACAAAACAGAGTTCATTGTAAATACTGGAAGTGAGTTACAGAGTACAGTTAGTGTTTGAGATTTTTTAACTTGTCTATGTATCTGGTTTTTTGTAGATTGCTGTTACCTTAACTATGAAAGAAACACACTTCAAAATATGATATATCTGCCAATAATAATATGGATCGCCTCAGTTTATATTTTTCATTTTCACGAGGTATTTTGTCTTCATATATTGGTCAATACCGTCATTAATTGCTTTAAATGATCACTCCTTGGCTCTCCACACTACATTGTGCTCTAGACTAAACGAACTGGGACTACATTCATCATTACCTAAATGTAAACAGAAGCGAAAAAAGAAACGTTGTTTCAGAGCTGGCTGGCGTAGAACAGGAAGAAGAATTCCAGTTATCTCCCTTATTTCGGCTCAACAATTCAAAAATAAATCGACCGTTAATTTAGAGAGCCTAATTAAACTCCCTATTAATTCGTCAACCTTTGTGTCAACTATCCAGGAGATAGCTCTGCTTATTGCATTATGCAATACCCAGTCAGTAGGACCACCAGAAAAGCGCACAGAAATAGTTAATGTTATCAACGACCAGAATATTGACCTATTTTTCGTGACAGAAACATGGCTAAAAACATCAGGCGATGAGACCAAGTGTGCGGATCTTACACCCACTGGTTACTCTATCAAGTTGTTCACCCGTAATTCTCGCGGAGGTGGAATTGTTGTCATTACAAAGAACGCCATGATAAAACGTCTTAACCACAACACAACATTCAATTTTGACCACACATCGTTTGAACTAGTCCAAACCACACTCACACTGGAGCAAAGGTCAGTACATTTTTTCTGCCTATACCGCCATCATCCTAGTAGAAAAAACAAGCTGGCTGACTCTCTCTTTTTGGAACAGTTTCCGAATCTCCTGGACTATGGAAATTCGATAGGTGGCAACCTGGTTATTCTTGGAGATTTCAATTTTCACTTTGACTGTCCCGGAAAACCAAATACATCAAAACTCATAGATTCCATTAATGTTTTCAACCTGAAACAGTCAGTTAACCAACCCACCCATAAACACCGACACATTTTAGACTGGATTCTTCATAGACCTGATGATAACATTCTACGGTCCTCCCTGGTATCCCATGACCTTGTATTAGATAACCTCTGCATTATATGCCATCTTGACGTATCAGCCCCAACCATCCACCTTTATCTGCTACTAAGAAAAACCTCTGTATGATAAATAGAACCAAACTAATGCACGACATCCAAGCTAACTTAACAACTTGCTTACCTCCTACCGCAGAACAACTCGATAACTGCCTGCGTTCATTGCTTGACAAACATGCACCAGCTACCAAGTGTAGAGTATCACTTCCAAAGTGTTCTCCATGGTATAGCAGTATTAGGGACCAGCTTCGCACTGCAAATAGAGACCGTCGTAGAGCTTGAGAGGCTCTGGCTTTCCACCAGAATTACTATTCATAAGCAAATCTATTAGGCCGCTAAGAAGAATGTCACAAATATAGCCCATGCTGCGAAATCAGGCCAGTGCACTATTAAGATCATGGAAAGTTCGAGCTGCAAAGACCTCTTTGAGCTTATTAACAAGCTAATGTCAAGGAACAAATCTACCCCACTTCCAACTACCGTCTATGCAGTCGACCTTCCGGACATGTTTGCAGATTTCTTCCGTGACAATGTACAAACCATTAGAGATAAGGTTGACACCACAATTTCAATTGACTCGTCGTCACCATACAGTTGAGATACAGAATTTGAGCGGCAACCATTAGCAGCATTTGAACCTGTCTATATGGATTCCCTAGGTAAAATCGTGATGAAGAGTGCACCAAAGTCACGTGAACGTGATTCAATTCCAGCAGCACTGCCGCTTGAGTGCTTAGATGTATTGCCTTCACTAAATGATGTTATTAATACCTCCCTCTCATCTGAGGAATTCCCATCATTTTTCAAAACTGCAATTGTAAAACCTCTGCTGAAGAAACCAACACCTGACTAAAGAACTACCGCCCAGTTTTTAAGATCACATTCATATAAAAAATCTTAGAAAAGGTTGTTCTATCCCAGCTTGTATCTCATCTAAATTCAAACAGTCTTTTTAGCAATATACAATCTGCATATCGCCCTTGCCACAGTACTGAAACTACTCTTCTAAAAGTAGTTAATGATATTCTCTCTGCGTTGGATAGCGGAATGATTACAGTCCTCACCCTCCTTGATTTGTCTGCAGCATTTGATACAACAGACCATGATATATAACTTCACCGTCTGCATGCATGTATCTGACATTCATGATACAGCCTTACTGTGGTTCAAGTCCTACTTGGTCAACAGGACACACATTGTATCTGCAAATAGAATACACTCCAGCCCAGTTGATCTATGTTGTGTTGTTCCACAAGGGTTTGTTCTTGGACCTGTTCTCTTGATTCTGTACACTCAGTCGCTCTCAAGTGTCATAGATCATCATCCAGTGTTTCACCAATTGTACTGAAGTTGATGCTACCATCCAAGGTGTAGAGAGGTGCATTTCTGACATGAAATCATGGAGGGCTTGTAACAAGCTGCAGATGAATGATTATAAAACTGAGGCCATTCTGATCACAACATAAAGACTTTCTCATTCACATCCTTTACCTCAAAAATAAATATTAGCAACACCAACATTAAATTCACACAATCAGTACGAAACCTAGGTGTTACTCTGGACAGTACTCTCACACTGCACCAACATGTCATGAACATATGCAAGGCTGCATATCTTCAGCTGAGACGCATCGGCTCAATTTGCAAATATCTTTCAGCTGATGCCACTAAAACACTTGTGTATTCATTAGTACTTTCAAGATTGGCCTATTGCAACTCAATTATATCTGGTTCATCTCAATATCTGCTCCAGAAACTTCAAAAAGTTCAAAACACAGCTGCTCGGATCATACTTAGAGTACCACGATCAGAGCACACCTCCCCGCTGCTCTGTATCCTACACTGGCTATCCATTAGATCCAGAATCGAAACAAAATCTGTTCTCTGTGCTACGTTTCACTGTCTGACTCTAGTCCAACATACCTATCCGACCTTACTCATGTGTATACACCAGCAAGATACTTACGCTCCTCTTCTGACAATCGTATACTCATTATTCCTAGTATGAAAACAAAGTCATATGGACAGCGTTCTTTTGCATACCAGGGCCCAGCAACGTGGAATGAATTGCCCACTGAACTTTGACACAAAGACACAGTGATCATATTCAAATGAGCTCTCAAAACTCACTTATTCCGACTGCAAGAGCAAACTTAAAGACCTAATAATGTTTCCTACCTTAAATATTCTCAGCATGTTTTTTTAAAAAATGTTTTCTAATTTCATGGTGTTTGTTTTTGTTATCATATCATTATATGTTTTTTTATCTTATAGGTGTTGTCTAATGATACAAAGCGCTTAGAGCTTCTAAAGATTAGGCGCTATACAAAGTCCTCATTATTATTATTATTATTATTATATATTCGAAATTTGTGTCATTTACAGAATCTCCCAAAACCGGTACCAGGCTAACGGTAATTAATTCAGTAAAACAATGTTCCACCAGTTTTTAAGTAAGCTTTTAACATTTGCAAAGGCTTTCTTGCTATGCTACAAACTAGTTGATGAGAGAGAGAGAGAGAGAGAGAGAGAGAGAGAGAGAGAGAGAGAGTATGTGGGATGTTATTGTTAGACTTAAGGAATTCGAATATATTTTCAGAGGAACATGAATGACGCTTCTTATTTCACAGCTCCCATACATTTGAATGATATCAAAGGTGCTACAGCTTTAGATGAAATCATCATCGTGAATGTGCGTTGCTGAGATTAAAAGATGCATGTTGAAACGATGCAGTTCGTCCCGTGCCATATATAAACTGTACGTGGCAACGTCGAAAAGGATTTTATTTATATTTTTCGTGACCTACACAAACTCTTTTACAAGAACAACATAATATTTACAGATTACATAGCTTACCTCTACAAAGTTTTCCATAGTCCCCAAAACGATCGAGACCTACAAAATATTAGCCCTTGCAACAAGCATAAAATACACAGAACACTTATAAACATTATTTTTTTGTTTTAAGAAAGCATAGGTACCATAATGATTTGATGAAAACCAAAGTTTTCTTCCTTTTTTCTTCTCGAAATCATTGGTAATAAAAAACAACTTCAGAAACTATTAATATTGTTCACCCTAGAAGCCACTGCGGCTGTTATGCATGCAGTTCATTATTTTAATAAAAAAAAGCATGTGCAACGTCCTCAGAGGCTTGAGCTGGGATAAGGGACGTTTCAAGCCACACCTTATGATGATGCTTTTGTTGTTGTACGGTTTAACGCAATTTTTCAACAAACGATAAGCTATATATGACGACCAGTATAACTGGTCGAAGAAGAAACCGAGAAAACCCAGCCAAGAAACACACACCCACTGGAAGCAAACATTCTCACGTACGCACATTGGCTGAACCCGAGACTCGAACCCAAACAGGCAGAGTTGAGATGTCAGTGATCTGCAACAGTGAGCGCTTTAGACCACATGAACACCCCACCCCACCCCTAATGTAAATAAGGTTAATAAGCGGATAAGAACAGGTCGTTAGCTATAGGGTGCCTTGCCTGTTCTAATGATTACTCATTCACGTGTTACAGAGAGTAACTTACAACAATATAAATATCTAGACGTAAATATTACAATTGAATAAAAATATGTATTCCAACTATTATCTGCACCGGATGCGTGATTATATGAAGTGCTCTTTTAGACATGGAGAAAGATTAGTATAATACAGATTGAAAAAATGTTTAACTCTACTTAAATTCGAACCAGTGTCCATCGCATTGTCTGCACACGCGAACTATCGTGTGTATACAAAGACGCTGAAATAGATATTCGTGCGTAGAATTCATAAAGAAAAAAAATCTTATTTCTGACAACTTTACAAAACCTCTCAGTGTTTTCGTCAGTGGTCCTGTCCCATTACGGTAATTTCTTATGTGACTAGTTAAAACAAGTTATCGCAGACAGGAAGCAAGATTCTGTGATATTGTAAATGTCTGTCGTGCGTGTAAATGGAGTAAATTTTCAGTTTGTTTCGTAAGAAGATAAGAAAATACAGAATGAATACGAGAGTAAGTAGCAGATTTCCTAAAATTAACAACTGCGATAAAGTTAACAACTTCTCTGAATTTACAAACGTCATTATGTACAGCAACTGAGCCAGTAGTGTCACCGCAAACGAGATGCACCAGAGATATAAATGAACGTGACTTAAGGGAAAACTAATGACGTAGAGTTGCGACGGTGATGCCTCTAAATGAAGAATCGTACTGCCGAGCGGTAACAACAATAATGTTCTCTACTCTTGCACACTTGGAGAACTGGCATAATGAAACACGTTCTTCCAATTATAATGTGTGTGCGTGTGTGCGATTTGGATTTTGAACGTAACTTTATGGGGTTTAGTCATATCGCTGCTATGTCTGCAGTGTGGCAATTAACAGTGATGTCTAGCATTGGGGCATCATGCCGCAGACATGTAGAATCATATCCCATCGAGTCATTATTCTGACACCAGGTCGACGAGTCCGAACACTAAGCTCTTAATGCTGAATGCCAAGCGAGGCAGCTGCTAGCACCATTGTTAAAGTCTTCGGAATGAATCGGCCGGGTTTCGAACTCTGTCATACTATATATGTATTTAAGAGTTTAATGTTTTGTCTGCGTTTATCGTGATATAAACTGTTTGTTGCCGAATTACACAGCAAATAACGCCCGAAAGGCATTATGTAAGCTCTGTGAGTTGGCAACGGCCAGTTTATTCCACGATAAACAAAAATAACATCCAACTTTTCTAATTGCAATTTTTATATTTTTATTTAATATGTTATTGCTATTTTTTGTGCTAAATATATTTTCTATCAGATTTATTTTAGCGTATGAATTTTTGTTGATGGCGTTTGCTACGTAGCTATTTATAGAACATGGGATTCTCCCTCTGCAACTTAATAGTTACGTCAACATTCAAAAACAAAACAACAACAACAACAAAAACAACAACAACAAAAATCAACAATAAAATCACATTCTTGCAATGGTAGGCGATCTGGGGTGGTCTTAACCTTTTACCTAAATTGTCATTTCTGGACTGAGTAGAAGTACAATATTCCAAGCAAAGGATGCGTTAATTTGTTTGACATATGAATGACTCTTGGATTTGATGCCCTCATGGATTCGTTGTGACGAAGCAGCAGAGGGGGCGAATCTCACAACTTTTAGAAGCCTCCAAACGCCGAAATAAGCCCTTTATAAAACCCACGCTTCATTGTAAACGCAATTGTCGCCGTTTTGTTGTTGTCGTCGTCAGAAGGGGCACCGCCTACAACTTCCAAAGGCCGAAATGGAGGGCTCTAACCCTACGCCGTTGTAAACATAATTGTCGCCGTTGTTGCTGCGTTTTGTTGTCGTCGCCCCCTCTGCTGCTCTGAATTAAAAATTTAAGTTAACAATAATGGCCAACACTGGAGAAGCACATTCTGCTAGACTAGCTCGAGAGCGACTAGCCGCAATAAAAAAAATTCTTCCTGTGAGAGATTCTGTAAGACAAAAATTACAAGAACGACAGCAAGTACAAGTTGAATTTGCGACAGGTGCAGAACAATTATTTAAACTCGTCACAACAACTACTGAAAAAGCTGTTGGTAGCGCTGCCGGTAAAGCATTCCTGGCAATCAAGGACATACTAGCACGATTAATACGCAGAAAACCTCCACCGGTAAAATTACCAGCCACCGCAGACATGCCTACAAATGTTAGTAAAGTAATAAACGAAGCCGCAAATCAAAAACTGGCAGCGCTGATAAAACCTGAACAAATAAACACAAGTTTGGTGGCGGGAAGTGGTCTTCGTTTTGGACGATAACTTCTATAATAAAATGTTTAAACGGGAATCCGACCCAGCATTCGACATAGACGAGCCAGTCTCTAAAAATGAATCAGTGCGTGATTATCAGTATTATTCTTATGACGCACGAGAACCAAATAAACGAGGACGAATTGAATTACAGGTTCAGGATACAAGTAGATATTTCTTGCCTGCTGAAGCATTTATTGAAGTAGAAGGTGAAATTATAAAAACAGATGATACAGTATACGGGGATGCGGTTAAAATCGGTTTTGTCAATAACGGAATTATGGCCTTGTTTGATAGTGCTATCTACATGATTGATGGAAAAAATATTGAATCGATTCAGAAGGATGTCGATGTTGCTACAAGAATAATTGGTCTAGCAAGATATTCTGATTATACAAGATCAGCTGGTCCATCAATGATGTTTGCCAAGGACACTTCTAATTTTCCTAACAGTGATCAGTACGATATTAGACGACCAAAAAACCGTGCTGCCCCTAATCCTGTTAATATCGACGTCGAAGACATGATTATTAGCGCTAATACAGAATTTAATTTAGGTTTCGCTGCACGTAGACAAATGTTGAAAGGTAATCGAAGAAATTTTTCAAGTGCCATTCCGCTGTCGCACATCTTTGGATTTTGCAGAGATGTCAGAAAGGTAATTTTTGGAGCAAAACATACGGTCGTGCTTGTTAGAAAAAATAACGATAATGATGCTTTATGGCGACCTATGGGTGACCCTGGTAAGGTAGAAATAACAAAACTATCACTGTGGATGCCAGTAATGACTCCTGCAATTACTGAAGAACAGCGACTGCTTTCTTTTATGGATCAAGGTGGTAAAGTATTGTGATCGTGGCTTACAATAACCACAGATAGTATTCAAAGTGCCAATAACGGTTTATTTACATGGCATATAGCATCACAGCAGGGGTTTCCGCGCCGCGACATATTTTGAATTGCTTTTCAGGATGCTACACGAGTAGGTGATGAAACACGTTCGCATATGATATTTGATCAACTTGGTATCACTGACGTTTCTCTGAGAATAAACGGACATCAAGAACCGTCTGAGAACATGCTGTTAAATTTTGGTAATAATCATGTTGCGCGTGTATATCAACGATTGGCGAAATATCTAGCGCGTGATCTAAATATCGATACTGGTTTGCAAATATCACAGTTGGATTTTATATCTCATTATCCAATCTATTACTTCTCGCTGGAGCATCTTGATCTAACCAGACAGTCTGTCGTTGATATTCACTTTCGGTCTGCCGTGAACAGACCCCTAGTAGGAGCAGGTGTTATAGATAATTACAGAGCAATCGCTGTTATACTTTCTGATAAAACAATGTTACTTGAAGGTGCTGGCGGCCGAATGAGATTCGTTGATGCACCAGTGGAAAATATGTAACAATTATATCGATCACGTTAATTATAAAAATGTCAAACAGTCACGTTAATGTCACTCTGACTCCTGGTCAGGCCAAGAAATTACAATCGAAGAACGCGAGCACATGTGGGACAAAAATAACACTAAAACATGATCAAATCGCTAATGGTGGCCCAAACAAACTGTCATTAACTAAAACACAACTTAATCATTTCAATAAGGCGAAGCAAGCGAAAACTGGGACTCAGCTTGATTTCTCTCCTGCAGCTGTCAAGAACATGGTTAAAACCGGTGGTATATTTCCTCTTCTTGCCGCGATACCAGCACTGATAGCTGCTGCTGCCCCAGCTGTTGCTAAGGCCGCTGCGCTAGAAGCTGTTGGAACCGCTGATGGAATGGCACTAAAGAAAGCCACTGGAAAAGGATACAAAAAAAAAGGGACGCGGGCTAAGACTTCCAGGAACTCCACCATCATGGTACCCAAAACGGTTTTGAAAACCACACCGGTGTCCAATTTTGATTTGCTCGATGCTGTTAAACAATTAAATATAAAAAATTTCAGAGGCGACTTTATGAGAGATCAACTACCACGACAACCGAATAATCCAGAAACCGGAATTATTAATCTTGATAACAGCGATGGTCCAGGAACTCACTGGGTTGCTTACGCGATCGATCCACGTGGAATTATCTATTTTGATTTGTATGGGTTAGCGCCGCCAGTTGAATTTCTCAAATATACAAAAGTTATCCCCGCGTCAGGGTCAAAAGTTTGGTACTCAACGCTGCCAACACAAACACTGACCGATCCTCCGATATGTGGCCGTGAAGTATTGAATATTCTTGATGCGATATCAGCGTCAACCAAATCACTTCACAAAGTCGTGCACGAGTATACCACGGGTCAATTTAAAACGGTTTCCTATCAAATAATGGTTGATATCTACGGAAGATCTCTTCTCAACAGAAAAGTGAAGCGCGCCGACGTGGATTTATGAAAACATGCAACCAAGGATGAAATTGATGATGTTTTAAGTTTGACCGGGATAGACCCAGATGAGGTTGTTATTTTTCAGGACCGACACGGAAAACTAAAAACCAGTGATATCAAATGGCATGAAATAGTTCGTAGGGTTATTGGAGCTACTCCGGGTAACATACCTGTGTTCACTGATAGCGGAAAAATCAGAGATTCGCTGCTATCAATCGCGGCGTTGCGAGATGATATGCAGAAAGTTGCAGTAAAAAAGACCGGTGATACAATGACAGGTGAACTTAGCATGAACGGTAACAAAATAACCGTTTTAAGAGATCCAACATCCCCGGAAGATGCCGCAACCAAACAATATGTTGACGCGTTATTTACAACCGTCGAAGACATACTCGTTACTTGTTTAAGAAATACCGGCGACACAATGACAGGTGAACTCAACATGAACAAAAATAAAATAACCGTGTTAGCGGATCCAACATCCCCGGAAGATGCCGCGATAAAAAATTATGTTGACGCCATTGACGGTAAATTATCCACGTTGCGAGCCGAGTATGATGTTCATGTAAACGCGTTTACAAATCTCCGTAGAAACTTTAGAAAAACCGATGAGACCACAGACAAGTTCTTTGGAACTCCTCCCGTCATCGATATGTAGCTATCTGATATCAAGACCAACATTGACACAATCAAACAAGCACAGCAGGATATCGTAACGGGGATTCCTGAGATCGTTAACAAAACCAGTTTGATTACAGTCCCCACTGGAGTTACTCCCGGGCATATCACCAACATAGTATACACGATATCATCTGGTCTCGACAAAATAATACTATAAAATATACAGCAACAGTCACTGGAGTGTACAGACTGTCTGTGTTCAGTGCCGCTAAATTTGAAATCTTCACAACATATCCCTGGAGACATTCCACTGACAAGTTTTCCGGGGTTGTGACTATCATAGTAAACAAGGGAACCGAAGAAACATTTGTACTGGAATCCGCCGACAAGAAATTAACCGCAACATCTTACTGGTGGTGTTTGGAATTTGTAGCTGAAACGCCTCACTTGGTTACTGCGTAAAATAATAAAATGGCATCGGATGCGCAACAATACAGATATGATCAAGTACGCGAATGGAAGTCAGAGTTAAAAAATACCATCAACGAATACACAGCAAAGGTAAAAAAATACAAGCGGCGTGTAACCATGTTAGACACAATAGTATATTCGGTGTCCGCGATAGTCGCATCCACGGGAGTATTATTATCAGCGTTAACACCAGTGACAACTGAAATCGCGGTCACAATTACAGTTTCAACATCAACGACAATTGCAGAAGTTGCTAATATTATCGCGAAAAAAAAATCCTCGTGCGAGCTAACAAAATTGCACGAGCATGAAAAGTTAAACAGCGCGGCCACAAGCACCTACTCGAAATTGTCGTCGTTGATATCATCCAGTCTTGACGATACAACAATATCAGATTCCGAATTCGCGCAAATGGAAAAGGTGTATGAAGACTACACTCAGCGTATAAAGCACTTCGATTTGAAACGACAGCAGATAAATAATGACGGAATTACTTCAACAGATAGTCGAAAATACAAGCCCAGCGCGAACATCTTTGTTAACAGCAACCTCAACTAAGCCAGAATTCAATATTAATTTTCCAACTGCGATTCCAGCAAGCGAGATCGCGTTAGCACAATTACGAGTATATCACAGTTGGCCCAATATCAGATCAAAATCGTTTGGTGGATTGCCAGCGAATAATTCATTTGTGTTTGCATATAAAAATAAACCCGATAGTACACCAGACTGGAACGTCATTGGGCTACCAACCGGGTCTTATCAAATCGAAGAAATCAATGAAGAATTACAACGTCGAATAAAAAATATCACAACAAAGGAATCCAAAATAGCAATAACTGTTTATGAGCCAACGCTGTCGGCGGCCATTGAAATAAAAACCCCAGACTACGCCGTGGATATATACAATAGTTCAATCAGAACAGTGTCAGGATGGCCTGAAAATCCACCGCCTGCACCACCACCGTTACCTGGTGAACCTATAAAGTGTGATTATACCTCCGATAAAAAATCGTATCATGATTATATTCCAAAATATGACAATAATTCGTTATGTAAAGGTGTAAATACTAAACCGGATAATAGCAGATTTAGTATTACATCCAATAATCTGATATGGGGGTGGTATTATGGATCGCCGCTGCGACCGTATCTCGAGAAAGATATCAAAATTACTTTTGAAGATATTAGTCGCGAGCATGAAATGCAGCAAAAAAATTACATCAAATATTAACCGAGTATCTCCTTGACACGTCGTCGTCGGCAAAAAATGAAATCATTAAACAAGTCGAAATATTAAATCAAATACAATTTGATATTGAATTTCTTCATCAAGCTATTATACAAACAGCAGTGAGATGGAATAGACGACAGTTTTTAGATATATATAAAATAACAGAGCTGAATTGCCAAATTTCAAATTTCCCGGGTATAATTCAGCTGAGTTAAGAAAATCAACTGACAAAATCGTTAATGAATTATTCGATAACATACTCTCACAGCACAGAAAAACACTGCCGGAGCCAACTATCCTCAGACACAACAATAGTATTTCGGGTGACGGCCGGCATCTATCCCCGGGCATCGTAAATATAACCGAAGTTGTCGCGGTCAATCTTGTGTGTGATGTCATTGATGGCAGTTACAGTACGGACACGACAGTATCAAATCAAGCCCAGCAAGGATTTATTCTTTATTCGTTTACTCCGAAAGATGTACCACCTGGATTTCTGATTGTGCAAGAACCGATCAATCCGGTCTACCTACGATGTCATAATCCGTGGCTGACCAGAATAAATTTCGCGCTGACAGACCAGCGTGACCATCTTCTTGATTTTCGAGGTGATACACTACATATTAGTCTGCTAGTGAAATCCTAGGGATTTTTTAGTGAAAAATCCTAGGGATTGTTCAGTGAAAATTAATTTTATTTTATATTTTCTGCAACGCTGACAAATTCACTGAAATTTATAGGGTAATTACTAGTAAAAATCACAGAAATCGACCAATTTCTCAATTTTGATAGGGTGCTTACTAGTAAAAATCACAGAAATCGACCAATTTCTCAATTTGGAAAGGTAATTTACTAGTAAAAATCGTGCCAATTTAGTAAAAAGTAAAAAAAAAAAAATATAAGACCGAAAATCGTTTACGATTTCACAATTAATCAAGCAATTATTATATAATGTGTCACCGCGTGAAATGTTTCATACATAATAAAGAACTTCTTGATGAAGCTGTCAGCGGGGGAAAAGTTACCCCGGAAAAATAATTATTGATGAATACGGTAATGACGATTTTATACTGACTGATACGCAACTACAGCGACTAAAAAAAGGTCATATTGTGATCGCGCATTGCTGTATACATCAAATTTTAGAATATATACGCGTATTTAGATCTTAGATTTATATGTACCACCACATAGATGTTTTCGTGTATGACAAACAAGTGCTCGAGCAAGCAGTTAGGGCTGCATTTGCACAAGAAGAAATTAACGTTAAATTCATTATTGACGAATACGGAGACGAAGACTTCTTACTAACACAGCAACAGTTAGATAATCTCAGACGCGAGCATATTATTTCAATTGTATGCGACAGAGATCAAATTCTCAATTATGCACACTCCTGCATTAAACCCCACCGACTAAGGAAAATACTATCTAACTCAGACTGATGCAAGTAAATAAAAAGTGACATATTTTTTTTACTTTCAATTTCACTTCCAAGTACTTGACTTAATCAAGGTGAGGTATTTACTTCCTTGATGCTTGACTTTGTCAAGGTGAGGTATTTGCTTCCTTGACTTCGTCAGCCTTGATTTCATCAGCGCACATACAATCCTTTAATCTCCTTACACGAGTATTTATTATCTTTTTTGTTTCATACTCTTGAGCTAATTTCAACCTAATCTTTTCAATTGCACGAGACAATGAAACAAATTCATTTATTTGTGCTTCTTCTACTGTAGCCAGCGATTTATACAAATTGTTTTGAATTCTTTTTATAAATCGATACTGAGCAGGAAGAATATAACGCCCTGCGCATTTAGCTTCATGTAGTGATTCAAAATCAGACATAATTGTTTCAGAATTTAGTGATATATTAAATCCGCGCTCTTCTAACTTCTTAATAGCAACAATCACATCATTGATATTTTCGTAATTCATATATATAATATTATATATTTAAAAGAAAAAATGGACGCCACATCTCCTTGAGTCTCTAGCTTATCAAATAATAGGCTACCAAACTCAGGAGCGGAAACACAACTCCCATGTGAGCCCCTAACCTGTAAAATAACAGTCTTGAGAGCCCAGAGGGTGTGTTTGCGAAAGACGAGACATTCCCCGTGTTGAGCCCCTAGCTTACCCAAATGATATGCTAGCGGGTTCATATAGGGACAATACAACATATAGTATTTACACTATTATACATAATATTTACATGTATTTACATTTGTAAAGCTTCTAAAGTGCATCCGCATTTTAGCAAGCTTACAGTAGGACATAGTATTTACACTATTATACATAATATTTACATTTGCAAAGCTTGCTAAAGTGCCACCGCATTTTAGCAAGCTTACAGTAGGACAGTACAACATATAGTATTATACATAATATTTACGTGTATTTACAGTAGGATATTTAGTAACTAAGGACGACACAGACAGATACGGGGCAAGCTTACAGTAGGATATATAGTATTTACACTATTACACATAGTATTTACATGTATTTACAGTAGGATATATAGTAACTAAGGACGGCACAGACAGATACGGGGATATATTCTACGCTCAACAAAGTTGCAACACCCTCCCCAAAATCAATCCCGCGGAGTGCAAAATGTCACCCCGTCAGGGTGATAACGCGGAAAGTTATGCAACTTTGTTGGGTTTCGAAACCCCGTATATAATTCGGACGCTATAGTATATAATCCGACTGATACTTGGAAGTTCAAAAATAGTTCACTCGGTTTTTCGTACTTGTTTTCTTAAATATAATCGCAGAAAAAATACAGATGAACCAAAAAACCGAACAAATGTAATAAAATAAAGATTTTATCTGTGAAAAAAATATTATTTATTGTACAGCCGCCCGCGTTGACAGTTTTTGACGAAGTCACCTTGACGAAGTCAAAGGGGAAGTAATTGAATATCCTGTTGTGATCGTATAAGTAACACGGAGAACTGTTTACCCGTTTGTAGTACATATCGTTAACAAATTCTGAACTGGATTTGAAAAATACCTGTACTCGTAAACGCGTAAGTGTTATAGACTGTAAAAAATAATAATTATATACCGCTTTGGGTATTGCACAATCACCTTGACAAAGGGAGGGAACTAATTACATGAGATATGCTTAACGGAGTTATCTCCCATTTATATTAAATATCCTCGGATTTTAGTGAAGTAAATAATGAAAAACAAAACTTGTGTATTTTTTCTGCGACTTTTCGTACTGAGGGTTCACAAATATCAAAATATTTGCCAGCTGAGTTCATCGATTGAAATATTATTTCTTCCTTCGTATCTAAGTTTATGGATACAACTCTCTTGGCGCCCTTATTACTACAGCCAATATTACCAGACCAACAATTTTGGCTTTGTGTCACAATTCTCAGATTGGATAAATTATTGTCGGTTTCTGCACCATTGATCGATCACAAGATCGTCTTGGATCACTCCGTTAAATACCTCGAACACGAAGCGATGACAGAAATACTTCTTTTTCCCAACAGTAAATCTAAGATAACCAGTATTACTAACAGCACCAACTGTTTTTTTCCGCCTACAATTTCTAACTATTCCATTACGATTCGCTTCGTAATTCTTAATGATAGGATGTGGGACAAATTCTTGGCTCATTTATATAATAAAATATTTGTCTAATTTATAATTTGTCTGAAAACTTAGTTAAATAATCACGCTCACATTTTAGCGCAACATCGTTATTTTTTTGTTATAATATCGCTTGAGTTCACGGTATCTCTTTCCTTCGCAATTTGCACATAACTGTGTTTTACTCCTGACCCAAACACCACATCGCAGGCATGGTATTGGTCCTAAACTCCCCTTCGGACGCATTGGGAATGGTTCTCGCAGAATTCTTTTCTGCAGAATTTATTACAAGGAATTACGGATCCAACTTGAAGCCACTTGCACCGGTTCATTATACAATATTTTCTTATTAAATGTTTGTCTTAAATATAATATGGAGGAGTTTGAAAGATTATCTGCCATTGGCACCGGGAAAGCTTCCAGATTCGATCTTGACAGACTAAACCCTGACTGGCGGAGACGGGCCCTGACTGATCTGTTTTATATTATCAGAAATGCCAAAAAAGAATCTCGTAACGACGGTGCATCTCACGTATGGTCGTCATTTAAAAGTATACCCATTACCGAAGGTGTCGCTGACTCTGTCAAGGACGCTACAATGAATGATGCACGTGCGAAAACAGTTATTAATTATCTCTTTGATAATCAGAAATATTTTTTTCAGAATAAAATTTATTGTGCAAGCAGATTCCGATACTTGAATTATCCGTGACAAAAATGACCCTATCCTTGCTAATGGAAAAACCGTTCTGTTAAGTAAAGATTCCAAACCAGGAATGCTGACCGGGATTGATAAACCATATTACGCTCGAGCGTATCCTGTGACCGCGGTCATTTATGGAATCTATCCGATAAAAAAACCAAAAATCAATAAACTCACCCCGATGAGATTGTCAAGGCTGAATTGTGTAGCCGAGCGAGTAATGGAACATTTTAAAAATGCAATGTGCGGAAACGGTCTGACTGCGTTAAGACGTTCCAAGATAGCAGCGTGGGCTGAGCGAGTCAAGGATACAGAAGCATCAATAAATGATGTCGCCGAGCTAGAAAAAGCATTACGATTTCCCATAACCGTAACAACGATAACAGAGGAAGTATTATACAAATCGAAATATAATCGATACGGAGCTCCAATAAATATCGTTGATCATAACGCTCACGCTTGGACTAAGGCAGTTACGATATTTCCGCGGGATCGTGTTGTGAAATATTATTCGGGAAATATATTTGATTTTATTTATCAAATAAGTAAAAACGACCCTGTGTCGATGTGGTTGTTTAAAAGTTCCGAAGATGGCGAGTATGATCAATTTGTAAGACCCAGCGGTGAATTATACCGGACGGAGTCTCTGCAACAACAAATGAAAAAACTCGCAGAGTAATATGTAAAAATCGAAGATTTTAAAAACACTGAGCAGTTATTAACTAATTGTTTTACAGTTCCAAGTGTTGCCGCTCACACCGCCAGAGAGAGAAATTCGTAGAGGCCAACCGAAGTGAGTTTCTCGAAGATATACAATTGAGTTGTGTCGAGTATGGACACGGCGGTTTGTGGAATACCAAGTATGACCAAAGCGAGATGATTTCCGTGGATATGACTGCGTGTTATCCGGGAAGCTTTCTCGGAATGGGTGAGTGTAACGAATACTTTAAAAGATTTGGACATCCCACGAACTCGATGACACGAGTTGCTATAAACGGTCCTTTACCCGATTTTCCCCTGACAGGATTTGCTCGTGTGATATTGTTTGAATTTGCTGAAAATCTTCATCCATGCTGTTATGTTTGGTTTGGCAGACACTTTAGTGAAAAGCGTTGGGCACCAATAGTGTTATTGCGATATATGCTTGACAGCCGAATACTGGTATCGTTGACGGTCAGTGAAGCAATCATATCATATCGACCGCAGACTTTAGTTTGGTTACCAACACCGGAGCGTATCAGTCTTGATGAAGTCATTGAAAAATATGCACGAGAGAGTCCAAAAACTCCCATGGATGTCATTGTCGGTGAGGCTCCTAAAGCTCTTAAGATTAAACTCAGCAATAGTGAAAAAACAGCAAAGGATCTCGGGAGAAGAATAATCGGTAAATTTACTCAAGGTGGTGCATATGATCATAAACTACATCACTCACGATTGATTATCGATGACACTGAATTAAATTTTATAATTGCTGATGCCACTGCGAGAAATATTATTTGTAATCGGGAGGACGCGCTCTTGTCCGACGGGAAAAAGTTAGGCACAATTGTAAGTTATATTAATGGAGAATCGCCTCAATACACTCTTTTAAGATCTTCGATGCTGGCTTATGTTTCTATAAATTTGCTATCAATGATAAATCGATTTCCTGACACTGCAGTTAGAGTTGCAACGGATTCATTTTATATCGATAAAAGATATTCAGAATCACTGGCTACAAGCAATGATGAATCATGGAGCTTGTGGAGAATAAAAAAGGAAATGTTACATGGATATTGTGAATCCACTGATGTTGAAATTAAGGATGATTATTGCAAATCAGAATTATCAGAAATGTCGAATGCACCATCTGTGTATGATCCAATCACCAGACACAAAACCGTTTATTTGAACGGACCGGGTGGATCTGGTAAGACAACTCGAGCGATTGAATTATTTCGAAATTCAGATATGATTGTGCTAACACCTACACACAGACTCGCCAGGGAGATGAAACAACGAGGAGTCCATTCTTGTACTTATCACAGTTTTTTCAAATACAGCGGCGGTGTATGGACTCCAGATCGAATGAGAACAAAATATATTCCTGGGAAAATAATTTGGGATGAGATATGCACAGTGTCGTTAGATATATTAAAATTGTTCCTGGATTGGCTGCTAACAAAAAATACAGCTGTGATAATATGCGGCGATCACGGTCAGCCACCACCTTTTGTTGGTCCATCTCCGCATTTGTGGTTAAAAGATTTTGTTGATTATTATGAAGAAGTGTCTGATGATCATAGAGCACTTGGTGCAACGTTGAAGGAATTTAAAACATTAATCAGATTACAACCGAATAAAATTCAATGTGAAATCATGCGCGAGATGATTCCTGAAACTTCAATGAGCGACTTTTGGAAAACATCGAAACCAGACGATTTGACAGTGGCAAGTAGAAAGATAGTCAGAGACACACTTCAACAGCAGTTATTTCAATTACAACAAGAAAAATTCCCAATGTTGCCAACGCCGCTGTGCTATAGACCAGCTGATACGCGGTTACAGGATATAGATGTTGATATACCATTACAGACCGAGAAACAGAATTTAGTATTGAATGATATTGTGCTAGTTGATGTCAATGTTGTCAAAGATGCACTGCGCATGAACAAATCCCCGTGGACGTTAGGATACGCAATGACGATACATTCATCTCAAGGACTGACTATCAATGATACAACTGTCTGGATCGTTGATGATCGAATCGAGTGGTCAAATTTAGTTTACTTATCTGTGTCCAGAGTCAGAAGAATATCTCAACTGCGAAGAATTGTCTTGGATGAGTCAATGGCTGTTGAAATTAATAATGAAAACAACAGCGACATAATAAGAAAAAAATTAGCCGGTTACAAACAGAGTGACAAAAAAAATAATCACGATTTCGACCTTGATGTTGAATTTATCATGACACTGAAGCAACAGCAGAATAATCACTGTGCGAGCTGTAATTGTATAATGTTGTGGCAGTATTCGAGTAAACACCCAAACCAATTTACCGTAGATAGAAAAGATAACAGTCGCGGTTATACACGACAAAATGTGATGCGAGTGCAACCGGCGTAGAGGTGCTAGTTAAGTGATTTGGGCGGCAATTGTGTGTCCTCGGAAATTACTTGTAATTGCTCACGTGTGAATCCACGCTGAGGAGCAGTCGAATCCAGCCTGTAGATTGCTGGTCCACCAGTGGATCTAGTTATGTTAGATATCTTGTGTGTGGTAATACTCCAGATAGGATCAGTTGCTCTTTTTTTATCGCCTTCAAGTTCACCTGGTTCATATAAATATCTCACAGTGACATTACCCAGTATTGGTCGTGCTGAAAAACCACGTCATTGTACAGGTATATGTTTTTTAGTGACCGCGATAGCAGGTTTCATGTTGGTTGTTCGAGTAATTTCATTATTTAATGCAGCTATCACACTTGGTAATCTTGCCACCCATTCGCGTGATCTCGTATCCTGAATGAATTCCTTCGCGTATTGATATCCAAATAACCGCTCAGCAAGTGTTCGATTAAATCGCTCAACAATTGCCTGATCACGATGAATTGCAGTATGTCCTCGCCTGATGGCGACATTATGTTGCTTCATCAACGACGATACTGCGCCTTGAAATTCTTTACCAGGATCAACTTGTAGCAGTTGTGGCCATCGTAGAGGTCCTCGTTGATAAATTCGTTCAAACGCAGAAGCAACCTCAGATGCTGTTTTAGTCGCTAACGGTTCCGCATCTTTGTATTTACTTGCAACATCAACTACAGTTAACGTGTACTTGTATGTTCGGCGACGAATGGTATAATGTGGCAGAAATAATATATCAGCTTGATGAACTTCATTCGGCACACTAACATCAAAATGTGCAAAGAGAAATTGTTTAGGCGGTGGTTGGTAAATTTGCCATATTGCCTGTTTGGATAACCAATTTTTAGCAGTATCACGTGTGACTTTTGCTGCACTGGCGAGCTTGCCGATTGCTGCGCTACCTCTCCAGTATCCTCTTGGGGAATAATAAATCGTCTCCATTATAATTAATTACCAGCACCTAATACAAGCTTAGATTTCATTGCAGATTTTATTAACCAACTAGCTAATCTTTCTTTGAGAGATTTATCAGTGATGGCATTTAACGCATGAATTAATTTTACATCCGCGAGATGGCACTGTTGCGGATCTTTACTTCGGTAAGCTACATCATGGACATGGCATGCGCTATCGATAGCATTTATCGGATACTCATCTGGTTTTAGTTGATCTTGGTCATCAAGTCTGATATCAAGTCGTGTTCCAGGACTACAGTAATTATATCCTGGGAGATGTTTTTCTCCTGGGTATTTCGCCCAAGGAGTTCCTGGTAATTTTCCTAACTTGGCGGCAATATCACCTCCTTTTTTTTTTTAGCTGACTTTGGTTTTGGCGCTGACTTTGGTTTCGGCTCTGGTTTCGGCGCTCCACCTGACCCAATAAATTTAAACTTTTTTGTGCCGCATCGTTCACACTTGCCTGTAAGCGCTTGTCGATTATTTTTTGTTGTAGTGGTTATTATGTCCGCAGTTGGGGTACGTGCTCTACATTTCACACAATATAAATCCATATTCTTTTATAATATATCTAATGGAGATCACTGACTTTTCTGCTACAAAACGACGAGAGCCAATCAAACATAACTCGGTGTTACCAAATTCAATTCGAATGATAATTATAGGCCCATCTGGGAGTAGTAAGACGCAGTTGTTATTTAATTTAATAATGAAGTGGATGAAACGGGATAAGTTGTATTTGGTAGCTCCATCTGTGGACCATCAGCGATGCTACAGCGTGTTAAAAGATTTTAATGAAAGTGTAAAGTCGCTAAACGACGGCGATGATGTTGTTGAATTTATTACTAGTATTGATGAATCACCAAGTATCGATGATATCGATGGGAGAATTAACAATTTAGTCGTGTACGACGATGTGATGTTGGACAAACAATCAAATCCTGCCAGGATATTCTCACGCGGCAGACATAAAAATGTGGATGTGATTTATGTAACTCAACGATATACACAAATCCCGAAAGTGATCAGGGACAACTGTAACATTCTTGCGCTGTTTAACGGCGTTGACACACACACACACGTTACGAAATATACATCAGACTTGGTGCAGCGGCGATATGAATATATAAATAAGTTTAAACATTTCTTTAGTCGTGCTCAGGCAAAACACATGGGTTTGTAACGATAAATTTACATGATCCTCGAACACGGTATCGAGTCGGGTTAGATACGATTTTCAGCTAGAGAGCAGCAGAAGGGGCGACGGCAACAAAACGCAGCAACAACGGCGACAATTATGTTTACAACGGCGTGGGGTTAGAGCTCTCCATTTCGGCGTTTGGAAGTTGTAGGCGGTGCCCCTTCTGACGACGACAACAACAAAACGGCGACAATTGCGTTTACAATGAAGCGTGGGTTTTATAAAGGGTTTATTTCGGCGTTTGGAGGCTTCTAAAAGTTGTGGGATTCGCCCCCTCTGCTGCTGACGAACCGAATAGTTATTGTCTAGACACGTCAGTAACCAGTTTGCGTTTCTTTAAATCTATTTTCGTGTTCATTACCAGGTTAGGCTAGCTACAGGGGCTACTTACAAATGAAATTAAGACTATCGGTAAATGGTTATAGTGATGGGGGTGCAATAGTCAACAGTACAAGACATCGACTATAACAGTTGCGATGGGGGAATAGAGGGATTTCTATCTCCGGCCCCCACAGTTTAACTAGGCCAGTATCTTACATTGTATGACTGTGAAACCAGTTGTTATGATGATATTCTTTGAACCCCCTCCTCCCAATCCCTATATCCATTTACTTATAGCTCTAAATTCATTTGTAACGAGTCGAAGTAAAAGTCCTGTACAACATAGCCCCAGTGTTCTTCTTGGTGGATTTTGAGTTTTCCAGCTTTTTTCCATTCAAATCTAATCAAAGAAAGAATTATTTATCTTAAGAAAAGTTATAAAGATCAATGTATAGATTTTCTAAATATAATAAAGACACACCGTTTGTATTTAGTTTCATAGGCATGCAGTGTGTATGCCTTCCGATCCAGCGTTTATATTAGTTATTTTGCACGTCACTCTATTTATAGAAGTACTTAAGTAGTTCTCCTTACAGTTTATATAAAAATAAAGGCAATTGGGTCTGAACACATAGTTATGTTTTGACCAATGGAAATCTTCCCAACATTGATCAACTGATGGAACTGTATGTATGTATGTATGTATGTATGTATGTATGTATGTATGTGTGTGTGTGCTTGCATATATTAGTAGTTTTTTTCTATATTTATGTCTGTCTGTTTCTCTAGCTGTTGTCCTTCCTTCTTTCTTCTATTCATTCTGGTATTAAGACAGTAATTATATAAACAAAAAGAAGAAATAGAATATTCCTCACTATAGTCAAGGCACATCCTGGTTCAGCATCCGTCAAGTATCATGCAAGATTGTCTGATATGGGATCTGTGAATCAAAGTGACATTTGCCCAGTTAAAGTGACCGTTTATGTAAGGGACAGTTGTTATGAAATCGGTCATAAAGAAACTTGTGATGTATGGAGACTTACTGTAAAATGATCCATTGTCTACTGTGTAGTTAACTATCAACACAATATGGACTTGACAAATAACTCTGTATTTTATTTTGTATTGTAATTGATGCTGACAATTATCAGATTATTTGGAAGGTTTATCTTTCTGAAGTTTTGTGTCATTTGTCATTTTTACACTCATACATACATACATACATACATACATACATACATACATACATACACGCATACATACATACATACAACTGAGTATATTCTATCGCGCCCTTGATGAGACGCAAGGGAGGTATATTAGCCCATAAGTTAGATCACGATGTCAAAAAACACTTAAGGTCTCACTGGACAGTTTTTCTGGTGAATTTTCATCCGACATTGACCTACTGCAGAAAAATGAGAATACGTTTAGACTGAAGTTACAAATAAAAACAAACTAATGATTTTTGTAGAAAGCATGCGTCTGAGATTTTGACTGCGGCAATCAGGTTCATCCCTTATACAACTGGTGGCTTTTATACTGAACCATTACTGCCACCAACCCCTCTCTTTTACATTTATTTTTGACAGCAAAGAGTTATTTTGAATATTTTCCCGTGACAAGGCAGCTACAATAATCAGCATGTGCCTTATGCACGAATAAAGTTCACTAGTGTTATAACAAATTAGCATACTTTTCATCGCCCCTCAGCCATCTCGAGTTTTATATATTTACATATGTAGCAAAAATACGTAAATACGTAAGTTATGTCGGTTGTTCATTTGCAGCCCAAGTTACGCATTTGATCTCCGGTGCTAGTTTAACTGTGACAGGCACTCACACAACAAGTTTACCCATTTTCAAAACTAACTCAAAGTAAATCTGAACCACATTACATATTTAGCTTCTGTGTGAATTTATAAATGTTATGCTTATGATAATTAAGTAAATGCCTTCTACCTTAAAAATTAGGTAGGTGTCAAAATACGAAACTCTTCAGTGAGACCTAATATCGTTCTCCCTACGACCCCCAAATAAAAAAAAAAACCAACCCAACAAACAGGCAGCTGCCAGTGTTAGATAGGGTCCGTTATATAAGGACATTATGGAAGGTTTTCATTGGGAATCCTTTAAATCTCTGTTATGGATGTGCCTCCACCGTATGGATGTTTCCGCTAAGACATATTGAAATGTTCATTCAAGAGTACAATGAATCGGAAACAGTATATTACTTGGAAAGAATCATATATAACGTCCCGCTTGTAAAGACAAAGACGTTACCATGCATTTAGTCTTTAGTCTGCTTTTTCAGTATAAAAAAGCAAGTCGTCGATCCCCCAGACTGTGAACTTAAATTGTTGAATAATCGTGGACTTCATTACGTATTGTTGTATTAGACAAGATATTTGATATAATGGTATTTTACTATCTGTATTAAACATTAATGTAGACAAAGACATATGCAGACATTTTGGGTCTTTTATTATGCAAAGAACAATGCAATGGTATCTAGCATATTGATCTAAATTATAGACGGTCACGCACTTCATTACGTGCTCTATATTGTAGAACGTAACACGATATGTGATAAAAGAAGTTAGCATTTCATGTATGAAAGATTAAGGCAAAGGGCTAATGTATAGACCGATGTCTGTCAGATAGATTAATCAGGTTATTTGTGTCTCATAGACGTTTAGAATTCCGATGCTTACAAAGATTAGGGAATTCCACACACCAATGGATTACGAGTGAGACGCTCAACCATCTGAGTTTCGACGGTTCCATACGTACAAAGATAAATGTTCAGAGGATTTAATATTTTGTCTCAAGACCATTGTAAAAAGTTTCACCTAAATTATCAAATTGCGAAACACACACGGTGTAAGGCATTTGGGACAATATCAAGATTTAGCGACTTTGGTAAGATTCGAGTACATATTTTGATGCGAATAATGGAAGACATTTATAGTACGTCCATGTATTTGACAATAAAGCTATAGAAAAGAGAAATTCATCCTCACTGAAACAATTAGAAGATCATGCCGACTGTTTATATCATACATATTTAGTGATTCTGTATGTACCAATAAAATACAGAACGAATAGTTTCAAATTAAGAGGAATTACTTGTACATTCTTGATTGCTCGTTTGATTGATTATCAGGTAATTGATTGACTGCTTGATTTATTGATTGGTTGATTGATTGATTGATTGTCAGTTAATTCAGGTTCACATATTTATCGCATTAAAGGCATTGCAATATATTTAAAGAAAGAGTTCAACCTACAACGAGGTTTGTAACTATCAATAAGAATATTAACAAGTACAAGGTGTCTGCAAGATTTAGTCCCAGTCTCAAGTGGATTAAGTATGCTAAGCTTGAACTATGCAGGTCATCCTTTTGTGGAAACTATCTTTGTTACTAAATTGGTATTCCATGCATATCTCTGCAATGATGTCTACAATTCTCCAAAGAGGATGTTCTGTTATTTTCATAACATCTTTGATTTTCTAGTCCCATTCTAAGCCCTCTCTCTCTCTCTCTCTCTCTCTCTCTCTCTCTCTCTCTCACACACACACACACACACACACACACACACACACATTATGCTCATCTATGTAGTTATCTTCTGAACATTTTTCCATACACGAGAGAGAGATTAACAGCTGAACTACATCCATATAAGAAGGAAGCTGGCTGTTGTTGTATATCCAGATCATGTGGTGTTTGACAATTGCTTTACTTCCGTATCAGAGGGAGGTTTATGTTAGATAGCCATAACAAGTGGCGATTGTCTGTTAAACATCCGTTTCAGATGGAGATTGGCTGTTGCTATGTATCCATATCAGTTGGGGATTGTTGTTATACATCAGTTTCAGAGGGAGGCTGACAGTTGTTAGACATATTATACCAGAATTGGATTATACATTCTCATCACAGAGAGATCGACAGCTGTTATACGTACATATCAGGGGCAGACGTTGGGGTAATACATCCGTATCAGAGTGAGACTGTTGTTATTCGTCCATGCCAGATGTAGAGTTGGCTGTTGTTTTACATTCATGTCGGAGGAAGATTGTTGTTATACATCCGTATCAGAGGGAGGTTGACTGTTGTTTGACATATATGTCTGAGGAATACTGGCTGTTCTTAAACATCATATCGAAGGGAGGTTCTTGTTATTCGCGTATGTCAACGGGAGATACTTCGTTGTTAAACATCTATGTCAACTGGTACTTGGATGTTGTATACATCGATATCAGAAGTAGATTGTTATTATGCATCCATATCAGAATGAGATTGGCTGTTGTTATACACCGATATCAGAGGGAGACTAGTTGTTTTTATCCATCCACAGCAGATGAAAAGTTGCTGTTATTGCACATCCATATGAGAGGGTGACTATCTGCTATTATGCATCCATTTCTTTCTTTCTACTTGGATATAAATTATCGTTATCAGCTAATGTTATTTCAGCTCAGAGAGAGGCAAGTTAGAGCTTGGGTTTTCCTTGTTGTGATAATATTTTGTTTTAATTACAAGGTTTGTTACGGCCAATGCCCTGGTAAATATTGGACAGAACACCTCCTTAGTTTCGTCGTCTATACAAGCCGAGAGATATTGTTTCTCTCCAAATATTTTAAACGTAAAAGAACCAGTAACTATTTAATAAATGAGTTAATTAATCGAAAGGCTACCAGATTATAGAGCTAAATGTATAGTGAACCGATGCTCACTGTGGTAAATATAATATTGACAATTACATGTTTGTTTTTTAAAAAGCGGACACATATATCATTCTAAATATATTCGACATATACAGTAGGGAAAGCATATTTCACATATCTCTAATTACTTTCACGCATGCAAAGAGAAGTAATTAAACGGAGAGAGAGAGAGAGATCAGATCAAGGTTGTGCCGTTTGTTATATCGGTGAAGTCCAATTGGACAGCACTAACTTATTATCGCTTTGGCGACAAAAGTCTTTGATAAATAGGAAGCTAGAATTCTCATTTGTTATGTTCTTACATCTCAGAGATAAATACGATAACACTGCATTTTTATTCCAGTTTTATTTCCTTTTATCCTTTTTATCACAAATACACAATTGGCACCTAGTATTACACTTGGCTACCTGTCTGTCAGCGATCAATCTATAAGACTCGTAATTCAAATCAAAATTATTTTCCGTACATAGTACCGTCATGTATTTGTCAGTACTGAACCTTCTAATTTATACAAATCCTAACAGATCATATGTTAATCCCAAACATCACTCGTAATTGTATGCTACGCAAACCAACCGTGGAAAATTGACTTCAACATTGTTTCATTTCTTCAGTCAGTTGCGATAAATAAGTTCGGCAATATCTGTATTTTTATTTCTTTTAAATCTTATTTAAAAATATCATCTTTCCGTTTTATAATTTCCTGACTACACAATATTCCATTGAAAGGTAAATTTCATGGCATTATCTTATGCGCCATTTTCGCAATGGGATCAGAGATCCGTAAAATTTAAACTCATGCAGATACTTGGAACTAAACTTTTATATGACTGTAAAGGACTAAATCATGAAATAATTTAAACACACAAAGTTTCCGAAAATCGAAAATAAATATTAATGGCAGTATAATTCATCTACTTATATGGTAGCATATCCTAAATCTTAATATTTTTTTTAAAAAAATGTACACGTTGGTCATGCTCTACCAATGTCCACGGTCCCTGTTATTTTGTCAATAATGTGCGTCCTTAGTTTCTATTGATAGTTAGATTAGTTGTGTAAATGCATCAGAGTGGTTCATGAGGTGCCAATGTCCACGGTCTCCATGATATTGTCAATAGTGTGCTTCCTTAGTTTCTACTGATAGTTACATTAGTTGTGTAAATGCATCAGAGTGGTTCATGAGGTGCCAATGTCCACGGTCTCCGTGATATTGTCAGTAGTGTGCGTCCTTAGTTTGTATTGATAGTTACATTAGTTGTGTAAATGCATCAGAGTGGTTCATGAGGTGCCAATGTCCACGGTCTCTGTGATATTGTCAGTAGTGTGCGTCCTTAGTTTGTATTGATAGTTACATTAGTTGTGTAAATGCATCAGAGTGGTTCATGAGGTGCCAATGTCCACGGTCTCTGTGATATTGTCAGTAGTGTGCGTCCTTAGTTTGTATTGATAGTTACATTAGTTGTGTAAATGCATCAGAGTGGTTCATGAGGTGCCAACGTCCACGGTCTCTGTGATATTGTCAGTAGTGTGCGTCCTTAGTTTCTATTGATAATTCAGACTAGATGTGTAAATACATCTTCGTTGCCCATAACGTATCAATGTTCACCGTCTCCTTGACTTTGTCGATAGGGTGCGTCCTTAATTTGTATTAATTGTTAAGACTAGACCATATCTGTAAACATGTTCCCGTTGGTCATAACGTATCAATGTTCACCGTCTCCTTGACTTTGTCGATAGGGTGCGTCCTTAATTTGTATTGATTGTTAAGACTAGACCATATCTGTAAACATGTTCCCGTTGGTCATAACGTATCAGTGTTCACCGTCTCCTTGACTTTGTCGATAGGGTGCGTCCTTAATTTGTATTGATTGTTAAGACTAGACCATGTCTGTAAACATGTTCACGTTGGTCATAACGTATCAATGTTCACCGTCTCCTTGACTTTGTCAGTAGTGTGCATACTTAATTTGCATTGATTGTTAAGACTTGAGTAGATGTGTAAGCATGTCCTTGTTGGTCATGATTTACCTATGTCCACGGTCCCCGTTATTTTGTCAATAATGTGCGTCCTAAGTTTGTATTAATAGTTCAGATTAGATGTGTAAATACGCTGCATTCTCCATAACGTCCACGGTCTCCGTGTTTTGCCAATAGTGTACGTCCTTCGTTTGTATTGATAGCTCATACTGGATGTGTGAGTCTTCGTTGTCCATGACGTAATAATAATGTCCCCGGTCTCCGTGATTTTGTCAGTAGTGTGCGTCCTTATTTTGTATTGATAGTTCAGACTACATGTGCAATGAGTCATCATTGTTCGTGACGTACTAAACTCCACGGTCTCCGTGATTTTGTCAAGAGTGTGCGTCCCTGCTTTCTATTGACAGTTAAATGTTTAAGCGTCTTAGTTTTCCATTGACCTGTCAATGTCCACACTCTCCTTATTTTGTCATCCTTAATTTGTATTGATTATTAAATCAGTGTGTGTTTGCGATTGGAATTTTTAACATAGCTTTTAAAAAAAATCAGTCATATCGCTACCATGTCTGTTGTGTGGTAGTTTATAGCGATGTCTAGCACTGGGGCATCATGCAGCAGACATGTAGATTATGCCCCATCCATTTACACTATTCTGACACCAGGACGATGATTCCTAACGCTAACCTGGTAATGCTGAACGAAACAACAGTTAGTGCCATTTTTAGAAGTCTTTGTTGTCACTCGGCCAGGGTTCGAACCCGCGACCTCCCGCATCCGAGGCGGACGTTCTAACCATTAGACCACCGGAGAGGTCGTATTGAATGTTAAGACTGAACTAGATGTGCAGACATGTCATCGTTGGTCATATTGTACTAATGTCAACGGTCTCCATGATATTATCAATAGTGTGTGTACTTAGTTTGTAGTGATAGTTCAGGATAGATGTGTGAATGCGTCTTTATTGTTGATGAGGTACCAATGTCCACGGTCTCCGTGACTTTATCAGTAGTGTGGGTCCTTAGTTTGTACTGATAATTCAGGCTACATGTGTAAATGAGTCATCGTTGTTCATGAGATACCAACGTCCACGGTCTCTGTGATATTGCAATTAGTGTGCGTCATTAGTTTCTGTTAATAGTTCAGACTAGATGTGCAAATAATCTTCATTGTCATTGAAGTACCAAATTCCACAGTCTCTGTGATATTGTCAATAGCGTGTATCCTTGCTTTGTATTGATTGGTCAGACTAGATGTGTATATCCATCTTCGTTGTCCATGATGTATCAACGTCCACGGTTTTCTTGAGTCTGTCAATAGTGTGCGTCCTTAATTTTGATTGATTGTTAAGACTAGACCATATGTGTAAACCTATCCCGGTTGGTCATAATGTACCAGTGTCCACGGTCTCCTTGATTTTGTCATTAGTATACGTCCTTAATTTGGATTGATAGTTAAATCTGGATTATATGTGTACATCGTTGTTCATGAGGTACAAATGTTCACAGTCTCCATAATTTTATCAGTACTTTGCGTGCTTAGTTTGTATTGATTGTAGAGACTAGATGTGTAAATAAGTCTTCGTTGTCCATAAGGCTCCAATGTCCAAGGTCTCCGTGTTTTGCAAAATAATGAGTGTCCTTAGTTTATATTGATAGTTCAGACTAGATGTGCAAATTCGTCTTCACTCTCCATGAGGTACCAATGTCCACGGCCTACGTTATAGTGTCAACAGTGCGTGTCGTTGGTTTGTATTGATAATTCAAACTAGATGTGTATACAAATCTTCGTTGCCCATGACGTTTCAGTGTCCACATTCTCCTTGATTTTGTCAGTAGTGTGCGTCCTTAATTTGGATTGATTGTTATGACTAGACTAGATGTGTAAACATGTTCTTGTTGGTCAAAATGTACCAATGTCAACGGTGTCCTTGATTTTTTGAACAGTGTGCGTCCTTAGTTTGTAATGATAATTCCGACTAGATGTGTAAATGCTCCTTTGTTGTCTATGACGCACCAATGTCACTGTCTCCGTGATTTCGTCAGTAGCGTGCATCCTTTGTTTGTATTGACAGTTCAAAATAGATGTGTGTCCTTAATTTAATTTGATAGTCCAGACTGGATGCGTGAATGCGTCTTCGATGTTGATTTGGTACCAATGTCCACGGTGTCCGTGATACTGTCAATAATGTCCCTCCTTAGTTTGTATTGATAGTTCAGATTAGCTGTGTAAATGCGTCTTCGTTGCCCATGACGTTCCAATATCCACGGTCTGCGTGATTTTATGAATAGTATACGTCCTTAGTCTGTATTGATAGTTCAGATTAGATGTGCAAATACATTTTTGTCGTCGATGACCTTGCAATGTCCGTAGTCTCCGTGATTTTGTTAGTAGTGTGTATCCTTAATTTGAAGTGATTGTTCAAACTCGTTGTTCATGAAGTGTCAATGTCTGTGGTCTCCGTGATTTTGTCAGTAGTGCGCGTCCTTGATTTGTATTGTTTGTTCAGACAAGATGTGTAAATATGTCCTCGTTATTCATGCTGTACTGATGATCACAGCCTCCGTGATTTTGTCAGTAGCACGAGTCCCTTGTTTGTACTAATCATTTAGAGAATAGATTGGTAAATATGTTCTCTTTGTCCGTGATTTACGAATATCTTTATTATTCATGTTTTCTCAATAATTGTGTGCGTTTTTAATTTGTATTGATCTTTTTTGTCTGTGTAAACGTGTTTACGTCATCCATTATGTCCGCAGTCTCATGTGTGTCAACAATTACGTGCATCCTTTGTATTGATATTTGATTATATATGTATAAAGATTTCTTCTTCAACTATGATACACCATATTCGATAGTCGTCATGATTTTTAAAAATTAGTGTTGACTTTCGTTTAAAGAATTGTATCAGCGTAAAAACGTTCGTTAAATTTTTAGGTCAAAGTTAACAAAAAGTATTCATATATATTAACAATAAAGCACATCAGTTTCAGATTTCATGAATTATATAATGGCTTAAGATTTAGTAGAATAGGTCCATGTCGTATATAAATCGCTCTTGATATTATCAATTTATGGACACTTACAATAGAACAATACATGTTTTGATACATGAGCATATTAATAATACCAATACGGTGCTTCCGTCTAAACACATCTATGAATAGTGTTATGTATATTTGATTTAATTTATATTTGATTTAACTTAATTGTTTGTAAGTTTTAAAATCTTTCTATTTTTAATTTCATTACATGTCAGAGTAATGTAGTTTTGCTTACTAGGAATTTTATATTTTCCAGAAATCAGTTTGACCTGACTGTCGTAAACACAACACTTTGTATCATTTGCTGACCTAGTTCCTGGATTTGATTGAGAATCAAGAAAAGAACTTCTTTTTTAATTCATTTTTAATGTGTGAATGATAATAGTGAAATCGAGGCTGTACATGAATACATGACCTTAGACGTGTAGATACCTTCTAAACCATTCTGGAATGTGATCACGTGACCCTCATATGTATCTGTTTTGCGCATTATTTGTCTGTATAACCTTTGTCTATAGAGAAATAATCTCAGTTGGGCTTTTACCTTGGACACTGGAAACGTGTTTGTTTTGATCAGTTTGAAGTTATATTTTAATTTTTATTCAAATTATTTGAATTCTAAAAGATTATTTCTTTTTACTGGAAATATTTGAATGTTCATACAGAATTCTTGGACAAAGACATTTCTTTAAATTTTATTCGGAAATTCAAACACTGGATTATTGTTTGTGAATAACAAAGAACTGTAGACACTACAGCACCATACTGACTACAGTATACGTTATCGCCTTCCACTGGATTTTTTGTCGGGACTCGAACTTAAATTCATTAGAACATTTCATTACTAGCACTTCTAAAATTTAATTCGTGGATTATTCTTGGATTATTTTTGGATTTGATTCTTAAAACCGGAAATTCTTTTTTTAAAATATTTTTACAATGTTTTTCCAGGAAAATAAATTATTTGTTAATTTTTTCAAGCTTGTTGTTTTCACTCTTTCTTTCTTTTACTGTTTATTAGAGCCTAAACACGTAACATAAGAACAGTATGGAATTACAAGCCTGACACATTGTTGTTTGAAGTAACAATTAAAGACTAATGCCTTAATTAGAGAAGAGATAATCATAATGTGATCGGACTTTTATTCTGGAAACAGTTAACAATATTTCTGAGATGAAGAAGAAAAAAAGAACCACAATTACGTCTGAGTAAACCAACCCTCTTAGTCTAAACCGTTCATGTACGTCTCAGTAATGTTTATCTACAAGATAACGGGAGTCACAGCTGGCCCTGACATCACATTGTCTACAGTTTCCATGTTGTGGTCAATAGTTACGTGTGTCCTTAGTTTGCATGGATTATACAGAATATCTGTGTAAATATGTGCGTCCTCGCTTGCATTGCTAAATTTCATATTCCTTAGAATGGATCATGCAGTTTCCTCCTTGATACATCCCAATTTGCTATTAATTGACTGCGAGAAACTATTTCTTTTCGCTCTAAGATCACCAAGACAAATGTCCTCGGTACGCGGTTCTCTACCCGAGTCCTCGATATCCACCAAATACAAGAATGTGTGTGTGTGTGTGTGTGTGTGTGTGTGTGAGAGAGAGAGAGAGAGAGAGAGAGAGAGAGGGTGGGGAATGGTGTAATAAAAACAAGCAATTAAAACCACTTCATAGAAAAAATAAACATTGAGGTGATGAGAATAATAATTTGTGCAACCAAAAGTGCATCTAGTTCACAATTGTACCATGAAACCAGCTGGGAAGATCTAAATTCATGCTGTTAAAAGCATAAACTGACTCAGTTATTTAAAATTCATCGCGGACTAACTCCCACATATCTTCAAGACTTGATTCTACTGTTATTTATAGAACAAAGGACCATCTCCATTCTATCTTCAAATGATTTTTGACCTAAAATGTGTAGAACGATTTTGTTCTACAATTAATATTTACCTTCTACAATTCGAATATGGAACATGTTACATGTTGAAGTGAGAAACAACCCTTCAATACATAATTTTATAGCCTACTTAAATCGAGATAAAGAAACCACTCCATGTTACTACAACACTGGTAATAGAATGTCACAGATCATGCACCCTAGGCTAAGAAAAAGTTTTAGTAACTTAAGTTATGATTTATATATGAATCGTGTATCTAGTAATAAGCATTGCTCCTGTGGTGAAATTGAGAATGAAATGATAAAGTTTCCTCTAGATTGTTTCAAATATTCAAATCTTAGAGATTAAATCCTATACACACCTTTTCGCTCTTACGATTGAAACATTATTTTTTGGCAACCCTGTGATAACTGTAGAAAACAACATACACGTTTTTAGCTGTGCAAAATTACTAAGAGATTTAATTAACTGACTTAACTCACAGCCATTTGAATCGAAATTAATTAGCTCTTATTTATTGTTATGCATTGTATTTCAGTGTATGCATATTTTCTTTAAAACCATTGGTACCGGCGTCGAGATCTTTGATGTTATATTTTCTTTCTTGTTACTTTTTGGGAGACAGTGCTAATAATACACTTGTGCTTTCTACTAAATCTCGTAAATCATACGCTTGTATTTGCGTTTGACAAAATTTCTCAAATAAATATGGTTTAAACTAAACCATTCATAAAATAGGTTTACTGAGCAGGAGGATGTGTAGAATGAGGACATAATTAGCCTGAAAATACAAATAAAATACATTCAACACAAATATACATCAATATAAATCACGAGGACATTTTTTACCCTAAAAATATAAATTAAATACATTTACTACAAATATGCAGGACGATACCTATAAGAGCATTACATATTTTCCATGTATAAATTAATCCATTTTCCTTGTACATGTGAATTCATTTTCCATGTACATATGGATCCATTTTCCGTGTAGATATGAATCCATTTGCCATGTAAATATGAATCCAGTTTCCATGTACATATGAATCCAGTTTCCATTTAAATATGAATCCATTTTCCATGTACATATGAATCCAGTTTCCATGTACATGTGAATCCATTTTCCATGTACATATGAATCCAGTTTCCATGTACATATGAATCCAGTTTCCATGTAAATATGAATCCATTTTCCAGGTACATATGAATCCATTTCCCTTTATATATGAATCCATTTTCCATGTACATATGAATCCAGTTTCCATGTACATGTGAATCCATTTTCCATGTAAATATGAATCCATTTGCCATGTAAATATGAATCCAGTTTCCATGTACATATGAATCCAGTTTCCATATAAATATGAATCCATTTTCCATGTACATATGAATCCAGTTTCCATGTACATGTGAATCCATTTTCCATGTACATATGAATCCAGTTTCCATGTACATATGAATCCAGTTTCCATGTAAATATGAATCCATTTTCCAGGTACATATGAATCCATTTCCCTTTATATATGAATCTATTTTCCATGTACATATGAATCCAGTTTCCATGTACATGTGAATCCATTTTCCATGTAAATATGAATCCATTTTCCATGTACATATGAATCCAGTTTCCATGGACATATGAATCCAGTTTCCAGCTACATATGAATCCATTTCCCTTTATATATGAATCCATTTTCCTTGTACATGTGAATTCAGTTACCATGTACATATGGATCCATTTTTCGTGTAGATATGAATCCATCTGCCATGTAAATATGAATCCATTTTCCACGTACATTTGAATCCAGTTTCCATGTACATGTGAATCCATTTTCCATGTAAATATGAATCCATTTTCCATGTACATATGAATCCAGTTTCCATGTACATGTGAATCCATTTTCCATGTACATATGAATCCAGTTTCCATGTGCATATGAATCCAGTTTCCATGTAAATATGAATCCATTTTCCAGGTACATATGAATCCATTTCCCTTTATATATGAATCCATTTTCCATGTACATATGAATTCAGTTTCAATGTGCATGCGAATCCATTTTCCATGTAAATATGAATCCATTTTCCAGGTATATATGAATCCATTTTCCTTGTACATGTGAATTCAGTTTCGATGTACATATGGATCCATTTTCCGTGTAGATATGAATCCATTTGCCATGTAAATATGAATCCATTTTCCATGTACATATGAATCCAGTTTCCATGTACATGTGAATCCATTTTCCATGTAAATATGAATCCATTTTCCATGTACATATGAATCCAGTTTCCATGTACATATGAATTCAGTTTCCATGTAAATATGAATCCATTTTCCAGGTACATATGAATCCATTTCCCTTTATATATGAATCCATTTTCCATGTACATATGAATCCAGTTTCCATGTACATGTGAATCCATTTTCCATGTAAATATGAATCCATTTTCCATGTACATATGAATCCAGTTTCCATGTACATACGAATCCAGTTTCCATGTAAATATGAATCCATTTTCCAGGTATATATGAATCCATTTCCCTTTATATATGAATCCATTTTCCGTGTACATATGAATCCAGTTTCCAGGTACATATGAATCCATTTCCCTTTATGTATGAATCCATTTCCCTTTATATATGAATCCATTTTCCATGCACATATGAATGCATTTGCCAGTACATTCAAAAAGAATGACTTAACATATCTCGCATTCATTTTCCATATATAGAGATAAGGACTCAACTATAGCTAAAGGTAACTGTGCAAATTACAGGTGCAAAAGCAATCTGTGTGGTAGAGCATGAGAGAGAGAGAGAGAGAGAGAGAGATGGACAAAGTAGTTACAAGGCCCAGACAAGAATAGGCAGACTGACAGCCTATTAAGTGTAATTAAAGCTGAACAACACACAGTGATTCCTTTGGAATATATGAACTGTCTTAATTACATACATTTCAGAGAGAAATATACAAATATACCAAAGATGAATGATATATAAAGTTTTAAACTGATATATCAACAACGTATGATATACAAAGTACATAAAACTGAAATATCAATGGTTTATAATATGCAAAGTATATAAAACTGATATATCAATGATATACAAAGTATATAAAACTGATACATCAAAGATGTATGGTATATAAAACTGATACATCAAAGATGTATGAAATACAAAGCATATGAAGCTGATATATCAACAATATGTGATTTCCAAAGTATATGAAACTGATATATCAATGGTTTATGACATACAAAGTATATAAAACTGAAATATCAATGGTTTATGATATACAAAGTATATAGAATCTGATATATCAATGGTGTATGATATACATATGTAAATCCAGGCACCTTATCATATGGCACAAAGGTAACATTTCACGTACTTTGAAACAAATCACCAAATTCTGATCTGGATAATAGTGTTAATGAATCGTACATATGAAGACCCTCATTTGTCTTTCTTATTTTAAGTCCTGTCAGACAAGAGGTTGTAAGTTCAAAAACTAAAAATGACACCCCAAACTTTTTAAAACATTTTTGTTTCTTTTTTATGTATTTTTCTTTTAAACTGGTTCACTCCAATTTTTAAATATTTGTTATTAACTTTTTTCAAATTCCATCCTAGGACCTAGTTAAAAATAAGAATTACCATACATCTAAATACATTTGGTATTCAAGTACACTTAAGAAAATGAGTTCTGAAAAATTGATTAACTACAGCAAAAGCAATGGCATTTTCTTGCACAAATAGACAATTTGATTTTAAGATCATGAATACATAATTAAATAAAAAATTTAAAATATGTTTATTTGCATTCAATATTATACCTTGAGTACTTCTCTACAAGTTACTACCGGTAGTGATCAACATCACCAAAATGTCGAGTAGCAATTTAAAGTGATAATACATTATCTTTAACAGCTTAGAGCTGGATTTTAAAAAATAATCTAAAATGGAAAAAAATGTACATATTACAAAGAAAATATGCAGACTGATGGAACGAAAAAATGGAGATATTCAAATTGATAACCGCACTACAATTCATGCCTCAAGTATGCAAACAAGTACACTTCAGACAAGACTGACTCTGATGTTTATCATTAAAATAATGTTCATACAATATCATCCTAAACACTGTCAGACAAGGGTCTGACAATTGTCGATACTAACATTTATTCAATCTGACCAATTGGAATGTCAATTATTGCTTTTACTACGAATTAAACAAAACAGCATAAACAGTAATCAGGGTAGCCTAATTACCTGTGGGAATACAAAATGTGATGAACAGTAATCTGGGTAGCCTAATTACCTGTGGGAATAAAAAAAAACGTGATGAACAGTAATCAGGGTAGCCTAATTACCTGTGGGAATACAAAACGTGATGAACAGTAACCAGGGTAGCCTAATTACCTGTGGGAATATAAAAAAACATGTTGAACAGTAATCAGGGTAGCCTAATTACCTGTGGAAATAAAAACACGATGAATAGTAATCAGGGTAGCTTAATTACGTGTCAGAATACAAAGCAGCATGAACAGTAATCAAGGTAGCCTAATTACCTGTGGGAATACAAAATGTGATGAACAGTACTCTGGGTAGCCTAATTACCTGTGGGAATAAAAAACATGATAAAAAGTAATCAGGGTAGCATAATTACCTGTGGGAATACAAAATGTGATGAACGGTAATCAGGGTAGCCTAATTACCTGTGGGAATACAAAATATGATGAACAGTAATCTGGATAGCCTAATTACCTGTGGGAATACAAAACGTGATGAACAGTAATCAGGGTAGCCTAATTACCTGTGGGAATAAAAGACACAATGAATAGTAATCAGGGTAGCTTAATTACATGTCGGAATACAAAGCAGCATGAACAGTTATCAGGGTAGCCTAATTACCTGTGGGAATACAAAACAGCATGAATAGTAATCAGGGTAGCCTAATTGCCTATGGGAATACAAAATATGATGAACAGTAATCAGGGTAGTCTAATTACCTGTGGGAATACAAAATGTGATAAACAGTAATCTGGTAGTCTAATTACCTTTGGGAATACAACACGTGATGAACAGTAATCAGGGTAGCCTAACTACCTGTGGGAATAAAAAAACACGATGAATAGTAATCAGGGTAGCTTAATTACATGTCAGAATACAAAGCAGCATGAACAGTAATCAAGGTAGTATAATTGCCTTTGGGAATACAAAACAGCATGAATAGTAATCAGGGTAGCCTAATTGGCTATGGGAATACAAAATGTGATGAACAGTAATAAGGGTAACCTAATTACCTGTTGGAAAACAAAACAGCATGAACAGTTATCAGGGTAGCCTAATTACCTTTGGGCATACAAAACAGTTTGAACAGCAATCAGGGTAGCCTAATTTCCAGTTGGAAAACAAAACAGTATGAACAGTAATAAGGGTAGCCTAACTGCCTGTGGGAAAACAAAACAGCATGAATAGTAATCAGGGCAGCCTAATTGCCTGTTGGGAAAACAAAGGAACTGAACAAAGTAATCCTGATACAATATTTGCCTAATTAACTAATGTGTGTGCCAACAAAATAAAGAATAAAAGTAATTGCATGGTCACCCTGAGGAATGCCTTGAGGTGAAAAAGTGTTTCCAGCTCAAACTGCTTGGGGTCACAAGAAGACCAGCACACTTTAGGCAGTGCCCTCACCCCCTCAGTGAGGTCCTTATTGGAGAGGTGACAGATCATTAATGGAGGGGTGAGGTCATTATTAACATTTATTTCCTTTATGTCACCCTACCAAAGTACAATAGTCCCATACCATAATACTGTTCATTTGAGCTATAATGGTGTACCACCTTATAAGGTATATTGTATGCAAAATGTATGTCTTAAGGGTTTGGAGCACAAATCAGTGAATTAGATTGTGCGTCATTTTCTGATTTACAAGTTGTAAGAGCATTAACTTGTGCAAAGATGATGTTGAGAGTATTAACTTGTGCAAAGATGATGTTGAGAGTATTAACTTGTGCAAAGATGATGTTGAGAATATAAACTACAAGGATGATGTTGAGAGTATTAACTTGTACTAGGATGATGTAGACTATTAACTCAGGCAAAGGATTATGTTGATTCGTGTTTAGATAATAGTCCCCTTCACAATACAATCTAACTGGCAAAATCCAATATCTCATTCACATTTTATTAGAAAGTATATCTGTGTGAGTTGTTTATCTGTCAAGGATAAGAAATCTTTGAATTATTTTGAATATATAGCCTGCACTGCTTGTTATAATAGTCAACAGTCCAGCACATTCTTTCATGTGCAGAGTTTAAATGTGTTGGCACTAAAAGTTAATAAACAGTAATTAATGGGAAATAGAGATATTTGATAATGTGAAATTATTTTGCCTCTTCAATGTGTGTTTTACTATTGTTATTGAATGTTAAAAAGCTGTAAATTTTAGGCGGTAAGTCTGTGATTGAATGATACCCTTGTTTAAATATAAGAAGACAGGAGTCGAAACATGAATGATACACTTGTTTAAATATAAGAAGACAGGAGTCGAAACATGAATGATACCCTTGTTTAAATATAAGAAGACAGGAGTCGAAACATGAATGCTACCCTGGTTGAAATATATGATGACATATTTTTACATGTAAGAAAATAAGGATTCTATTAATGAGATTGTCTTCTAGGATTTCCTGCCAATGTTTTGTATTTATTTATTCAACAATGACAGGGCAAAATCATAAAACATATATATTTTATATTTCAAAGGAACTATAAATGTCCACAATTTTGTTTGCAGAAGCATTAGTAATTTGGTTCCTGTTTGGTTAAAATGATTTGATTGATTTCTTGCTAATGTAGTTTATCTTTTATTTTTCAAGATATATTCACTAAATCAGGCACTTTTTGTTTGCAAAAATCATCAATCAAAGAGACATAATGATACAAAACTTGTCAAGGATATGGCATTTCCTTGTCCAGCATTAGACAACTATAAGAATGTATCAGAATGAGGTGGAGAACCTTTATATATATATATATATATATATATATATATATATATATATATATATATATATATATATATATATATAAGAAGTCTCAACAATCTTCAAAATCATATCACAAAACTAGGTAACACAAGCACATGAATGGGTGTAAGTTTATATACGAAAGGAGTATTTGGGTTGATGGATATGTAGATTAAGAAATAGATTTAAGGATAAATTCATATAGAACATAATCAAAATACAGCGGGGTAGTGAAAGTATGGTGGACAAATAATCACATAAACAAATACACAGACCTATACAAAATATATAGTAATAGTGTGTTATAGACTGATTATTTACATCAGTCAAAGGCTCGTAAGAAACAAAACTGACATGTTCATTGAATATAATTTCCAAAATGTATTCAATTGCAAGATGTGATCAAATAGATTATTAAAACTATGTAAAGCTGATTTATAATGATTACAAATAAAGAGCTGATGCTTTCACAAACAGAAACAAAATTATGTTGGGATTATTAAATTTACCCATCAAAAAATATTAACTTGGTTTTTGTCTACAAAAGCTAAACATGAAATTTGACGAGATCCACAAACTTTGTCTATAAAAAACCACGTGACAGAACTACTTGCACAACTACAAATATAAGTTGTTCTCTACACTTTCAATTATAAAGTAACATTTGCCCTCGGTCCCCTGTATTAATACTTAAATCCAGTTATTATTATTATTATTATTATTATTATTGCCGTTGTTGGATGGCTTGCTTGCAATACCTACTATCACTTTCACCACAGAAAAGTTGTGTCAATCTACATTGCTAATATATTTTCTTTGCTCTTTTTCTGTCACACATTTGCATGTAAAACAGTAGCTGACACACAAGAACCTCCAACATTTAAAAGTATGACAGTATATAAAGCACTAAAATTTCAATAATATTTTGCATCAGTTGATAAAGGGAAGGAAAATATTAACGAATTCTGTAATAATTTCTAAATGTAAAGGGTATTAAGCTGTAGTTTCTTTTTTGATGCTGTTTTGTCACTATTTGCCTCCATTACCTATTCTGTTATGTCACCTTTATTTCCAGTTACCTATTCTGCAATAAGTTCACATTTACTTGTATCCCCTATTTCTTTGTGTAAAACCTCTTACACTTACGTGCATGTCTACAGGTCTTGAACCATGAGAACTAGATGAATGTATTAAACTGTTTATTGGTTCTAAATTCAATCATTCTGGCTTCATAACTGAGCGAGGTATCAACTGCAAGAATTTTTATTACGTGTGTTTTGAATTATGAAGCATTTTACCAAACACTAGAAGATGCTCTTTCCTCGTGTTAAAAGAGTTCCTTAGACCGTGCAAATTACTCTTTCATCATGCTAATTATTGATATCATTTCTTTGAGGTTGTCTGTATTTTATTCTTGCCTCTTTGAAGTTGTCTGTATTTTATTCTTGCCTCTTTGAAGTTGGGTGTATTTTATTCTTGCCTCTTTGAGGTTGTTTGTATTTTATTCTTGCCTCTTTGAGGTTGGTGGCATTTTATTCTTGTCTCTTTGAAGTTGGTTGTATTTTATACTTGATCCATGCTATTGTTGATATTTTCATATCAACTCAGTAATTTAAAGAACAACAGGAGCATGTATGTATACTTCAGATTTCCATCCTCATCCCCATCCACCACCAAACCAAAACACTTCCACGATTACTGGGTATGAGACGCATAGGCTTCGACACAACGGTCATATTGACATAAACATGAAATAATTCTTGCAGAATAAAATTAAATACCCCCCAGTTCGAATAATTTTAAAGACCTATATAATGTTTGGAGTGGCGTGGGAGTAAGTAGGGTTTTGGTGTATGCTGGAATGGGGACGGACCAAAACAAACTTTTATATATATGTTTGATTTAGAGCGCTTTACGATTTCCTTCCATATGAAGAAAACCTGTTCACAAATGAAATTTTCATTATCATTATCTAACCAATTTACAATCTTGTCTCTTGCTGACAAATTTAAACCACCATTTTGCTCGCAAATGCGTGATATATGTTACCTTATAAACACAATTCTTCTCGGAAATTTTTATTTGAATGTCAATCTGCTTACTTCAATCAATTCCATGTCTTCTTCTAGCAATAAAGACCTTGCGAAACAGAATTCCCAAGTAGAATTTAGCAGCGTTGTGAAATGGACGAATTTGCAGAGATTTGTAAAAGCAAATGAAAGCATTTCTGAGCTGGACCTCCCGCATGAAACAGTAACCTAGGAGATTTAGTTCCGTGTCTCTGTCGGGCATGTCTGGTTCTGTCTTCATCACATGTATCATATTGTCCATGGCAGCCTGTTGATGTCTCCTTTTTCCAAGCCTGAAGAAATTCAGATACTGGAAAAAGTACAAACATATAAGGGAATCTACAACGACCCAATCATACCAGAAATGTTCCAACTTATTCCGCAAAGCTGGGGGTGCACCAACTGACCTGAAAATCTCCATCCTCAAGGCGGTGGGGGTAATAGAGGTCTCTGACGGGAGGTAAACCACACTGTAAGACAGCTCATTCTGCAACAGTTCCTCAGTACTGTATTGGTCCATATCGTTCTTATGGATGCGAAAAATCTCACTACAGCCGATACGATACATATTATCTAACTTGAACGAGAACATGTATCCCATCCTATGATCATGTATATGTTGTAGGCAAATCTCTGTCACATCATAGTATCCGAATATTATCCCAAGTCCACACAGCTTTAACCTCACTGAAGTGGCATCACTGTTAATCCCATGTGACAGACACCTTGATGCTAGAGCCATGAGATAATCTCGTTGTTCGAGGACTAAAGAATGTGTATGTGTTTGACATACAGAAGCCAGATAAAACCCCATTCGTGACATCAGAGTCATCAATATATGATGTTCATATGCTAGTAATGTGTTGGGTCTAACTTGCAAAGCACCCATTATTAATCTTATGCAGCCAGATAGAATATTGTATTCTTGGGGAATGTATCTGAGCATATTAGATCTATACAGGGCTGCAGCCGACAGAAACAATACATAATCCAGAACTAACTCAAAGTATTGACTGGCTTTGAAGGGAATGTGGATAATGCCCAAAGTGCTGCTAGCATACCATAGAAGCTGTCCCAGATTACAGCATCCTAATCCCAACAAAAATCGACAATCTTGTGACAAAAGATCTCCCAGAATACTTGTCAAAGTGGATTGTGCTGTTCCAAATATCTTTCTATCGTAGATGTTATTGGTGACAATGAAGTAGTCGGGACAATATCCAATACTCGCCCACTCGTATAACTGCTTGATACACAAAGTGAGACAGTGTAGAATGTTTTCAATTTGCCACAACTCTGGTGGTGTATTTTCTCTCATCCACAACATACAAACTTTGCAACTGTAGCTTGAGAAAGCATCACCAAGGACAGGTGTAATGTATGCTTTCTTGACCATTTTCAGCAGTATATATACTTTCATCACTGTCTCCTCAAACGATCTTGTAAGCCGTCTTTCTGTTAACGAGAAAGATAATCTCCATTCTAAATCTTCTTCACTGCTTCTTGGGTGTCCGACAGCCGTAGCAAAACATCCCTCACGCCGTGCATTTTGTATCTGACGTTCATTTGGCCAACCATGACGTCGGCGGTGGAACCATTCGTGTGCCTCATTAGGCCATTCTGTAGACCTAAAAGCATATACAATGTCAGATTCATACTCCTTCAAATTATCATCTTTTTGATGGAATGCTGGACCAGTGACAGTGCCATCACCACGAAAATAATGACGAATTGTATTGGACAACACAGATCTACCACATGAATCTAGTTTGTTGAATTCGTCCTGACAAAACATCATTGGTAAAGGAGGAATAATGGGGTGAAATCTGTGTATGGTTACTAGCTGTAGTTTAACATACCCAGGATGATTATGCTTGTCTTTGACCATGAGGAAATTGACCTTCCCTTTCACACAGTAAGACAGGTCAGGGACAATCTTGATGGCAGTATCGTGATACAAACTGTCCTGATCGGAGTGGAGTTCAGGCCCTGTGGATCCTTCCCCTCTGCTGCCTAATATGAATGAAGGGAGTCTATTTGTCGAAACAATTTTATGTATGTTCCTGAAAAATTCACACCCAATGGCACACCTGACCTTCCTGTCCCTGTCACGTTCTGAGTAGCCAATACCATCTAAAATGTTTGCTACCCGCTCAGACACCCCACGGTAGAATTCTGGGACTTGATGATACATGTAGGCTGAAGTTTAAAGACAAATATTCAAAGACAATATTGATATTGCGAATTTTGCAATGTGGAAAATCGTTTTATTTATGATAGTTTCAATCAGCTACAACAATAACAACAACAATAACAACAACGACTTTCACTTATCATTACCTTAAAAAAGATATCATGCGACTGGATTGGAAAACACTCTTTTTTCTTGTTTGTTTGGGGTATTTGGTTCTTTTAATGGGAGATATTGGGTTTTTAGGTTTTCCAAATCGTTTACTATTTTGTCTATTAATAATATTTATTTATAAATATCGAGTACGTATTATATTCACCTACTTGTATCACCGAAATAAGCTTAAATTAAGCGTACATTCAATAATATTTATTTATTTATAGTTAATGGGCTAGCTGAAAAAAAAAAGATTAATGATGGCTACAAAAAATTTGCCAACTTATCATTATATGTAATGAATGAACAGAAATAAGGGTATTCCTATATCGTAGTAGTTATTATTCATTTATATTTCGTCCCCCAGGACTATAAGTACTTTCATATACGTGAAGTAAGTCCTCCTTTTATTAGGGATGTAAGATCCTTGTCTACATGTGAAATAACTGTCAGATATATATTATATAAAATCAATCTCTTTACATATATAAATCTATATTTGTATATGTGTGAACAGTTTGTTATTCAAAGATATCCGATGACCTGAATTACTGCAAAGACGGTTTCACATTAATTTGCACTTTCATTTCTGCAGTTTTGAAATAATTTTGTTAAACGAAACTTTATGATAATTTGGACCCCAATACACCTCTGACAAATACCTGAATTATTAACAAATGAATCACAAATGAGAACATTTATAATTATCCCTGTTAAACTATGTTTTAAGGACTCTTCTTGGCATCCGTCCGTCTACGGGAGACGATTGCGTAGCTCCAAAGTAAGCTTTTGTTTATCCTTCTTTCTAGCTCTCTTTTCAGCTTGTTTTATTTTTCTCTCTTCCTCTGCGTTTTGAACTCCCTGCCTGACAGTTAGACGCCAGCTGGAACGGTTGTTTGCACATCTCTCCCAGTCGTTGACATTGATGTTTGCCGTCTTCATATCCTTCTTGCAAACATCTTTGTAGCGCAGATGTGGTCGTCCAGTTGGTCGTGCACCTTCTGCTAACTCCCCATATAACAGGTCCTTGGGAATGCGGCCTGGGTCCATTCTCTTGACATTGCCAAGCCAGCGAAGGCGCCTCTCGCTGAGAATGGAGAACATGCTGTTCATGTTGGCGCGTTCTAACACCTCTGTGTTGGGTACTTTGTCCTGCCACTGGATGTGCAGAATGCGCCGCAGACATCTCAGGTGGAAGCTGTTGAGTTTCCTCTCGTGTCTTGCATAGGTGGTCCATGTTTCGCTGCTGTAGAGAAGTGAGCTGAGCACGCAGGCTTGGTAGACACGCAGTTTGGTATTCTCTGTGAGGTTGTGGTTGTTCCAGACTCTCTGGTTAAGTCTGGCCATCACTGCTGCTGCCTTGGCAATGCTGCCGTTGACCTCAGAATCAATGGAGAGTGAGCTGGAGATGTTAGTCCCGAGGTATGTGAAGTTCTCGACAACTTCCAAGTTGTACCCATCGATGGTGACAGAGGGACGGGAGTCTGCGTCCTGCGCCATGACGTTCGTTTTCTTCAAACTGATGGTCAGTCCAAATTCCTTACAAGCATAGGAGAGGCGGCATACCAGCTGCTGCAGTTCATCTTCCGTGTGTGATGTCAAGGGTGCATCGTCGGCGAAGAGCAATTCACGGACGAGTACTTCTGTGACTTTAGTCTTATCACGGAGACGGGCGATGTTGAACAGCTTGCCGTCATCCCTGGTATGGATGTACACTCCCTCGCTGCAGTCCTTGAATGCGTACTGGAGAAGCATGGAGAAGAAGATGGCAAAGAGCGTCGGCGCAAGGACACAGCCTTGTTTGACTCTGCTGATGACTGGGAATGCTTCAGATGTTGCGCCATTTAAGCACACTGTACTGTGCATGTTCTAGTGGAATGACATGATGACAGCAAGCAGACGTGTGGGGGGGGGGGGGGCAGCCGATCTTCTCCAGGAGTCTGAAGAGTCCACTCCGACTAACCAGGTCAAACGCCTTCGTCAGGTCTATGAAGGCAATGTAGAGGGGCATCTGCTGCTCGCGACACTTCTCCTGCAGCTGACGTAGTGAGAAGATCATGTCTACAGTTGACCTGCCACCTCGAAATCCACACTGGGACTCTGGGTAGACGCGGGAGGCTAGGATCTGCAAGCGCGCCAAGGCAACACGGGCGAAAGCCTTTCCGACGATGCTGAGGAGGGAGATGCGCCGATAGTTGTTGCAGTCGCTACGGTCTCCTTTGTTTTTGTACAAAGTGACGATGTTGGCGTCACGCATGTCCTGTGGGATGTATCCCTGTTCCCAGCAAAGGCAGAGGAGTATGTGTAGGGGCTGGAGCAATGCTGGTTTTCCGCTCTTGAGGACTTCAGGCGGAATGCCGTCGTTTCCAGGAGCCTTCCCACAAGCAAGGCAATCGACGGCTTTTCCGAGCTCTTCCAGGGTGGGCTGTGTGTCTAGCTCGTCCATGACAGGCAGGTCTGGAATGGCGTCCAGGGCAGTTCCAGTGACATTGTTTTGGGTTGCATATAGCTCGAGATAGTGCTGAACCCATCGCTGCAGTTGGTTCCCCTGGTCTGTGATGACTTCGCCCGTCTTGGACTTGAGGGGGGCGGTCTTGTAGCTGGGAGGGGGCCTGGGGGGGATTGTCACCTTTTTGATACCCTCATACATTCTTCTTGTATCCCCGGTGTCGGCAGCTGACTGTATACTGTTGCAAAGGTTCAGCCAGTAGGTGTTGGCACAGCGGCGGCCGGTCTTCTGGGCGTTGTTCCTTGCAATCCTGAGGGCTTGTAGTATTCTGGGGCTAGGTGCAGCCTTGTATGCCAGGAAGGCTTTCCTCTAGCTGTTGCCAGTGGCGTGAACGTGGGTGTCTCCACGACACCTGGTGGATCTCCTTGCATTTGAAGAAAGTGTTGGTCACACATAGGCTGTGGGAGCACATCTCCAGCAGTCGCTGACCATTCTCGTTGATCTTGCCCCTTCTGTAAAAGCCGAGACAGGTGGACCAGGCCTTATGGTCAGCTCCCACTCTAGCATTGAAGTCTCCTAGTAAGTAAAGGCTTTCATTGTTGGGGATACTGGATATTGCCTGATCCAGAGCCTCATAAAACTTGTCTTTCTCCTCGTGGGTGGAGCAGAGGGTTGGGGCGTACACGCTGAAGATGTTGACCGAGCCTAAGGATGTTGACAGCCGGAGGGCAAGGATTCTCTCAGTACCTGATAATGGAGGTTAATGAAGGCGATTAGCATGTCCTTTACGGCAAAGCCTACACCATGCTGCCTAGGTTCATCCGAGGGCTTCCCCTGCCAAAAGAACGTGTAACTGGCTTCCCTGATGGTGCCGCTGTCAGCCAGTTGGGTCTCCTGGAGGCATGCAATGTCGATGTTCAGTCGGGAGAGTTCTCTGTCAATCACGGCAGTCTTCCGTGCATCGTCGATCTGCTGTAGGTCAGCGGTCAATCCAGGACACATGGTCCTGATGTTCCAGGTTGCAAAACGAAGAGTTGCAGTCTTCTTATTTCTTCTTTTAGTCTTTCCTGGCGCGGAGTTTTGTGGCCCAGTTGTCGAGATGGTTCTCTAAGCTCCACGCACCCAGTGAAGCAGGCAGGCCATGGCGGGCAGCACCTTACTGACTGGGGGCTGCCCAGCTTGAGGCGGGCGGTAGCTGTCCAGTGAGACCTGGTGATCTCTCCCACCGTCAGAAGTAACCCCTGGCGCCAAGCTCTACGCCAATTGAGCTTTGACTTTGAACCGGTAAACTGCTACTTCTCGTGTTGTGCCGACGCCGTACGACGACGCTGGAGTGTCCTCTCCAGTGGAACTATGAAGCCTGGGCAGGGTGGTATGGAGAATCAGCTGTTGTCCATGCAGCAGATCCCCCCTCTCCACGCAGCTGGTGGGCCCAAGGGAACGACGAATGCCGATACAGCTTGGCACCAACGACGTCGCAGGAGTTGCCGGAATGACGTTGAAGTCAATGTCAGACTGCCTTAGGGACGCCATCTCCGGATTTTCTGTCGGGATTTACTCCCTTAGCCTTTCCCATGAGTGGGTATAGCCACAAGGCAGCAGAGGTTTGGAATCGGAGTTTTCCTTCTCCTAGATGAGCTACCATCCAAGGTTTACAAGTCCCATCTACCCGAAGCAACTGGTTTTAAGGCGCCAGTGGCCCGCCTTCACCCATTCTCCTGTTAGTGGAAAACGTGGTCTGCCGGACTTCAAATCTAAGCCACTCGCGAAGGCCAGGAGCTGGATTTTAGTTGACAGAGGCAATCAGAGGCGCAAGCCATATGGGGCATTTTTGGAGGATTGGGGCGCTTGTCTGCCACTCCCACCCCGGGCAATGTCAACCTTAGACCACTTTAAGGACTACAAACTGCTTAAACAGGGTTTAATAAAAACATCCCCATCTCTGATATCGTACATTGGTATGACTAACAATTCGAAATTACCTGTAGGCTCGTGTGCATGTTATATGTTGTCGCGAGTGACTAACCCAAATAAGTGATTTAAAAAAAAAACAAAGAAAAATTACCTGAGTTTGAAATACTCTTAGTGGAACTGTATGATATTTTTTCCACTGAGGCCGAGGCCGACTGTTTCTTGGTAGATCAACGTGTATATGTGTTGCCGCACATTTGCTCCGGTTATTCCGCTGCATCTAAAATTAGAAATACGTTTTTGCTTAACCAAGGAACAAACTCTTATTTAGACATTGTTTCACAAGAATTTAAAGACGTTTTTGAATTATTTTATTTATAGTCTACCATGCTCATCTGATAAAGTTTGAAAACTACGAATTATGCAGACTGTAAATTCAAACTAAAATAAACCTACATTATTATCATTTCCTTCCTAGTCCATAACCATCACAATTTTCACCATCAAAATGCCGAGTTATTACCATTGTTATGACAGCCATACTATTGTTGTTTTTTGTGTCTTTTCAACAATTTATGACACAGCTGATATAATTCACACTTAAATTATATTTAGGAATTCTCTAGACATGTTAAAATGTGAAAAGCGTAAATCAGTATCCATCCAGACAGTTCATTTTATCTTGAAAACCTGTTATTTTGCTGTCATCGACTTGCTTCTTTAATTCTTCCTTTCTAACTAACAATGCTGTGTATTTATATCAAATTCTTTTTTCATTTAATTGCGTTTGTTTTTTCTTGTTTCAATTTTAACTTCTTATGTTTTAGTGTAAACACCACCAACATTACCGCTTAACAGGAAGGTCCTTTTTATTTAGTTCAGTTTTAAATTCATCTCTTACTAAGCTAAAGGCTTGCTCGAAAGTATTTAAATGTTTTCTATTTTTTTATTCATCCCTTTTGTCAATGCTGTCGTACATCATATTTAGATTACGGAGCACTTCTCTAACACCATACTCTTTTCTACTTGTTTTATGATCTTTAAGCTCAGCTTGTAATTTGCCGTTAATCTCGGTGAATGCCACATTTCTTATCATTTTCTTAATATCTGTTAAATATTTTGTTTTCTGCATCTCTAACGATTTATTCGTATTTACAGTGATAGTTTTGATCAGTAACTTTTGTGCATAAATCTTTGAAATGCTATCTATGCTCGATATTGTTCTGTTTGATTTCGTTATCAAAATCTTTCTTCAACTCCAACAAAAACCGTTGAGTGCCATAATTCAACAGAGAACTCTTAATTATTGTTCACTTGTTTTCTCAATGTCACAGTATCTTTCAAATTGTCAACACAAAATGTTTTAAGTATCTAGTCAGAAATAATTTTCATTTCAAATCTTGGTATGTGATGAGTTAGTTAATATGTCTGGGCTGCGAAGTTTGACTGTACGATTATTAATGTGACACAGGTCACAGTTCGCCATTTGAGCTAGAGATGTATGGTCACTATGACCTCAAAGGGATACTTTTCCTATCTGTATGTGCTCTGCTCTATTTACCATATATGGAAATACATGTTACAGGCATAGCGTAAGCATTCATTTCTTAATCTTCTTCATCCTTGATGCTGCTTCCCAGTCATTTAAATGTAAATCATCGTGCGCAGCAACGTCATCAATCGGTCAAATGTACTCCTCTGTAACTTTATCTTAATGCCCTCAACATTGTACGTAGAAAAGATTGGGTAAAACACACTGCTGGCTGGTAGAGACGCAAGCGAGCACGATTAATAGACATTAGAATAATTTGATCGTTACTGATTTAGGGGGCTCCGAGTGGCCGAGTGGTCTAAAGCGCTCTCCGTTACGGATCACTGCCATCTCACCTCTGTCTGCGTGGGTTCGAGTCTCGGATTCGGATAATGTGGGTATGTGAGAAAGCTTGCCAGTAGCTTCTCGTGGGTCAGTGGTTCTTTACGGGGTTTTCCTAGGTTCTTCCTCCACCATTAATACTGTCAGCCATGTATAGCCTATCGTGTGCTGAAAATGGCGTTAAACCCTACAACAACAACAACAACGTTACTGATTTTCTCCAGGAAAATACAGAGACGTTTGAAGAATGTGCGGGGCTCAAGGCAGCATGTGGGGCCCAAGGCAGCAAAAGCGATGAACAGGGACCCGAAGCAAAAGAAAATTGCATTGCGGAGTTGATTTCCTGAAAGCTCTGGGCACAATGCGGTTGCCTCGTTCTCCTTGCCGCGGGAATTTTGTGGATTAAAAAAAAGATACAATTATTATATGATTTAGTAGATGACTATATAGTTTTCGGGTTATGGTATAATAACAATTTATTACTGGGTCTGTATAAAGCGACCATATACAAAGTAAAACTTGGAGAGTCATACGTACAATCTCTATGGACAGGCGCTAAAACCTGGACATTTAGAGCGGCCAGATTATGCCGCTTCCAACTTGGGGAGATTAGGCCTAGTTGAGACTGCAAACTTAAGATTGTGCTAGCCAGGGAATCCAGCCACAAGGGTAGACAATCCGGGACATACTAAAAACGTCGGGACACGGGAGCCCCGGTCACATGAACCGCCTAGTTAGGACTAGTTTGAGAGACTGCTGAAGAAAGGAGTTCTGCTAGCCAGGAAATCCTGCCACAAGGGAGGAGCAAACCCGGTACGTCCTAAGTACGTCGGAACACGTGGGCCTCTGTCACAATTACCATGAAGTTCACTACACAGTGGGGAAGCCATGGAAAGGCGCACTAACACAATGAAGGGAGCCACTGGAGGGCGTACCTATGCAGTAAAGAAGCCATTGGAGAGCGTATATAATCAGTGAAAATAATTAAGTGCGGAAGTACCAGTGAATATAAAGTGTTCTTAAGAACTTTAAGAATAGACATTACTTAAGAATGGTTTAACTGCAGTTTTTGTTACTATTGTGCAAAACATTTTTCTGTTCATCATTATCATCTAATTAAATCATCTTTTCTTTCCGTATTGTCTCTGTATTATTTATAAGTATCATTCCAATCATCCATTCGGTGACAGTAAACAATTCAAAAATGTCATCAAAAACTTGCAGATCACAAGAACAAAATTAAATCATTTAAGACAGCGAACAGATCACCGTGCATATCATTTAAAGTATTAAATTATTCCAATGTTTGTAGCACTGACCCGTAAAATTATTTCACACGTTTATTTTTTTAATCGTTTATCATCCATATTTTCAAATTTGTTTTTAGCCAAGCGTTTATCACTTATCTTGTTGGATGTTTAATTTGATCTTTCGGTATTTTTCGGTCCTGTTCATGCATTGTTTCAATTGCTGTTCTAGGATAAATGCATTTATTTTTGTCATCATGAGTCAAACTGTGGCTATCAATTATTATCGTTCTTTAAATAACAGAAACTACATAAATGAAACAAATAGATAATTAAGCGATGCCAATTTCTACCAAACTAGACAAAGATCCAGCAATGGACTATGCACAAATCATTACAACTCGTACTGATGCAGCAAACTAAATCGGACACATGGGCCAACAAAAGAAAGAAACTTAAGCCCAGAAAAACCCGGAGCAGGAACTTTTAACTTCTACCTAAAATTCACAGAAAAGAAAATCAGGTCTGACCTAAAATCCCTGGTAACGGACAAACCACAAAAAAGAATATCAGTAATCTGGATCATTTCTTGAGACCACGTGTCCTGGAATTACTATCCTATCTTCAGCACACAACAACTTACCTCATAAAACGCAAAGATAGCGAACCGTTACCGCGAGATAAAATACATGTTTCCTTACATGTCACATTCCAGTGTATCAATATACCGCACAGTCAAGGGATATAGGTGTGTAAGGAAGCATGGGACACTATGGACGATCCGCCCACTCATTTCCAACTTAAACTCATGGAGCTAGTCTCAAAAATCAGTAACTTCGTATTCAGTGAAAAAAAACTACCTTTAAAAGAATATTTAAAATGGCTGCAAAAATCCCCCCCCCCATGTTAATAATTTTATGGGAAGACTGGAGAGTCGGATTTCAACTTCTATTAAATTTACACCATGTCAGTGGGTACGTTTCATCGATAATATAAAAATGAAGTTGTAACATGGAAGAGATTATCTCGATGAATTCATATCAAAAGCAAACAACTTTCCTTCCTCAATAAAATACACAACAGAAGTCTCGAACTCAAATCATTTATTTCTGTTCAAAACTACGTAACGGGTAGATAACAAATTCAACACATACATCAACCCTAAACCAACTGAAAAACACCAGCATATTATCCCATCCGGGTGTCATCCAAGGCATTGCACTCTGAACGTCTCGTATAACCAAGCATCAAGGATACATAGAATTCGTTCAGAAGATGAACTTTCCAAAAAGGTCTAAAAACTGCTCTGAAAATTTGATGAACCGAGGCTACGACAACCACGTGGGAGCAGAGTCAGCACAAAGGGTTAAAAAAAAACAAAAAAAAAAACAACAACAACTACAATCGCAATGACCTATATACGGATGTTCTTTACCGATACATACATTGTGAGTAATTGGTTATGTCTTTCCCCATTGCAACAGTGTACACAGTCTTTCCCCATTGCAACAGTGTACACAGTCTTTCCCCATTGCAACAGTGTACACAACTTAAAGCGCTGAATACATTTTAATACAGCAACTATCCTGAACCTTGAAACCACTATGTAATATATAGATAACAATGAGATATATATCATTATGTAATGTATAGATAGCAATGAAATATATATCACTATATAATGTATAGATAACAATGAAATATATATCACTGTGTAATGTATAGATAACAATGAAATATACATCACTATGTAATGTATAGATAACAATGAAATATACATCACTATGTAATGCATAGATAACAATGAAATATATATCACTATGTAATGTATAGATAACAATGAAATATATATATCACTATGTAATGCATAGATAACAATGAAATATATGTCACTATGTAATGTATAGATAACAATGACATATATATCACTATGTAATGTATAGACAACAATGAAATATACATCACTTTGTAATGCATAGATAACAATGAAATATACATCACTATGTAATGCATAGATAACAATGAAATATACATCACTATGTAATGTATAGATAACAATGAAATATATATCACTGTGTAATGCATAGATAACAATCAAAGATACAACACGATTACGATTTGAAGTTCAATCTTTCAGAACAGTTTTGCATAAAGGTTTTGCGCATAGTTTTGTTTCAATTATTTTTCTTTTATCCTCTTTTGTTGTATCCTTGAATGCTTGTCATGTAACGAATTGCAATATTTGCGAGAGAAATATTGGCCTCATTTTATTTCAATCAAATTTAAATTTCAAAGCTGCCAATTGTTACGAGTCTATGCTCTAAAAATAAGTAACAGAAAATAGTGAAGACAACAAGCCTTGCAAAATTTAACAAATAATTTATTTCCCTAGAATACAAAGTGAAAAGATGAGAAAAAGAACTTACGATATTGAGAATTAAATCCAAAAATAATCCAAGAATTAAAGACAGAAGTCCTAGTAATAAAAAGTTCTGAATGAAACTAAAGTCCCGAAGAGATCCAAATTTGAAGGCGATGACGTGTCTGTTATAGCCTACGAAATACTGATGTGTCAACTTTTAGTTGAATCACATAAATATTTTTTTAGGTTTGAATTCAGTATAAATTCCAGTGAATGTCTTTATTCAAGAATTTTATCAGAACACTTTGTATTTCCAGAGAAACTAATCACTTTAATTCAATAATTGGAAGAAATTAAAATTCAGCCCAAACTGGTGACACCATAATACAACTTAAAGTACTAGATGGTAAAATCCTTACAGTCACAAGATAATATAGTTCTCTGCTTGAACCCAGGTCACAAATTAGCATTTTCTAAAAGCAACTATTACATAATGGAAAATAACCTTCTAGAATGATACAATGAGTCTTGTTTATTTACAACACAATAGCCTATAAAATTCACTTTGGAATCTCCAAAACCCTGACCTAAATCAAGATGTATACCTGAATAATAATTCGGTTAAGAAGTACATACACATAGAGAATAATGAAACTATTATTAGTTGTTTACATAAATGAAATTTTAAAAAATAAGAAATGTCAATCAGGTCAAGCAGAAATGAACTCAATGATTTGCAAGTGAAGTCTAGTAAACAATGCTACATTACAATAACATGTAATGAAATATAAAGAAATAAAAAACTAACAGACAATTAAATTAAATATACATAACGAAATACATATATTATATATGTTAAGCAATAAGCCATTGATATTGAAGGAAAATAACCTCAGCCACAAGATTGTTTCGAAATCTAAAAACATTCCCTCTTCCCATTATTAACTGCATGTATGCACATTTTTAAAATCTGTTTTGCACATTATTTGTTTTATGATATGTTGTATACAGTTATCCACAATGTGTAATTTGATTGAAACAGTATCGTGGTACAGCATACCTATGTTAATTGGCTGATAGACATACTTACTTGACATTCTGATGCACTGTTTCCTAATGTGGTATTTTCAGCTGAGGATAGTTGTATTATTACCCTTGCCACGTTACAATTCTTGCCATTTTATCCCGTATTTCATCAGTTTTGGATTTTAACAACTTCGTCCCAGTATGCAAAGTTAAGTCATTAGACACAATCTACGAACCTTGACACAGACACTAATGTGACAATCTTTAGGTGTATAAACCATGAAAGATAAGTAATTGTGAGCACAAAGTCTAAATTGGCAGAAGTCCAAATCTTCAGCTAGTATTAATGAATAGAGACGAAAACTTTATATGTTGAATTTTAACCGACCTTCTCCTGCAGAGTATTATATTTCTCTATGCTTTTTCAGTGTTGATATAGTGCTAAGTTATTCAATCGAGTCAAGAGAATTTAAAACGTACAGTGAATATTTAACCACATGATCGACAGTTAACTGAGCACAATGTAACATTGATAAGTATCTTTTATGGTGTAATTTATACAGTGCATTTTGATGTCTTTTTATTACCCCTGGCTTTCGTGTACAGAGAGAGAGAGAGAGAGAGAGAGAGAGAGATCATGATAGTACATGTGTTAAAGCCGACGTACGATCCTGTCTCATGGAAACCGTTTGTACACAAAGTGTCCTTAAGAAAAGCATTTCATTCTGTCATCATTCAACAAAACACAAATTATTATGTATAAAGAAAACTCTATATATGCTGCATATGCTTACTTAAACAATACAAAGAAATAAAAAGGAAAGCGATCATGGCTTTACGGAGTCGATTATTGCTGCAATTTATGATACATTCTGATGCAATGCTTGAAATGACCATGAGAAATGTAAACATGTAAATATTCATAACCAAAGTATGACATGGCTAGAACAAAGGTAGACATGTAAATATTCAAAACCAACGTATGACATGGCTAGAACAAAGGTAAACATGCAAATATTCACAACCAACGTATGACATGGCTAGAACAAAGGTAAACTTGTAAATATTCACAACCAAAGTATGACATGGCTAGAACAAAGGTAGACATGTAAATATTCAAAACCAACGTATGACATGGCTAGAACAAAGGTAAACATGCAAATATTCACAACCAACGTATGACATGGCTAGAACAAAGGTAAACATGTAAATATTCACAACCAAAGTATGACATGGCTAGAACAAAGGTAGACATGTAAATATTCAAAACAACGTATGACATGGCTAGAACAAAGGTAGACATGTACATATTCAAAACCATAATATGACAAAGGTAAATAGTTAAATGTTCACAATCATATATAGAAATGGCAGAACAAAATGTAACCAGTTAAATATTCACAGCATTAAAATGGAAATGGCCAGAACCAAGGTAAACAGCAGTTCTCTTGGTAAAACGTTCATTGATGTCATCCTGACTGGAATCACCCATACGATAATACTTCGACGGGTTCTGACAAGACCTGGGACGTATTCCTTGAATGCCATAAAACTCAGAACATTTACTAAATTCATAGAACGGTTATCAAGTCACTGAAACACATAAACACGCATGCTCTCTCTCTCTCTCTCTCTCTCATACATACACACACCAACTCTCATACAAGCATTACCTACATTAGGAGGACCTTGTAAAATTCACATAAATTAGGAAGTCCACCTCACGGAATGCATCTATATGCTTCCTTGATAGAGGAATATATTTGATTTTAGACTAAAACATTTTAACGGGGACTAAATGTTTTGAAAATATACATGTTTTGGACCTGATATGATGTGCTTTCCACATATATATTGGCGAGACGTCACAGCTGGTAAATGCTATACACAAATGGGAAACAGGTTCACACACGTAGTACATGCACCACACTTGATAGGACTTCGCAGAATTGCCTGCCACTACCAACACTCTAACACACACACACACACACACACACACACACGCACACACACACATTCCTGGCGAACGGGATAATTATGAAGATTTTACTCACCCTTAGGTAACAGAACAATAATTGAAATAAGGAGCTGTTTTTGTCCTTTATTGAAGTCGTTAATAAAAACGCTAATAGTTTTATGAATATTTGCTGATTAGTGAGGAATGTTACTGGATAGAGAAAACGGAATTGAAGACGTAACCTAGTTACTTGCATTAAACATTATAGTAATTTCATTAAAAAGCAGCTGTTTTCAAAAAATGCAATACAAACAATGTTGTTTATATACGTTGTGTACAGGTTATTGGTGAACAAAGGTAAGACATTTATGGTGGTTTAATATTGCAGCTAATGCACCGAATTTCATTACAAATGTAGAAAATTGATGGAATGATATATCGTATGGTATAGGACTTGATTACAAATGTAGAAATATGATGGAAGTGTATATGGTATGGTAGATGATTTCATTACAAATGTAGAAATATGATGGAAGTGTATATTGTATGGTATAGGATTTTATTACAAATGTAGAAATATGATGGAAGTGTATATGGTACGTAACAGGATTTCATTACAAATGGAGACAAATGATGGAAGTGTACTTGGTATGGTACAAGATTTCATTACAAATGTAGAAATATGATGGAAGTGTATATGGTACGTAACAGGATTTCATTACAAATGGAGACAAATGATGGAAGTGTATATGGTATGGTATATGATTTTATTACAAATGTAGAAATATGTTGGAAGTTATATGGTATGGTATAGAATTTCATTACAAATGTAGAAATATGATGGAAGTATATATGGTACGTAACAGGATTTCATTACAAATGGAGACAAATGATGGAAGTGTATATGATATGGTATAGGATTTTATTACAAATGTAGAAATATGATGGAAGTGTATATGGTACAGGATTTTATTACAAATGGAGACAAATGATGGAAGTATATATGGTATAGGATTTTATTACAAATGTAGAAATATGATGGAAGTGTATATGGTACGTAATAGGATTTCATTACAAATGGAGACAAATGATGGAAGTGTATATGATATGGTATTGGATTTTATTACAAATGTAGAAATATGTTGGAAGTGTATATGGTATGGTATAGAATTTCATTACAAATGTAGAAATATGATGGAAGTCTATATTGTATGGTATAGGATTCCATTACAAATGTAGAAATATGATGGAAGTATATATTGTATGACATAGAATTTCATTAGAAATGTAGAAATATGATGGAAGGATATCTGTTATGATATAGGAATTCATTACAAATATAGAAACATGATGGAAGTGTATATGGTATGGTATAGGATTTTATTACAAATGTAGAAATATGATGGAAGTGTATATGGTACGTAACAGGATTTCATTACAAATGGAGACAAATGATGGAAGTGTACATGGTATGGTACAGGATTTCATTACAAATGTAGAAATATGATGGAAGTGTATATGGCATGGTATAGGATTTCATTACAAATGTAGAAATATGATGGAAGTGTATATGGTACGTAACAGGATTTCTTTACAAATGGAGACAAATGATGGAAGTGTATATGGTATGGTATAGGATTTCATTACAAATGTAGAAATATGATGGAAGTGTATATGGTACGTAACAGGATTTCATTACAAATGGCGACAAATGATGGAAGTGTATATGGTATGGTATAGGATTTTATTACAAATGTAGAAATATGATGGAAGTATATATTGTATGGTATAGAATTTCATTAGAAATGTAGAAATATGGTGGAAGTATATCTGTTATGGTATAGGATTTCATTACAAATGTAGAAACATGATGGAAGTGTATATGGTATGGTATAGGATTTTATTACAAATGTAGAAATATGATGGAAGTGTATATGGTACGTAACAGGATTTCATTACAAATGGAGACAAATGATGGAAGTTTACTTGGTATGGTACAAGATTTCATTACAAATGTAGAAATATGATGGAAGTGTATATGGTACGTGACAGGATTTCATTACAAATGGAGACAAATGATGGAAGTGTATATGGTATGGTATATGATTTTATTACAAATGTAGAAATATGTTGGAAGTTATATGGTATGGTATAGAATTTCATTACAAATGTAGAAATATGATGGAAGTATATATGGTACGTAACAGGATTTCATTACAAATGGAGACAAATGATGGAAGTGTATATGATATGGTATAGGATTTTATTACAAATGTAGAAATATGTTGGAAGTGTATATGGTACAGGATTTTATTACAAATGGAGACAAATGATGGAAGTATATATGGTATAGGATTTTATTACAAATGTAGAAATATGATGGAAGTGTATATGGTACGTAATAGGATTTCATTACAAATGGAGACAAATGATGGAAGTGTATATGATATGGTATTGGATTTTATTACAAATGTAGAAATATGTTGGAAGTGTATATGGTATGGTATAGAATTTCATTACAAATGTAGAAATATGATGGAAGTCTATATTGTATGGTATAGGATTCCATTACAAATGTAGAAATATGATGGAAGTATATATTGTATGACATAGAATTTCATTAGAAATGTAGAAATATGATGGAAGGATATCTGTTATGATATAGGAATTCATTACAAATGTAGAAACATGATGGAAGTGTATATGGTATGATATAGGATTTTATTACAAATGTAGAAATATGATGGAAGTATATATGGTATGGTACAGGATTTCATTACAAAATGTAGAAATATGATGGAAGTATATATGGTATTGTACAGGATTTCATTACAAATGTAGAAATATGATGGAAGTGTATATGGTATGGTATAGGATTTCATTACAAATGTAGAAACATGATGGAAGTGTACATGGTATGGTACAGGATTTTATTACAAATGTAGAAATATGATGGAAGTGTATAATGTATGGTACAGGATTTCATTACAAATGTAGAAATATGATGGAAGTGTATATGGTACGTAACAGGATTTCATTACAAATGGAGACAAATGCTGGAAGTGTATATGGTATGGTAGAGGATTTTATTACAAATGTAGAAACATGATGGAAGTTTATATGGTATGGTATAGGATTTTATTACAAATGTAGAAATATGATGGACGTTTATATGGTATGGTATAGGATTTTATTACAAATGTAGAAATATGATGGAAGTGTATATGGTATGGTATAGGATTTTTTTACAAATGTAGAAATATGATGGAAGTGTATATGGTACGTAACAGGATCTCATTACAAATGTAGAAATATGATGGAAGTGTATATGGTATGGTATAGGATTTCATTACAAATGTAGAAATATGATGGAAGTGTATATGGTATGGGACAGGATTTCATTACAAATGTAGAAACATGATGGAAGTATATATTATATGGTATAGGATTCCATTACAAATGTAGAAATATGATGGAAGTATATATTGTATGGTATAGAATTTCATTAGAAATGTAGAAATATGATGGAAGTATATATTGCATGGTATAGAATTTCATTAGAAATGTAGAAATATGATGGAAGTGTATATGGTATGGTATAGGATTTCATTACAAATGTAGAAGTATGATGGAATTGTATATGGTACGGTATAGGATTTTATTACAAATGTAGAAATATGATGGAAGTGTATATGGTACGTAACTGGATTTCATTACAAATGGAGACAAATGATGGAAGTGTATATGGTATGGTACAGGATTTCATTACAAATGTAGAAATATGATGGAAGTGTATATGGTATGGTATAGGATTTTATTACAAATGTAGAAATATGATGGAAGTGTATAATGTATGGTACAGGATTTCATTACAAATGTAGAAATATGATGGAAGTGTATATGGTACGTAACAGGATTTCATTACAAATGGAGAGAAATGATGGAAGTGTATATGGTATGGTATAGGATTTCATTACAAATGTAGAAATATGATGGAAGTATATATGGTATGGTATAGGATTTTGTTACAAATGTAGAAATATGATGGAAGTGTATATGGTACGTAGCAGGATTTCATTACAAATGGAGACAAATGATGGAAGTGTATATGGTATGGTACAGGATTTCATTACAAATGTAGAAATATGATGGAACTGTATATGGTATGGTACAGGATTTCATTACAAATGTAGAAATATGATGGAAGTGTATATGGTACGTAACAGGATTTCATTACAAATGGAGACAAATGATGGAAGTGTATATGGTATAGGATTTTATTACAAATGCAGAAATATGATGGAAGTGTATATGGTATGGTATAGAATTTCATTACAAATGTAGAAATATGATGGAAGTATATATTGTATGGTATAGGATTCCATTACAAATGTAGAAATATGATGGAAGTATATATTGTATGGTATAGAATTTCATTTGAAATGTAGAAATATGATGGAAGTATATATTGTATGGTATAGAATTTCATTACAAATGTAGAAATATGATGGAAGTGTATATGTTATGGTATATGATTTCATTACAAATGTAGAAATATGATGGAAGTGTATATGTTATGGTATAGGATTTCATTACAAATGTAGAAATATGATGGAAGTATATATGGTATGGTATAGGATTTCATTACAAATGTAGAAATATGATGGAAGTGTGTATATGTTATGGTATACGATTTCATTACAAATGTAGAAATATGATGGAAGTGTATATGGTATGGTATAGGATTTTATTACAAATGTAGAAATATGATGGAAGTGTATATGGTATGGTATAGGATTTCATTACAAATGTAGAAATATGATGGAAGTGTATATGGTATGGTACAGGATTTCATTACAAATGTAGAAATATGATGGAAGTGTATATGGTATGGTATAGGATTTTATTACAAATGTAGAAATATGATGAAAGTGTATATGGTATGGTATAGAATTTCATTACAAATGTAGAAATATGACGGAAGTATATATTGTATGGTACAGGATTCCATTAAAAATGTAGAAATATGATGGAAGTATATATTGTATGGTATAGAATTTCATCACAAATGTAGAAATATGATGGAAGTATATATTGTATGGTACAGAATTTCATTAGAAATGTAGAAATATGATGGAAGTATATCTGTTATGATATAGGATTTCATTACAAATGTAGAAACATGATGGAAGTGTATATGGTATGGTATAGGATTTTATTACAAATGTAGAAATATGATGGAAGTGTATATGGTACGTAACAGGATTTCATTACAAATGGAGACAAATGATGGAAGTGTACATGGTATGGTACAGGATTTCATTACAAATGTAGAAATATGATGGAAGTGTATATGGCATGGTATAGGATTTCATTACAAATGTAGAAATATGATGGAAGTGTATATGGTACGTAACAGGATTTCTTTACAAATGGAGACAAATGATGGAAGTGTATATGGTATGGTATAGGATTTCATTACAAATGTAGAAATATGATGGAAGTGTATATGGTACGTAACAGGATTTCATTACAAATGGCGACAAATGATGGAAGTGTATATGGTATGGTATAGGATTTTATTACAAATGTAGAAATATGATGGAAGTATATATTGTATGGTATAGAATTTCATTAGAAATGTAGAAATATGGTGGAAGTATATCTGTTATGGTATAGGATTTCATTACAAATGTAGAAACATGATGGAAGTGTATATGGTATGGTATAGGATTTTATTACAAATGTAGAAATATGATGGAAGTGTATATGGTACGTAACAGGATTTCATTACAAATGGAGACAAATGATGGAAGTGTACTTGGTATGGTACAAGATTTCATTACAAATGTAGAAATATGATGGAAGTGTATATGGTACGTAACAGGATTTCATTACAAATGGAGACAAATGATGGAAGTGTATATGGTATGGTATATGATTTTATTACAAATGTAGAAATATGTTGGAAGTTATATGGTATGGTATAGAATTTCATTACAAATGTAGAAATATGATGGAAGTATATATGGTACGTAACAGGATTTCATTACAAATGGAGACAAATGATGGAAGTGTATATGATATGGTATAGGATTTTATTACAAATGTAGAAATATGTTGGAAGTGTATATGGTACAGGATTTTATTACAAATGGAGACAAATGATGGAAGTATATATGGTATAGGATTTTATTACAAATGTAGAAATATGATGGAAGTGTATATGGTACGTAATAGGATTTCATTACAAATGGAGACAAATGATGGAAGTGTATATGATATGGTATTGGATTTTATTACAAATGTAGAAATATGTTGGAAGTGTATATGGTATGGTATAGAATTTCATTACAAATGTAGAAATATGATCGAAGTATATATTGTATGACATAGAATTTCATTAGAAATGTAGAAATATGATGGAAGGATATCTGTTATGATATAGGAATTCATTACAAATGTAGAAACATGATGGAAGTGTATATGGTATGGTATAGGATTTTATTACAAATGTAGAAATATGATGGAAGTATATATGGTATGGTACAGGATTTCATTACAAATGTAGAAATATGATGGAAGTATATATGGTATTGTACAGGATTTCATTACAAATGTAGAAATATGATGGAAGTGTATATGGTATGGTATAGGATTTCATTACAAATGTAGAAACATGATGGAAGTGTACATGGTATGGTACAGGATTTTATTACAAATGTAGAAATATGATGGAAGTGTATAATGTATGGTACAGGATTTCATTACAAATGTAGAAATATGATGGAAGTGTATATGGTACGTAACAGGATTTCATTACAAATGGAGACAAATGCTGGAAGTGTATATGGTATGGTAGAGGATTTTATTACAAATGTAGAAATATGATGGAAGTATATATGGTATGGTATAGGATTTTATTACAAATGTAGAAATATGATGGACGTTTATATGGTATGGTATAGGATTTTATTACAAATGTAGAAATATGATGGAAGTGTATATGGTATGGTATAGGATTTTTTTACAAATGTAGAAATATGATGGAAGTGTATATGGTACGTAACAGGATTTCATTACAAATGTAGAAATATGATGGAAGTGTATATGGTATGGTATAGGATTTCATTACAAATGTAGAAATATGATGGAAGTGTATATGGTATGGGACAGGATTTCATTACAAATGTAGAAACATGATGGAAGTATATATTATATGGTATAGGATTCCATTACAAATGTAGAAATATGATGGAAGTATATATTGTATGGTATAGAATTTCATTAGAAATGTAGAAATATGATGGAAGTATATATTGTATGGTATAGAATTTCATTAGAAATGTAGAAATATGATGGAAGTGTATATGGTATGGTATAGGATTTCATTACAAATGTAGAAGTATGATGGAATTGTATATGGTACGGTATAGGATTTTATTACAAATGTAGAAATATGATGGAAGTGTATATGGTACGTAACTGGATTTCATTACAAATGGAGACAAATGATGGAAGTGTATATGGTATGGTACAGGATTTCATTACAAATGTAGAAATATGATGGAAGTGTATATGGTATGGTATAGGATTTTATTACAAATGTAGAAATATGATGGAAGTGTATAATGTATGGTACAGGATTTCATTGCAAATGTAGAAATATGATGGAAGTGTATATGGTACGTAACAGGATTTCATTACAAATGGAGACAAATGATGGAAGTGTATATGGTATGGTATAGGATTTCATTACAAATGTAGAAATATGATGGAAGTATATATGGTATGGTATAGGATTTTGTTACAAATGTAGAAATATGATGGAAGTGTATATGGTACGTAGCAGGATTTCATTACAAATGGAGACAAATGATGGAAGTGTATATGGTATGGTACAGGATTTCATTACAAATGTAGAAATATGATGGAACTGTATATGGTATGGTACAGGATTTCATTACAAATGTAGAAATATGATGGAAGTGTATATGGTACGTAACAGGATTTCATTACAAATGGAGACAAATGATGGAAGTGTATATGGTATAGGATTATATTACAAATGTAGAAATATGATGGAAGTGTATATGGTATGGTATAGAATTTCATTACAAATGTAGAAATATGATGGAAGTATATATTGTATGGTATAGGATTCCATTACAAATGTAGAAATATGATGGAAGTATATATTGTATGGTATAGAATTTCATTTGAAATGTAGAAATATGATGTAAGTATATATTTTATGGTATATAATTTCATTACAAATGTAGAAAGATGATGGAAGTGTATATGTTATGGTATACGATTTCATTACAAATGTAGAAATATGATGGAAGTATATATGGTATGGTATAGGATTTCATTACAAATGTAGAAATATGATGGAAGTGTATATGTTATGGTATACGATTTCATTACAAATGTAGAAATATGATGGAAGTATATATGGTATGGTATAGGATTTCATTACAAATGGAGACAAATGATGGAAATGTATATGGTAAATATAGAAAAATGATTCAAATATATATGTTATGATACGGCTTGCATCATAACCTTCTTCTCATCTTTTGCATTGATTACTCATAAGTTAAGACATGTCTTTGCCCATGGTTCGGGGGGGGGGGTGTGCAGAGAAGAAATTCAGGCTCTCTAACAAGGTTGTTACCAATAACCGTGGAGATACGGCTACATCTTGGGGAATAAGATACGGAATGGCTGTAAGGAAAAGACAGAGTTATTCTGACTCGAGGAACGAACTCTTTATATATATATATATATATATATATATATATATATATATATATATATATATATATATATATAATGCTAAATTCTAAAGTTACATTTATAAAGCCTTTATATTTAAAATACAAGACATACATATAAACTTACACTTTTCCATCGTGCTTACCAACTTCATTGTATAATTTATGCCTTTTAGAATGTAATACAGATAGTTAAATGTCGATTAACTTCAGGATATCCATTGAGTATAAAATTCAATATCTGCGATTAATGCAAGAATCATTTTGAAGAAATGTATTTTACTAAATGTAAAATAGAATGCTAATTTGGAATAGGTTACTAAACATTACTCAATATTACTTAAAGAATCTTTTATTTCCAAATTAAATCTAAACATGAAGATGGTAGCGAATTAATCTTATCCAATAATGCATGCCACAAATACAATTAAACATTCCATCATATTATAACATAAAATATAAAGAACTCAAAAAATGTTGGAAAATATGAACTTTACCGTTAAAGTCTCAAATATTTAAAAGTGCCCACTCTTTAAAGAAGTTTGCGAACACAGACGGTTCTAACCTGTAAGGAAAAGACATAGCTGTTCTGACTCTAGGAAAGAACTAACCCTTCGTAAGCCCGCTCCTCTATTTATATAGTTTTTTTGGTTTCGTTCAGTCCAGTCAGAACAAGACCCTTGAACTTTTCCCAGGACGATCGTGTGAACCATCTGCGTAACGCATCCATTATTGATATAATAATTTGTCTGTTCAGCAGCTCCCCCTCCCCCAATCTAAATTGCTGATATTTAAATACGAGCGAAATGTATTTTATGCTGACAATTGATGACATTTAGATACGAGCGAAATGTATTTTGTGCTGACAATTGTTGACATTTAGTTAACGAGCGAAATGTATTTTATGGATTTCTGCACCTGCTCATAATGCGTGGCTTTATAAAATAGCATACAGTGATATTACACAAATACATAAAATTTATCTCAATATATGTTAGTGGAAAATCACTTTCAATATAAATTAATGAAAAATTACTTTTAATACAATTTAGAGAAAATTTCAATCTCAATACTTTTACTTAAACGTTATGTCCTAATACATATGGTATGGGATAGGATTTCATTCTAAATATAGAAATCACTTTTTGGAAAAACCCTTGTAAATACATTGTCTTGGTGAATAAGAGTCATACATTTCTTATTGTATGCTTTTAAAGGAGTTAAGAAATAAATAAATTGCTTTGGTGCCTACTTAAAGACACCGATGATGAAAAATTTAGCTGGTTCCATTCTGAGGCTGGGAGTATCAAATTCAGACTTGATTTCTCAGGCACATGTAAATTAATTCGTCATATGGAGGCATAGCTTTTCAATTTATTGAAAACTTTATTTGCACGCAACTAAATCAGGATCGCAGGGTAGCCACTTTCACATATTTTCTTCACCGACTGGCTACTTGTTATTATGTGAATAATACACATAGGGGAAGTTTGTTTCTTCCAATGTGTTATGACCGTGGTCATTTCTCAGACCATGGCACCATAACTGGAGCGATGATGGACCTGTCTTCTCAAGAATTATGAACTCAGACATATCTTGATCATTTCTTATTCATAGAAAAAACTCTTTTGATCTGTTCATGCAACATGAGACAGAGAACTAAGATAGGGCACTGATTGGACGCTTGGTCTGGTTCCTTATTAGAAACATACATGTTTAGTTTTGGAACGCAGCACACTTATAGGTTGCTGCATTTGTATTAGAAAATGTGAACGAATTTTTCTCGGATGGATACTGCACGAGTTGTGGGAGTGAATTATCCATCCGATAAAAAAGAGTTCAAATATTCACACAAAATGCAGTAACCTTATATTATAAACTTATTTTCTAATTCTACATAAGGCTTAATTATAAAAAAGACACCACAAGAAACAAAGAAAGTGAATATATGCTGTATTCCAAAATAAATACAGAACCGTAGATTCGTCAATACACAATAAAAATATTAATGCGCACTTAGCACCGCCCAGCGACCTTTAAACTTAGTCGCGCGCTCGACATGAGTTTAAAAAAGAATTGTCGTTTTGGTCTACCTAAAACTGAAATTTAGAGCCATATTGTGAGTGAATGTGCACTGGAACAGCTTACCAACTGGTCTGGAGTGGATGGACTTTTTTGGGGTCTATTCTACTCATTTCCGCTGATTATGAACTGTATTTAGTAGATGTGTCAATTACACACAAAGTACGCGTGTCTGTAGGGAGAGACGAATCTTGACTCAGCTGAATGTGTCTTTCTGTTCTGTCATCAATGATTGGAATCATAATGTAGGAAATTTTTAACTCTTTAAATTGTAATTATCAAAGAGATGCTATGGAATATCACGTTCATTTCATTTTGAGATCAGGAAGTTATAGAAGTTATCAAACTTATACTTAATTGTAAATATTAAGTTGTTATATTAATGACACAAAAGTTAACAAATATGAGAGAAGAAATTATATGCATGTGGATCACAGGGTAGCTTTGTAGCTTGTTATTTGCAAGAATTTATTTTTGTTTTCTCATCAAGTTCTAAAAGTGCCTAAGAAAATGTTCCACTAAAATATTTAAAATTCTATTATGCATGCCAATATACAATGAGAGTAATCAGGAAACTGATGCTGGTGTTCGACCTGCACATTCAAACGGGTTTATGCATTTATTAAAGAAAGAATTAAAACAAGTAATATCTACTCATGCAGATTTGTATTCTGGATGTAGTATATACTTCCCAAAATGCATTTGACCTAATACGCAAATAATCGATGTACAATTTCCATAAACATGTATTGAGAGAGTAGATGTACCTGCTATATCTTCCTTCCTTCCAGCATACTGAGGTCAGATTCTGGCAAAAATGTACACTGTAGCAAATGAAACCAAGCTTTGTAATTGCTTTAGTTTTAGTAAAGACACTGAAAAATGCAAATGTAGTTAATGTGTCATCTCTTCAATTGAGCTGAAGAACTGTTATTACTTCCTGTTCTAGTCCATAACAGTCCCAAATAAAGTAGTCCATAGAAGTTCTAGAGATATTAGTCCACAGAGGTCCCAAATATTTGCTAAATAATGAAGAATGCTTTAGACACAATCCATTTTAAAGCTTACATAGAAATGAAATAATTACTCAGTTAAGCTTGTATGCCTTTGCGTAGGATTGCTATTCTTAGTAAACAGGTATAGTATGTCGAATTCTAACTACACAGGTGTATAATATTGGGTTCTAACTATAAATGAATAATATGTCGGCTTCTAAGCAAACAGGTGTAATATGTAGGGGCCTTAGTAAACAGGTGTGTATATTGGTCACTAAGTAAAAGTGTGAAATATGTCGGGTTCTAACTACACAGGTGTAGTATTACGGGTTCTAAGTAAACATATATAATATGTCAGTCTCCAAGTATACATGTGTATCATGTCAGGTTCTAAGTATACAGGTGTTATTTGTCCGGTTCTAAGTATACATGTGTATCATGTCAGGTTCTAAGTATACAGGTGTTATTTGTCAGGTTCAAAGTATACAGGTGTATCGTGTCAGGTTCTAAGTATACAGGTGTTATTTGTCAGGTTCTAAGTATACATGTGTATCATGTCAGGTTCTAAGTATACAGGTGTTATTTGTCAGGTTCTAAGTATACACGTGTATCATGTCAGGTTCTAAGTATATAGGCGTTATTTACCAGGTTCTAAGTATACACGTGTATCATGTCAGGTTCTAAGTATACAGGCGTTATTTACCAGGTTCTAAGTATACAGGTGTATCATGTCAGGTTCTAAGTATACAGGTGTTATTTGTCAGGTTCTGAGTATACATGTGTATCATGTCAGGTTCTAAGTATACATGTGTATCATGTCAGGGTCTAAGTATATAGGTGTATCATGTCAGGTTCTAAGTATATAGGTGCTATGTGTCGGGTTCCAGAAAGTTCACTTGCACTAAACGTTCTAGTCATTTTATTAAAATGCGCCTATTTAAAAACAGCAACATAAAGTATGCATCCTTCTTGTGTATGGTGTCCAGCAGCGAAACACTAAAATGCTGCATGCGTACAACATACTTGAGGAAAAACAAAATTCAAGAAGATATTAATAGCTTATTGCATATTACACATATCACATTAAACAATTAGATATTTAAAAAATAGACAAAGCAATTAGACATAACACAATTACACATGAAACAACTAAAAGTTCTTAGGACAATTAAAACGTCATAATAATATTTATCGCAGTGCATTCAACTTTCAAATAAATCGAAGTTTTGTATCTGCACTGAACACATTTTTAAATGTTTGAAAGTTGGCATTGAATTATGCATCTACTGTATGGTAATTCTCTGGCGTTATACATCTAGTGTGTGGTCATTCTCTGGCCAGGACCGAATTGTTGCACTGTGATCCCTGGTTTTGTAACTATTCTAGTACCATGGGAAAAAACAATAGACTATAATGTTAGGTGTCTGTTAAGTTTTTGGCAGCAACACTTAAAATAATCTGTTCTGAAATGTTTAAACAACCGAACTGATCGAACTTTCGAACAGTAAGATAGTGATAGTTTAAAAGTATGCGCATTTGGTAATTTATAATTTTTTTGAAGTCTACCACAATATGTTTGGACAGCAACAAATATTAGAAAAATACTTTTATATGGGAAAGAAAAAGAGTGTTTTACAAGAGTTTAATTGCGTTAATTGAAACGACAAAAAATAAAGTAGTTAAGAATCCCAATTTATATATGTAATTTGTGTATGTTGTCTGTAATTGTTGTCTGAAGTGTAAGTTCTTGTTTTGAAGTAACACCTACGTAGTCACAGATCTCAAATATTTTGATACAGGCTCATTATTAATGTTCTTTGTTGAACATTGGAGCACTTAATTAGTCTCGCCAATGTGGAATCCTTTGGTGGCATTTGGAATTTCAACCAAAGTCTTGCAAACAGCCACAAGTCTTGATTGCGCACTCTTTTTATGGTGCAATATAAAGACAAAGTTATTTCGGTTACAATAAAACACTGTTGACATGAAGTATTTTAATAGTTAAGTGTTAGCACGACTCTTTGCAGTTAAAAAATAAAACAAATCCCCTGTTGAGTGCAACAGTCTTAGTAATAAGAATCCATTTTAATTTTTCATGTTAGGTGACAAGTGATATTATGATGTTTGAATTGTCCACGCAAGGTATTTTAACTATTGCTTAAGCTTGCATGTTTTATTTGACCTACAAAATGTATGTTATTATCGACGCCATTAATATATGATTCAAAAGTCTTTAATCAAAACATGCTATCTAGTTTTCTACATCAAATGGATCAAGGTACAATTAGAGAACAAGTGCCCTTCCTTCTCTGTATGTTTATTTAGCAGCCATGGTTAGTTTGATTATTGAAGCAGAACTAGTAGACAGCTCAGGTTGCCATATTGTATACAGCTCAGGTTGGCGTATAGTGCACAGCTCAGGTTGTCATATAGTACACAGCTCATGTTGGCATATTGTACAGCTCAGGTTGACATATTGTACACAGCTCAGGTTGTCATATGGTACACAGCTCAGGTTGGCATATAGTACACATCTCATGTTGGCATATTGTACAGCTCAGGTTTTCATATTGTACACAGCTCAGGTTGTCATATTGTACACAGCTCAAGTTGGCATATTGTACACAGCACATGTTGGCATATTGTACAGCTCAGGTTGGCATATTGTACACAGCTCAGGTTGGCATATAGTACACAGCTCATGTTGGCATATTGTACAGCTCATGTTGGCATATTGTACACAGCTCATGTTGGCATATATATATATGTACATTTGAAGATAACATGTTGAAAATTATCATTATTTTCACTACCTCTGTTCCTCTACATGTGTTATATAAGGCTTTTTATCTTTTTAAAAATCTTTCTTACTCGTTTCTACTCACATATTATATCTTCCATCTACGCTAATAATTATTTTATATTGCCAGATTATTATCTTTTGCGTAATGGAGTGGAACTTGAACGCTCTTCTCAACTTGTCGCCTGTCCTATATTTACACCGGCTAATGTGATAGACAACGTATAAAGAGCCCAGATGACCCATGTACAAAGAAAGGCACTGACTGTCACATGTTTCTCCGTGACACTAGTAGTAAATACATAGTGATTGTTAGACAAAGTTAGTTTTACAATACCTGCAGTGGTAAACAACTTATCAAAGTTAGTTTTACAATACATGCAGTGGTAAATAAACTATCAAGGATAGTTTTACAATAATTGCAGTGGTAAACAACCTATCAAAGTTCGGATAATTATGTAACACCACCAGTATATACAGACTAGTTCCACAACCACATTTCAATCTCGTACTAGGTACAGCGGCAAGCAAACAAGCAATATCAAAGTATCTATGTGCAATAAACAATCCTGTCTGCTATATTTAATTCTGTCCTACAAAATGTGTATCAGTGGTGGGCGTTGCACCACATTTGTATTTTATACCACAGATATTTTTTTTTTTTTTTTGTATGAGTAGCATTCCGATAGGAGATTGAGTAGTTTAGTTTTAGAGATGGTAATTGTAATATTGAAGGCAGTTGTATCCAGAAACATTTCGGACGGTTCATGTACAAGTACCTTTTCAGTGACTGTCATGAAATACTTTTTTGTGCAGTTCATTGCGTTGAAAAACACATACAAAATGTGCTGGACATTTACATGAGTTAAACTTAAAGTTTCTGTTACGTACTTTGTTATATAAATGAAAGCATTGTTTCCAATAGAAAGAATGAAAACTGATTGACAATTATAACCCGAACCCTCCATTCAACCAACTTGAGAAGACAAACAAAATGAATTCTTCTGATTAGAAAGTGCCTGTTCACATGATTTAAAGCCAGACCTGAAATCACAGTCTTTAAACACTTTCACTGTAATCTAGTATCACTAATTTACTATTGTAACAACTCTAGGTCTTACAATATGTAATAGAAAGGGAGTGACATTAGTAAAATTCAACAAACAGTTTATTTCTCTAGAAAACAAAAGTGAGAATTCAAAAGACACAGTATTGTGAACTAAATCCCAAATAATACTCAAAGTCCTAACAGAAGTCCAAGAATAAAGAATGCTCCGAGTGTGAATTTCAATAGCCTTAAATGTCTAGATATACCAGTGATGCAATGTGGAATGTCTTTGAATGATATCACAAAATCTAAACTAAACTAATCTAAACTGATCATAACCTGAAGCTCTAAAGTACAGTGATGTACAAAAGTTATATTCCCAATTAACGGTCGTGGATAAAATTTTAGCACACAATATTGTTAAATATACACAACTCCTCCCCTCATAAAGAAAAATAAAGATCTATACAATACAACTTTCTTGTATATATTAGTCAAATAAGCATATGATACTACAAGTATTACAGTTACATATAAAGATGTCTTATAAACGGTAATTAGTTTAATTACACAAAATTTCCAATCAAGCACAAAGCAATCTTATCTAAAAGTTTCTTTTCCAACAAACACTGCACCAAGATAATCTTTATATATTGCTTTCGTAAACACACTTTCTATTTAGAAATATAATAGTGTCTGGCAAGCAACTCGTCCTTTGACAAAGACTCTAACCCTCCATTGGTACGACTTCAAACAAATTTCACTACATTGGATAACACTGTGAATGCTTGTTGGTTTCACTAAGGATTTCTCAAATGTGTTAGGTTAAAATCATTATCGGTGACAACAAAATTTCGAAACAAAATCAGTTTAAATTTTAAAGGCAATTTTTATATCTCTGAATATATTTTTTTTTACAAATTCTGTTGGGAAGCTAGGTTTTAGAATATGTGTAACAGAAAGGAGGTGAAACCAAACATTTAACAAAAAATTCAACACATAATGTATTTCCCTAGAATACAAAGTTAATTTCTTTTTGAAACTTACTGAATTGTGAATTAAGTTACAAATAATTCTAAATGTCCTACTACAAGTCCAAGAATGAAAAATGTTCCGAACGAAGTTCAAAAGTCGTAAATGTTCTGATACAAAAATATTCTTGAATATCTTGATCTTCAATGACTTAATTCGAACTGCTTTGAACGAGTTCACAATTCTAAAGTAATGCATGAATCCAAAGAGCACTATCGTAATTCCATTAAATGATTTAAGTAAATAATTCCCGTCAAGTATTTCTGATTTCAGCAACACCATTGCACACTCAGTAGATTTCCAGGAAATGATCTAAAACAGGAATGAATTATTTGTTTTCAGAGTCACTATTTATGTAGATTTTCACTCGACGAACGACGAATGATAATGTTTCCTAAAACTTACTCATTCAAACGGAAAATCCTAGTAGCTCGTAAACATTGCTAGGCCTTGAACTCAAATATTTGTAAACATCTTGTTTACAATGCAACTATCGTCATTTCCACTGCATGTACTCCAAAAGCTATAATTATAAAACTGTGACAAAGCTATGTCTATATATATATATATATATATATATATATATATATATATATATATATATATATATATCAATCAGTTTGCTAGACATTCTACAGCCATTTTGCTGCAAATACTTTTTTAAAAATTAAAAACTACTCATGTGCCGTTTAAATGTAGTTTTAGGTCAACCAAAGTTTAGTAGTGTCGTCTCTGTGAAGTATATGTGCAAAATCCAAAACCAGTATGTTGTCATAAACGAGACTGAACAATTTACCCTTCAAGCTATTAAAATCCATCATACTATCTACAAATGAAAACAATGCTTCCAAGGTATCAACAACACAAGCAAATACAACTTTAGACCTAATTAGACACACTCTGGATGATTGTAATAAAGAAGTAGTGGTGAAGACATGCAGCGTGCACTCTGGATGATTGTAATAAAGAAGTAGTGGTGAAGACATGCAGCGTGCTCTCTGGATGATTGTAATAAAGAATTAGTGGTGAAGACATGCAGCGTGCACTCTGGATGATTGTAATAAAGAAGTAGTGGTGAAGACATGCAGCGTGCACTCTGGATGATTGTAATAAAGAAGTAGTGGTGAAGACATGCAGCGTGCACTCTGGATGATTGTAATAAAGAAGTAGTGGTGAAGACATGCAGCGTGCTCTCTGGATGATTGTAATAAAGAAGTAGTGGTGAAGACATGCAGCGTGCACTCTGGATGATTGTAATAAAGAAGTAGTGGTGAAGACATGCAGCGTACACTCTGGATGATTGTAATAAAGAAGTAGTGGTGAAGACATGCAGCGTCCTCTCTGGATGATTGTAATAAAGAAGTAGTGGTGAAGACATGCAGCGTGCACTCTGGATGATTGTAATAAAGAAGTAGTGGTGAAGACATGCAGCGTGCACTTTGGACGGCTGTGATAAAGAAAGAATGGTGAAAGTATATTTTTGCACTCCGGACAACTGTAACAACGACGTTCTTTGTCTGGAAAATAAATTTGTCTTACCCATGGAAAAATTTCTGAGTACTCTCATTACTATGAGGGTTTAATTTTTCTGGGATTTCAAAAAATCTGGGAGAAAGTTTCATATAAACCTACCTTAATTGTCAAGATTGTACTGTCAATAAACGTAGAACTTCAAGGCCGTCTATAGCATTCCTCCAGGGTAAGCAGTATCGGCTTGGTTTTTCTACAATTAGGTTTTTTAACGCTCAGAACACTATGCATGGACGTTGCTAAAAGATGAAATTATATAAGACATATACGGCATAATCTACAAATCTATCTGCTGTTAAACATGAATTAGATAATTCCTTTCTTTCATCTGTACGTGTCTCAACTCGTGATTAAAAACAAAACTTCAATGCTTCAAGGCGTGATACAAAGTTGGAGGCACGCTAGATTGCTGTAAAACTTGAAAGAGACTGTCAGAAACTGGGTATATAGATTATACCGGAGTCTTATTACGAGTGTGCAAAACTAATGACACACTGGATCTTTAGAGAAATGCATGACTGTTGAAGACCTATCTATGTTCTACTTGTGCATATATTAGTCAATGGTCGAGCGTTTCTACTGTACTGTACAAAACCTCGATCACAGGCATCCTACGTGCTACCTGATCAATTTCCAATTATGACACCAAGATAAATGCATGAGTGACTTAACGGTTTCAATACTGTCGATGAATGTACATCGTCAAGTGTACAAACACAATAAAGTCTCTATTCACTACTATGCAGGAACTAACGTGAGTTAATACTTTCAAGGTGTGAAAGGTAATTAAAAGCTTTCTGGCTTCTACCCAATATGTTGGTTAATTTAATGTTGTATTTTCCTTCTGTGACGTCGATCACATGAAACTGTAAATAAAAAATGGGGCAAAACTTTAATGACATGCCAGTTATATTGAAACTAGCTTTATGTTAAACGTAGTGTTCCCGTAAATAAAAACTATCGTTTGGTATGATTTATGAGACTGTTACTGTCCAAAATAGAAATATGCAATATTTAATATTAACATCTGTGACAAGTCAAATGATAATTCATGCTCCAAGAACCACATTGCCTAACATTTCCTAAACAAGTCTCTCTCTCTCTCTCTCTCTCTGTATCTGTCTCTCTCTCTCTCTCTCTCTCTGGTTTACTTGAGTCCATTAAACGCTCGAGCACCCTTTCCAATTCTCACGGAAAACATTTCTTTTAATGTCTAAGAAAATCGTTATCTATTCGTTTCATTTATTTGCAATGATTAACACCTTGCACAAGAGTTTGCCACACACACACACACTTTATCGTGTTGATATGATCATTCAGAATTCATTCGAGTAATTATGTTACATTTCAAAGAAGTTCATGGTAAATTAGCTTTCTTTTGTTGTCTGCCAGTTCCAACTGGAAACCAAGGTAAGACGAAATCTCCCCATTTTTTCTTAACTCCAATGTTAATAGCTTATGTTGCATTTTCAAAATGATGTCTCTGGAATCCTATCAGACCATTATCTTACAATAAACCCCCCCCCCCTCTCTCTCTCTCTCTCTCTCTCTCTCTCTCTCTCTCTCTATATATATATATATATATATATATATATATATATATATACTGTTCTGTAGCATTTGCTTTTAAATTTTCACACCAGAATAGACAAACAAATTGCAACTAAATACGTTTGTGCACAAATAAATAAATAATTAACTTGGCATCTGTATGCTTAGGCAGATGTTTTCGTACGCAGTGCGTATTTCATACTGTGATATAATAAGCTATGAAAAGAAATGACTAGATTTCCCATTTACACAGTATCGAAGTGAAGACATTATAACACGTGAATGCAAAATGCTTATGCGATTCCATAAATGGATTATTCTCTTCTCTGAGCAAACACGACTCAATAGAATTTGTTTCCTTTTTAGTAACATAATCGTATAATCATAATCAAAGTATACTGTCTGCTGCAAATTAAGTTCATATGCAGCCGCAAAACAGATTTTAAGTCCTGTACTGAATAGTAGATACAGTTTAGTCACCTATACGCAACTAAAAGTCAAAATCATAGCACCGAAAATAAGTTTATGCTAATTATTATAGAAATAATATAGAAATAATGAGCATAACAAGTTTATTCTAATTAATATAAAAATAATGTAGAAATAATAATCATAAAAAGTTTATGCTAATTATTATATAAATAATGTAAAAATAATAACCATAACATGTTTATGCTAATTATTATAGAAATAATGTAGAAATAATACCCATGAAAAGTTTATGCTAATTATAATAGAAATAATGTAGAAATAATAACCATAATAAGTTTATGCTAATTATTATAGAAATAATGTAGAAATGATAACCATATAAAGTTTATGCTAATTATTATAGAAATAATATAGAAATAATAACCATACAAAGTTTATGCTAATTATTATAGAAATAATGTAGAAATAATAACCATACAAAGTTTATGCTAATTATTATAGAAATAATGTAGAAATAATAGCCATAAAAAAGTTCAGGCACCGATATTTCCCAACCAAGGAACAATTTATTTTATGAAACTCCTGATACAAAATCAGATTATAGTACACGTGACTGCAAACGACCTCGCTGTTCCATCAATACCAGCACGCCTAAGTATTTCCTTACATCAGAGCGCAGAAACCAAAACAGAATTAGTATAATTGCAGACACCATTAATAACATGAATTTCTTTTTTTTAAATTGTTGTACTTAAATGATCATAGACATTTCAACTAGTGACTTTATACCACCTTATGTTTGCTTGATAAACAGGTATACTTTAAATATACATGCAGATCAAATCTAATTTTCAGAAGCACATGTAATCGTTTCCCAGAAGGAAAATAAACCAAAACTATAATAAACAGCAGAGAAGCTGATGCAGTTTCGTCAAGGTTAATAAATCGACGTAAATTATAATAAACAACACCATGCGTAAATTTAATAAACTCGTGTCAAAGTACGACAACAAAGATTGCAATAAACATCATGCAGATCTCTTTAAACCGTTACCCGTAAGTGTTAAGAATGCACCCACCTTAGATGTAATTAACTTGGCATGATATGTTCATGACTCCATAAAACGTAAATATAATAATATACTGCCTATCTTTTTTCTCCAGATCGGACGCAACACACGGGCATATATGTTGATTACTACTTGCATGTGTTTGCCTGCTGAAACAGGCAACTTAACAGAAGATATAATAATAAGCCACTTAATTATGCGATTAAATTATAATATTATGTATCGGTATCGCTGTTATAGGCAATAGTAAAACACCTTTGTTATGATTAATTAAGACTATCTATTTAATAACAATCATGTTATACATTTGATTCATTTGCCGCAAATGAGATATATTTTAAATAAAGTATTTATCCTCCTCATCCCGTCTTATTCATTAGGCATCTTTTGCTATCTATGTCGGTCTTGAGCAATATCTTGTGCCTCGCCCCAGGAAAGTCCCATTTCTTTCAACTTTGTCATCACTGTCCTTCGCGAGGTTATCTTTTGCCGTCCACATTTACGCTTACCAGTTGAGGACTACTTTGGGTATCCGTTCTTGGGCATCCTCATTCGATCCATTTGATAATGAGCTTCTTGATCTCCTGGGAAATCTTGTTACATCCTGTCTTTTAATATCGGTTCACATTTCAGATCTTGTTTGGCCAGTTGTTGTTGCAGATTTTACTGAGGCAACTATTATGAAATGAATTTAATTTGCTCATATCTGTCTTTACTACTCTCCAACACTCGGGCCCCTACCGCAGTACCGACTTTAGGTTATAGTTGATCTTTATTTTGAGGACATATTGTTTTTATTTCCATATAAAGAGGATTTAAACATATCAGAGATGAATGATATGGGGAAACCGAAGGGAAATGTGAGAAACATTGAAAGTGTTACTGATGCTGATACCAAAGATGATACAGTGATGATGCTCTATTTGTTTCACAGATATCGCAAGCAGAACAAGATTCAGATGTAGACGAAATTAATGAAGGCATATACATGCAAATCAAAACCAAATTTGGAACTCTTAATAGAAGTGCCTTTAAAGAAAGATTGAAATCAACACTTGATGTCAGAAGTTCTCAGAGATTTTAGGCAAGGTCTCTTTGATCTAGCAAAAAGGAAGAGATATGATTGTCCTGATGGTCGATTAGTAGAACGTTTACCTCGAACGAATAGTGCTCCTGTCGAGGATAAGTTATCGGAAGATATTTATATCATATTCCATTTTATTGAAGGAGAGAATAATTATAGTGACATGAAAGCATGTATATCTAAATGGGCATTGAAACATAATTATGAAACAAGATCATACCAGCGTTTAAACTCCATTCGCAGCGATTGTATATCACAAAATCCGAAAGCCCCGGTCAATGATAACGCCTTACAAAGAACTGATGAAGATGCTGATAGAATGAGCACAATATTTGCGCAGATAGCGATAATCAATGATAAGTTTGAAGAAAAATTATATTCTCCAGGTTGGAAAACCAGTTAGGTGATATTGTCACACAGAGAGAAAATGAGATCCGAAAATTAAAGTTAGACTTAGTGGAAACTACCTACGAAGAAACTCGAATAGGCGAACTCTCAGATAGAACAACTGAAATTAAAAGAAATAAAAACTAATCAATGATAATAGAGGAATGTATTTCCAGATGTCATCAATGGCAACCCGGGAAAACGAGATAAAAGAATTCTCTTCTCATGTACATCAACATCAAGATGTGATCATGAAAAAGATCAACTGTATTGAGGGAAAGTTAGACACAATTTGTACAAGACACAAACTTTATACAATCAGTCTAACAAAGGAAGTGGTAGAAATGTAGACTTGCAAATGAAAGAAAATCATGGAAATCATGAACTATCAGCATACAAGGAGAGTAGACATGACATCTCTCCATCTATTGACCAAGAAAATGTAGTACATGGACAGAAAGAAATACACAAAGAGCCTGCTAGAGCTCTTCAGGCAAATATGCCTGGAAATAGTCCCGCTACGTTTACATTGAAAGATTTCCCGCCATTTTCACGGAATGATCGAACTAACATAACGGAAAATGTGAGTCACAATCAGCGCACAGAAGTAACATCTAACAATGCAAGAGATAGTAAATCAACTCAAAATCAGCAAAAGATTTTAAAATATGAAGAAAAAGCTAGCATAAATATAAATGAAAACATAATAAATAAAGCTCAAATAGGGCACAACAAATTACCAAATGATCAAAAAATGCTTCCGAATGACGAGGAGAGACACAAAAAGAAAGATACATCGTATAGACATATTGAGACAATTATTACCAGACCCAATCAAAGGAATATAGAATCAGATGTGTTTGAACCAGTCGTAAGAAATAAAATAAGACGCATTCTGCTGTCAAATGTCAAATCGAGAAAAAATATAGATGTAGTAAAGACAGCTATCGCAACTCAGTTCAAGGAGGAAGGTGTAACAGTAACATTTGTCCGCCTTATAAAGGAACGACCCCGTTGGGATGGATCAAATGTATATACATTTCGACTAAATGTACTGGATAAAGATTTTGAACTGATGACGAATAATGAATCACTTTGGAGTTCTGGAATAAAGTGTAGGGAATGGATAACAAACAGAAAATGGAGAGAAGGCTACCCACTTGATGAAACGCATGAGAATTACAAAATATATTCCTAATGAGCATAGCCATATGACTAGTAATTGCTTCTTAATTATAATTATGCTCATTATTTCAACATGGAATGTACGTGTAATAATGTCTAGCACGCAGAAACTAATTGAATTGTTACCAGACACAGATCTATTTATCATCACTGAACATTGGCTTTGTACAAAGAATCTAACCTATTTAGATAAATTACATGATGATTTCAAAGTAGTTGCGCTACCTACTGAAGAGATACAACAATGCTATAGAGGTAGTGGCGGAGATGCTGTATTTTATAGATCATCACTATGCAAAGTAAGCACCTTACAAAATGAGTTCCCAAATATTATGGCGGTGAAAGTCTTAGTGAGAGAGTTGGAACCTATAATTTTGATTGCAACCTACTTTCCCTCGACAACCAGAACTGATGATGCGTATGACATATTTTGTGAAAATGTTTTTGATGTGTATGATAGGTATTCTGCTGAAAATATATGCATAATTATAGGCGACATGAATGCAGATCTTGTGTGTAAAAATCCATCAAAAAGAGATCTTGCTCTCAAAAAAAGAATAGAACAGAGAAACATAGTTGCTACGTTGGTGATAAAACCACATGAACATTACATCACGTATAGATCAAAAGACGTGTCACGAACGTCGACACTTGATTATATATTAATACCTGAAATAATCAGAGGTGCTGTAAAAAGACACATAGTAAATGACAAAATTGATTTCTCAATATCGGACCACCTACCTATTACAGCGGCACTTGCAAAAGATATATTGAAGGAAAATAAAAAGACATGCGTATCTCCAAAAATGAAATGGAACTTGGCAAATCCGTTAGAAATGAGCATGTATAAATCTGATGTTAGTCCATTCTTGAATTTCACCTATGAGTGTAAAAAGGTAGAAGATATAGAGAAGTATAATGAATTGATAACTAAGAGTGTAATAACTGCATCAGACAGATATATTCCAAAGTCCGAATTCAAATCGCATTTGAAACCATATTGGAAAAAAAGTGGGCTTGAAAAATTACATCAGAATATGAGAAAAGCGCGCGGAGAATGGATCAAAGCAGGAAAAAATAGAAGCACAGAGTGTAACATCAAAAGAAAATACAAGGACGAGAATAGAAAGTTTAGAAAGAAACATAGGCTAGAGAAAACGGTATGTAAAGAGTGCATATTTGAAGAGATAGAAAAGTGTGCAGAAATGGGAATAGACGAATTCTATGCAGTCATACGGGAAAATAGGAAAGATAAATCGGACATTGGTAATATTGCATTTCGAGGAGTAGAATCTAATAATTTGGATGAATGTGTCAATCTATGGAAACTATATTTTTCTGAATTAAGTGGTACAACAGATGAGGAACATAATGATTGTGTCAAAATGAAGAATATGTACGAAGAATGCAAACTAGAGACTGATAACATAAAATGTAATAATATTACAGAGGAAGAAGTGTTGCAGCATATCAAGTCTCTAAAAAAAAAAAAAAAAAAATCACCAGGCATTGATTGCGTATCTAATGAGCACTTAAAGTACGGTGGAAAATATTTAATCAGACATTTAACTGCCCTTTTTAATTACATGATCCAGTATGAGCATTTGCCTAATGTATATAGATGTGGGATGATTATACCGATATACAAACAAAATGGTAAAGATAAAAAGGATCCGGTGAATTATCGTGGTATAAAATTGACATCTTGTCTGGGAAAATTGTTTGAAAAAATGATGACCAGAATTCAAAAGTATTTAGACAAAATAAGCTTTCCACATCCTTATCAATTTGGACTTCGTAAGGAGGCTGGAGCTATCTCCGCTGCATTTACTCTTCAAGAATGTTTGATGTACTTTAATAATCATAACTCTAATGTACATGCTGTTTTTCTGGATAATGAAAAGGCATTCGATAGACTGTGGCATTGTGGACTACTAAAAAAAAACTAAAATTATTAGGAATTAATGCAAAAATATGGAGAATAATCGCCCATTCCTACACACAGTCAAGTGCCTGTGTAGCGTCTAGAGGATGTATATCGAACACATTTCCATTACGGAGAGGCGTTGGTCAAGGGCGTGTAATGTCGGCTTTTTTATTTCTCGTGTACATAAATGACCTATTGAATGAACTAGTAATGACTAATTGCGGGATAACAGTGAATCAGATGAACATACCTGGGATGCTTTTGGCAGACGACACTACTCTACTAAGCTCTACGCTGAATGGATTGCAAATACTTGTGAGTACAGCTTATCAGTATGCACGAAAGTGGAAATTGAAATATAACTCGAACAAGAGTAATTGGATGATATTTAGTATAAAAAATGAAGTGTACTCATCAAATGGAATTACTCTGGGATCACAGAATATTCCTAGAGCAAAAACAGTGAAATATGCAGAAGTTACCTTTTCACAATCAATGAAAACTAATGATCGTATCGTCTATTCCTACGATAAAGCTAAACGTGTAACAAACTCACTATACTCAATTGGATTAAATGCAAATGGGATGAATCCTATAGTTTCTGGGAAAGTCTGGGAAAGAGTTATATTGCCGTCTGCTTTGTATGGCTCAGAACTCTGGTTTAATATGTCATATCAGGGTATTGAATCAATGGAGAAAATACAACGATATTTCGCCCTGAGAGTACAAGGTTTCCCTCAAAGATCGCCTATTGGATCTATGACATCGTGCTTGGGGATGATATCAATGGAAGCTCGCATAGATAAGCAAAAACTCGTATTCCTTGGTCGCATTTGTAGAACATCAGCAAACTTAACTGCTAAAAAGGTTTTCCTCTGGGCTGTTGGAAATTTGATTTTTGACCCCCAACATAGTTACAACTCTTTTATATATGATATAAATACTGTACTCAAAAAGTATGATTTAGAAGACTATCTCAACGACTTTATTGTCACTGGAAAATTTCCAAACAAAATAACATGGAAAAACTTAATTGGGACAAGAATACAGATATTTGAGGAGAGAAAACATGAAATGAGTATCAGAAATCCATCAGAGGGATTCGATAGATTTTTAAAAATTAATCCAGGACTAAAAATGCATCATCTATGGAAAATAGCTTACACTGACTCAAGCAGAAAAATGGAATATGGGACATTAATTCGTATGATATATCAGAACGTTTAGAATTTGAGGCATGGATAAATATAATCAGACTATCTACCAAGTATTTCAATAAGATAAAGGATATTATATATTCGAGTCAATAGGGAACTCAAACATAATATAAGCGAAGAAATACTTGTACTGGATTGAAAAGCAATTAGGAAACTATTTTTGTTTTGAGGTTACATTTTCAAATGTTCTATCGTATATATATATATATATATATATATATATATATATATATATATATATATATATATATATAGTTTAGTAATGATTTTAATTTATTTGTTCGTTTGCTATTCGAAATAATTCAATAAGTAACGAATCCACTATTTTTTTATATTCTATGTATTTAATTGTATTTCTATGCTTTGTCTTAAAATCTTCAGAAAATGGAGGAATAAAAGAATATCATCATCATCATCATCATCATCTCTCTCTCTCTCTCTCTCTCTCTCTCTCTCTCTCTCTCTCTCTGGTTTAACTGAATCCATTAAATGCTCAAGTACCCTTTCCAATTCTCACGGAAAACATTTCCTTTAATGTCTAAGAAAATCGTTATCTATTCGTTTCATTTATTTGCAATGATTAACACCTTGCACAAGAGTTTACGACAAACACACACACACACACACACACACACACACACACTTTATCGTGTTGATATGATCATTCAGAATTCATTCCAGTAATTATGTTACATTTCAAAGAAGTTCATGTTAAATTAGCATTCTTTCGTTATCTACCGGTATCAATTGGAAACCAGTGTTAGACGAAATTTCCCCATTTTTTCTTAACTCCGATGTTAATAGCTTATGCTGTATTTTCAAAAATGATGTCTCTGGAATCCTATCAGACCATTATCTTACAATACCCCCCCCCCTCTCTCTCTCTCTCTCTCTCTCTCTCTCTCTCTCTCTCTCTCTATATATATATATATATATATATATATATATATATATATATATATATACAATGTTCTGTAGCATTTGGTTTTAAATTTTCACACCATAATGACAAACAAATTGCATCTAAATACGTTTGTGCACTAATAAATAAATAATTAACTTGGCATGTGTATGCTTAGGCAGATGTTTTCGTACGCGTTGCGTATTTTCTACTGTGATATAATAAGCTATGAAAAGAAATGACCAGACTTCTCATTTACACAGTATCGAAGTGAAGACATTATAACACGTGAATGCAAAATGTTTCTGCGGTTCCATAAATGGACTATTCTCTTCTCTGACCAAACACGACTCAATAGAATTTGCTTCCTTTTAAGTAACATAATCGTATAATCAGAGTATACTGTCTGCTACAAATTAAGTTCATATGCAGCCGCAAAACAGATTTTAAGTTATGTGTTGTGTAGTAGATACGATTTATTCACCTATACGCAACTAAAACTCAAAATCGTAGCACAGAAAATAAGTTTATGCTAATTATTATAGAAATAATGTAGAAATAATAAACATAAAAAGTTTATGCTAATTATTATAGAAATAATGTAGAAATAATAAACATAAAAAGTTTATGCTAATTATTATAGAAATAATGTAGAAATAATAACCATACAAAGTTTATGCTAATTATTATAGAAATAATGTAGAAATAATAACCATAAAAGGTTCAGGAACCGATCTTTCTCAACCAAAGAACAATTTTTTTTTATGAAACGCCTGATACAAAATTGGATTATACTGTACTTGGCTGCAAACGACCTTGCTGTTCCATCAATACCAGCACGCCTAAGTATTTCCTTACATCAGAGCGCAGAAACCAAAACAGAATTTTTATAATTGCAGACACCATTAATAACATGAATTTTTGTTTTAAAAAAGTGTACTTAAATGGTCATAGACATTTCAACTAGTGACTTTATACCACCTTATGTTTGCTTGATGAACGGGTATACTTTATAATTTTCAAGAGTACATGTAATCATTTCTCCGAAGGAAAACCAACCAAAATTACAATAAACAGCAGAGAAGCTGATGCATTTTCGTCAAGGTCAATAAATCGACGTAAGTTATAATAAACAACACCATTCGAAAATTTAATAAACTCGTGTCAAAGTACGACAACAAAGATTGCAATAGACATCATGCAGATCTCTTTAAAACGTTACCCGTAAGTGATATGAATGCACCCACCTTAGATGTAATTAACTTGGCATGATATGTTCATGACTCCATAAAACGTAAATATAATAATATACTGCATATCTTTTTTTCTCTAGATCTGACGCAACACACGGGCATATATGTTGATTACTACTTGTATGTGTTTGTCTGCTGAAACAGGCAACTTAACAGAAGATATAATAACAAGCCACTAAATTATGCGATTAAATTATAATATTATGTATCGGTATCGCTGTTATAGGCAATTGTCACAGAATTAGGCAAAGAAATAACTTGGTTTTGCCTTAGAACTATTTGACTATCTCTCGTTGTACAAGTGTATAACGTTATCTAGGGTGAACACGTGTTTTTCCAGGTAAGCGACTGTATTAACATGTACCTCGCCAGAGATTACTTGTGACGAAGGAACATTAATAACATGATATGCACGGGTATTTTACCCTGACTTGTGCTCACTCTCCTATGGATTTAAGTAAGATCAATTTCTAAAACTTACACTGGTCGTTTTGGATCACGTCAAGGAGTGTACGCTCTTCAATGTTCTCCAGCCATAGGGGTCAGTGTTAAATTTACATTTTCATCTGATATACGAAGCTTATTCGGTTTGTAATGTCTTATCGCGTAATAATGCATTTATTACAACGCAGATTTGAACTTTGAATTACAAGTCACTATTAGAGGTTAAAGTATTATCATATATCTAGAGATTGAACAGAAACTATTATTATGACAAATTTGGTTTTATTGTAGCTGAATTGTGACTGTCGCTGTGAAGTGTGATTGTCAATGTGACTGTGAATATGACTAGAGCTGTCTGAAGCTGTCTGAAGCTGTCTAAAGTTGTTTAGACCTGTATGGAGTTTCCAGAGTATTTAAGGCTGCGTGTTGTCGATACGTATGTATGTATGTATGTACGTATGTCTGTTCCACGTACGTAGACGTAGCAAAGTAAAAAGGGTGCTGTATGCTGTCTGTACGTGTGTATACGTATGACTGTACACCTGGTGAATCCATAAAGGGTGCGAGCAGCCGATAAGAGTGTGGGCCAACCCAAGGAATCGTGCGACTGTACATGGGGTCTAGAAGCATACGTTTGGATCAATTGTTGTTCCATTGCATTTTTTATATTCATAAGATTATTTTGAATCTTGTTGTTGTTGTTGTTGTTGTTTTTAGGGTTTAACGCCATTTTTCAGCACACGATAGGCTACAATGGTGGAGGAAGAACCCGGGAAAACCCCAGAAAGAACCACCGACCCACAAGAAGCTACTGGCAAGCTTTCTCACATACCCACAGTAGCCGAATCCGAGACTCGAACCTACTCAGACAGAGGTGAGATGGCAGTGATCCGTAACGGAGAGCGCTTTAGACCACTCGGCCACTCGGGGCCCCTATTTTGAATCTTAGTTGTGTTTAAGATTATTTTGAATCTTAGTTGTGTTCATAAGATTATTTTGAATCTTCTTGTTGTTGTTGTTGTTTTTAGGGTTTAACGCCATTTTTCAGCACACGATAGGCTATACATGGCGGCCAGTATGATTGGTGGAGGAAGAACCCGGGAAAACCCCAGAAAGAACCATCGACCCACAAGAAGCTACTGGCAAGCTTTCTCACATACCCACCGTAGCCGAATCCCAGACTCGAACCTACGCAGACTAAGGTGAGATGGCAGCGATCCGTAACGGAGAGCGCTTTAGACCACTCGGCCACTCCGGGCCCCTATTTTGAATCTTAGTTGTGTTCATAAGATTATTTTGAATCTAAGTTGTGTTCATAAGATTATTTTGAATCTTAGTTGTGTTCATAAGATTATTTTGAATCTTAATAGAGTTCATATTCGAGATTATGTGAATCTCTCTTATAGTGTTACATACTGTTTGATGCGTATCTGCAGTCCATGAGGTTTCTTGGATCTGTACTTCATACTGATTTAATATTTTGGTTTATTTTCAATGCGTGAATGTTGTGTAGAGTGATTTGAGTCAATCGTATGTTGAGAGCGTGAGAGAATCTTTGTATTTTTACATCACATATTTTTGTTTATTAATTCATTTCATAAATTTTCATCTTTCTCACATTGTGTTTGTCTTATTCATTTAGTCCAAAGACCAACTCGGTTTCTATTCTGCGACAGCAATAGTAAAACACATTTGTTATGATTAATTAAGACTATCTTTTGAATAACAGCGATGTTATACATTTATTACATTTGCCGCAAATGAGATATTTTTTTTAATAAAGTTTTAATCATCTTCAATCCCGTCATAGACATAAGGCAGCAACTATCTTTCGCTATCTAGGTCGGTCTTGAGCAATGTCTTGTGCCTCGCCCCAGGAAAGTCCCGTTTGTTCCAACTTTGTCAGGTTATCTTTGGCCGTCCACATTTACTCTTACCAGCTCAGGACTACCTTGAGTATCCGTTCTTCGGGCATCCTCATTCAAGCCCGAGCCATCTGATACTGCGCTTTTTGATCTCCTGGGAAATGTTATTACATCCCGTTTTTTCACATCGGTTCACATTTCAGATCTTGTTTGGCAAATTGTTCTTGCAGATTTTACTGAGGCGACTATTATGAAATGAATTTACTTTGCTCATATCTGTCTTCACTACTCTCCAACACTCGGACCCTAACTGCAGTATCGACTTTAGGTTGTACTTGCAAAGTCTGATCTTTATTTTGAAGACATGTTGTTTTGATTTCCATATATGGCGGAGTGTGTTGAAAGCACCTCTGGCTTTATTTAACCTGGCCTTGATGTCCTTTTTGGTACCTTTTGTCGTTGCTAATTAGGCTACCCAGGTAGATGGAGTACTCTTCCTTGGTAACTAGAGCTGAGGCGTTTGTGCAGATCACTTGGGTTGTCTTTGTATTGACATGCAGGAATGCCTGTTTTGCGTACCTGCTGAGCCTGATATTTCCGTTGGAGAAGAGAGTGCCTTGATAAAATGAGTGTCCACTGTATCCCCCTGGCATTGACAGAGGTTGTTTGACGCCTTATTCAGTCGAAAGTGATGAGAAACAAAATGGGAGAGAGGATGCAACCTTGCCTAAAACCAGACATCACTTTGCACGACTCATTAATAACGCTGCATTAGATGTACTCGCAAAACTTTCAAATCAGTTTAACTGTCTGGATGGTTATTCCATAGGCTCTAAGAATCTTCCATAGACTCCCACGGTGAGCACTGTCAAATGCCTTCTTGAAGTCAATTAAGTTGATGCAAAGGGGAGAGACTGCACTCTAGATACTGTTGAGTGATGTCAAGTAGAGCAGATATCTGACTATTCATCCTCTTTCTTCATGGAACCCTGCTTGTTCCTGTCTGAGTTTGTTATCTACAGCTGTATCAATCCTTGGGAGAAGAACTCTGCCGAAGACTTTCCTGGGGACGGAAAGGAGTGTTATCCGTCGACAATTATCACAATTGCTGCAGTCACCTTTTGTTTGGCAGCGTAACAAATGACCTTTACACAAGTCACGTGGAATGACATCATTTTCCTATATCTTTCTAAAGAGATCAGCCAGCACATTTGCAACTGTGGTTATATCAGTTTTCAGCAACTCATTTTATAGACAATCAATCCCAGGTGCCTTGCCGCTCTTCGTGGCTTGATGGCTGCTTTGACTTTTGCTTGGGTAGGTGGGCTGCTATCTATGCCATCAATGTCTTCTGAAGATGGCGGGTCTCCTGGTTCATCAGGCTCTGGAGTTTAGTACTTCTTCGAAGTGCAGGACCCATCTCGCATCTTGGTCCCTTTGCGTTGTTATCACACCTCCCTGTTCGTCTTTAACTGGCATGGAGTGGTTGGATATTTGTCCACAGAGCTATTTTGTATATCATGTTCAGTTCACCCTTTGCTGCTTCTTGTTCTGTCTCATTTGCCGATTCCTCAACAAAAGTTATTTAACCTTCCGGGAGCTCTGTTCACTTCTTTATCCTTCATCCTATACTCTTTCTGTGCTTCTTCAGTCAACCTTGGTGATTTATCACTCTGCAGTTTGTCTTTGGCATTTCTCCTTTCATTTATTCTCTTCCAAATTTCTGATGTTAATCATCTCTTTTCCTTTTTCTTTATATAACCAATGGTTTTCTTTTCTGCTTCAGAGTATCCATTTTTTATGTTAGTCCATGTACGTGTCAACTGCGTTATGGTCTTCGCCATCTCCACCGGCTAAGCTTGATAGTAAAATGTATTTTAGACTGTTATATGGCAGTTGTGCCCGACATTTGAAAATGTATAGATGCACGCACAGTTAACATCGTTGTGGTAGATTTATAGGTTTGAAAAGCATGAAAATGATATGAAGCTGTTCACATCTGTGTCGTCTATTTAGGAGCTTACAGTTTAATCCAGTCTGTACCATATGTATATAAGATGATGTCCTTGAATATAGAATTGAACCGAAAATAAATCAATACATGCTTTTAATAAGAATTTTGTGTAACTCAAACACGGTGTTTTAAAAGGTTCATGAAATGAACATGATATACAAAGTATCGCGAGTTACCATGATACAATCCCTAACGGGTATTTTACGTGTAGAGCAAAATCGATTACATTTTAAAAGTTATTTTTTATTTGCCCCCATAGAATATAAAGTTTTGAAAAGTTTCATTGGAGCGATACAAATGCTAACGGTCTTCCCATCGCAAAGTTAGATAACTCTAAGTTAGATAATTATTTAGTTACAGATCAAGCAATACATCCCAGTCCCGTTATTATTGGAACAGAATTTGTTCAGCCATTCTAAAGGAGCAGCTTTTTTATGTCTAATTTTAAGCAAACGAGGACATAATTTATAGGAAAATTTTCAACCATTATACATAGACGTATACATACCAGGATTAAATGATGGACCTAAAATATCTCTATAAAATTTCAATTTCAAACAACCTATTTGTATGGCTTCTAACTCTCATATCCTAACAATGATTTATATGTTCGAAGTGAGTGGATATTTAGTAAAACTTTAATATACAAGAACAGAGGAACATCAGTCTTACGCTATACTATCTGGTCAGGAAAGCAATACAAATATTAAGGCTTATTCAGAAAATATGACTGGAAATTAATGGGATGAAATAGTAGAATAACACAGACACAGTAACATAACAAAATATGAAAAGTAGCTACCTGGGGTGGTAAACAGAGAGATTGATAAACATGATGAGACATATATTTCAGGATGGTTCAGTTAGGACAAGATAGAAAATTACAAATGCACTGACAGCTAGGCAGGCAATTAAACAGACAATGCTAAACAGGCATCTAAAATTAAAGTGTAATCTTATTTTAAGTTGATTCTTTGAATCTATCAAATGTCTTGTATCAAACAATTTTCTTTGTTGTGTTTCACGAGAATAATCAAAACAAAAGTATGGATACAATTTTGAAACTTACACGTATACACATGAATCCGGTATATGTTAATTTGGAAATCATTTGAGTAGTATCTATTTTTTGAGAAATCTAGGAGACTCTGACGATTAACTCTTAAGTGTGGTTTCTTCTCTCCATCTTGAAGTCAGAGACTTGCCGATTTTTGTTAGAAAATATACTTCAAAACAAGACTTTTGGTGGTCTTTGTTTTTGTTTTTTTATTTCATTTCGGAAGATGGAATACACCCAAACTTGCTTACTATGACGATACAAATTCAAGATAAACGTAATTGAGATACATGTGTGCTGAAACAGCTGTGAACACTCAGATATAAAGAAAACTAAGACAGAATCAAATAATATAATTCTCTCTGTCAAAGATAATCTCATCTTGAAAAAGTGGTGGACGAGATTAAATAAACGAATCTAACTTTCAGGGAAAAATCTCCATTAACCGTTGCAGTACATAATACCTACGACACACGGGAAGTAAGTGTCATGAATGATAACAACAGCATTCATGAACTTTAATATGTATGTTATAAATGAAAACAACCGTGTGAATAAGTGTAAATCACAGGCCGCTGACAGATTCCATCCAAAATGATTAGTAAAAATGAATGAGCTTGTATGGAAACACATTTTTATTACATCTAAGTATTTCTTTGCAACAAGGAACAAGAAAGAACGTGTTCTTTTTGGGAAGGTAGGCAATACATAAGATTTTTTTTATTGCCATCCAAAAATTAATACTTCAAAAACATGTTAAAAAATGTCCAAAAACTTATAAATAATGTTTCTAAGCTGGGATGGCGATTGTTGACCTCTTTTTAAGAAAGAACACATCCAAAAATAATTAAAAATATAGCAATATCAAGCATCCTTAAGTATCAGTTACTACCTTTTACGCAAGAATTTTGTTATCATTAGAGTTGCTAATTCACAATTATCCAAAAGAAGAGAACTTGTCACTAAAATAGTGCTGATTCGATTCCATCTATCGGATCAGTGATGTACTGTTGAACAAAGACCTTCATGTGATACAGTGCTGTAAAACACGACACAAAAGAAGAGCAAACACCATATATCCTTCTCCCTTCGAGCGACCTTATCACTGATCAAGCCTAAGACGTATTTATTGAGAAGGAAGTGCTTTTGGAATTTGCATGAAAATTGCAGTTTTAAGATGGTCACAAAATTATGTAATTTTTGCCAATGTCAGTTCATTATCATTTCTCATCATCCAGTATCTTTGTGCTAGTACAAATCATCAACATTTCTTATTCACAATTCAGTGTAGATATTCATGCTGTGATAAGCTAATGTTGACATATACCCATTGAAAAGATATAAACACAAAATCAAAACTTGGTTTTTGTATCGTTTTCATATGCAATATTAACTCAGCATTTTCAAGATCCTGTCTCAAAGGATATATGGCTGGACTGCTCTTCTCTATTTTTATGACTTGAATGTGTCTCTAGCTTTGCCTAGACACACCGTTCTGTAACACTTGTTGGAGGAAAACCTGAATCATGTTACAATGTGTAATCTTACAATCACGGTGACTTTGACTTTTGACTTTTGACCCTGAAATTGATAGGGTTACACCCCATGTAGAAGCTACCACACAAAGTTAGGAAACTGTTCATGGGGTACAAGCTGAATAATTATGCAACAGCTATATTGGTAACATACAGACAGATGGAGAACAACATAACATACTATGTTTAACTTCATGACGGGTGTATAGATAGGGACCTACAACGTATAAATGGTATGAATAAGTTACTGATTTTCATGATACTTCTTTGTGCAAGAAGTTTGGGTAGACACGTATTCGAGAATGTAATCGTATCGAAATTATTTTACCAACACCACCAGTAACACCGGTTACTGTAAATATAGCCTCAACAACAATTCCGATCGGAGTGCCTATACTAGTTGCTCTAGTTGTGATTCCATGCACACCGAAACCAACGGTTGTTGCCACAACGATTCCAAAACCTACATTAGCGACAAGATATATACGTATATATTTTACAAATAGTGCGGTTCTTTTGGTGTTTGCCAGATATTCTAAGTTATGGCCAGAGAATCTAAAATATGGACAACAACAACAACAACAGCAAAATAACTCCTATTGGTGTGCATAGAATAGTGGCTGTGCTCACGGTTCCAGCCACACCCCGACCAAAGGTTTTGCCACGGTTATTCCACAAAATGCATTAGCGACGACAAGACATACAAATTTGGATTCTATAAGTAGCGCAGTTCTTTTGATGATTTCCAGATAATCTAATTTATGGTCAGAGAATCTAAATTATTAAAACGTTTTTACGAATGTAAAAAGGTGATTATTTGCATATATATTTCATTCCGAGCAATACATAGATTTTGTTCAATGCTTTTTTTCATGACAATTTTGGCAAATGCATCCTTTAATTCTGCGAAAACACTTGCATGAACTGTATAATATGGCCGACATCTTCAGAAATTCGGAGCAAAATCTAAATGCAGACAAGCATTTTCTTACATGTTGTAACCATGGAACTCCATCACGTTCATCTAGAGATCACAAAAGTGTGCAATCTATTGTATGACATCTGTAATTATTCATTCGTAACAATTTATACCAATATGGTGCAACTGAACATGGTTCCAGTTCAAACATTTGGAACCTTTGTCACACAAACATAAGTTAATTTGAAGCCAGTATCGTAGAAGTTTATCCTTTCCTTTTCATTTGTGATATTGTTGCTGTTGTTACTGTGTTCTTTTTCGCCTATTCATACATCACACTTTGTTTTTCCAGCACGCTTAATTTTAATCTGTATTAGAATATCCCTTCCTAGCATGAAGTGGCAATGTTGTTCAATTATATATTATTAAATTAGCTCACAACTTTACGATATCTCCATTTTGATGTCATCATCATGTAAGCAAGTACTGGTAATGCAAAAGCTGTTTTACTGTCGTATGAAATGCAACACCTTGACACAAAAGGTACCTAATGAAGTATGGTTGCTATGAAATAAGATGAATCAGGCACTAATATATGGTGTTATTTACAAATAGTGAACACCTTGGTAATTTGTACTGGTAAAATTTGTGTTCCTCCAGTAAGCATTTTCTAAGCATAATTTTCTACTTGTAATTTTTCTTTGCTTTTTAAAAGCCACTGAACCTATTAATTAGTAAGCATTGTATGCAAAGAAAAATTATCTTTCAACAATATGTAAGAATACTCAGTCAGAGTTATTAAAGAAGAATTATGTTTTTGTACAACACTGTTCCCAGCACTTCACCTTTTGGACCGAAACTCCTACATTTGAGCATTATAGCAGGTCTTTGAAGAAGGTAAGAATACGACCAGTGTCAGATGTTACTTGTAAATGTGCATTTCTTATTTTCATACGCAGTAAATTTTGTACATAGATATTAGATTTCCATGTGAATGTCTCATGGGCATTGGTTTCATTTAAAACCATCTAGATATCATAAAAGACGGTTTTGTTTTTGTAAAAACTCCATGCTGATATGAGTTTCTATTCTTGGGTGTAGAGATAACAAATTGTTATAGGTGGTCGCCATGGTAGCCGTTATTTCACGTCTTATGGTAATATCTTCATCTCGGACCAATAATATAACATAGGAAGTTCTTAAGTGACAACTCCATATCAATACATCAATCCGCTCAGGATGAATAGGTGTAACAAGGTTAAAATATGGCAGCCGTGGGGGACAAAATAAATATGAGATCGGAACCATTTAATTTAGGTCCTACAAAACATCCTTGCAAGTATTTTAGCCAATATCCTATAGTACGCAACGAAATAAAAAAGTTTGCTCAGACTTTGCTTGCATCTGCAACAGTCATGTGTTCATAAGATCAATCAAGTACAAAAATAAATCAGCGACCTCTGATTCAACCTCAAGGAGGAAAGAAATTCGCTATTTTTTTTTATTAAGAACTAACTAAATATTATAAAAGCTTTATTAGCAAAAACTCCATATCATTGCCATCACACATTCAATATGAGCACTGATAACAGGATTTTCAAGCTGACCACTGTGGTGCAACGATCAAGGAGTGATATCATGATTTTCAAGATGACCACTGTGGTGCCACGATAAAGCAGTGATATCATGATTATTAAGCTGACCACTGTAGTGCCACGACGGAACAGTGATAGCACGATTATCAAGCTGACCACTGTGGTGCCACGATGAAGCAGTGATAGCATGATTATCAAGCTGACCATTGTGGTGCCATAACGGAACAGTGATAGCACGATTATCAAGCTGACCATTGTGGTGCCACGATGAAGCAGTGATAGCATGATTATCAAGCTGACCATTGTGGTGCCACGACGAAGCAGTGATATCATGATTATCAAGCTGACCATTGTGTTGCCACGATGTAGCAGTGATATTATGATTATCAAGCTGACCATTGTGGTGCCGCGACGGAACAGTGATAACATGATTATCAAGCTGACCATTATGGTGCCACGATGGGACAGTGACAGCATGATTATCAAGCTGACCACTGTGGTGCCATGATGGATCAGTGTATGATTATCAAACTGACCACTGTGGTGCCATGTAGAAGGACAAATAAACAATTTATTTTACATTTATAACCAGTTACAAATTAGTATAGAGCTTTAGTGAAAACTCTATGTCGATACGATGATTCGTTCAGAGGAAAGCACGAATTATTCAGATGGCCGTTAATACAGTGATTTCGGGAGTTGAATCCGCAGTATGTTCATCGAGTAACACACACACACACACACACACACACACACACACACACACATATATATATATATATATATATATATATATATATAGAGAGAGAGAGAGAGAGAGAGAGAGAGAGAGAGAGAGATAGTACGAATTAAATGGTTTTATATGAATCTTATGCATACGTACCATGGACGACATTTTTTAATTATATTTTAAATAAGGTTTTAGGCCAAATAATGACCACAACACTTTGGTTTACAAAATTCTCAGCGTGATCTTTGTATATACAATGGGACGATGTGCTCTTACATTACATAGCGAAAAATATGAGATCAATAAAAGCATGTTTAATACAATTTTGAAACAAGAGTTAATTTTGGATATAGCATATAAACATTTCATTTTTACCATATCGCAAAAGACTTAAATAAATGACATTTTGTTCTGTAGAATGACTCAACGTTTCACTTGATTGCAAATAATCGCTTTCCATGATCACCCGTTTTATGTCTGTAATAGTCTCGGTGGAACATCATTTTTCTGTATGTCTGTAATAGGCCTTCTGGAACATTAGTTTTGTGCAGACAAACCTTGCATTAGTCGAGGTCAATTTTGTATGTGCACCTGCTTGGTAATTCTCAAAATAAGTAATTTTGAGGATAAACAGTCCGTACATGTTCTACGTTTATATTAGTTTATTTCATATTTGAGTATGGCTTGATAAACAATTAATATTGTCGTTTCCATGGTTGTTTTTTATACTAAAAATGAATCTGCAATTGGTATTGAATATTAATCTGCATTTGGTATTGAAAATGTATATGCATTTGGGGTTGAATATTAACCTACATTTGGGGTTAAACTTTAACCTACACTGGGGGTTGAAAAATAACCTGTAATTGGAGTTGAAAATAAATCTGTATTTGGTTTTGATAATCTGTATTTGAGGTTGAACATTAATGTCAACTAAAATATATTTCGAGTTGAAAATGCTGCGTTTACTGATTTTCACTCACTATTAATGTGAGTGATTTTGCAAATAAATGAACGAAAAACCCGGAAGAAATGTTTGTGATGCAAATATTTCTACAATAGTTACCCATACTCTTACTAGCATAAAACAAATGAACGCTGGTGGTTGATTTCAAATGTATTGTTTTGGTAGGATTTTCAACGGACATGGTGCATGCAAGTGTGTGGCCTTGCCATACATTGTTTAGTGCATCCTTGCGAAATGTGCCTGTTTATTATAGGGGTAATTTCCATTACTGGGCAGGGGAACAGCAAACATCACTTCATGAAGATAATTATTATATCCCCGTAGCATGGGTCCTAGCAATATACTTTGAAACAAAACATTTGACTATTGCAAAAAATGGATATCATTTCATAAAGAGAAGTACATATGGAGAATGTGTTTTCATGAAAATATAAACTTAATTAGCTGATAATGAGATCTACCAAGATACAGTAGTCTCTTTGACTATGAAATGCATTGCAGTTTATGAGAGCAACTTTATCCAAGGTACCACTTAATTTGTAAAAGGTCCAATTAGCCTTTCTAAAATAAGCTTTCAACTTTCTATTCGTGTGCACATATTTATTTTACATTTCTAAATGAGACATTGACAAATATCAATGAGTGAAGAATGATTAAACAGTACTATTTGTATGCCACAGCGGCGATGTAGTTTTTGGAGCTACAACTTTCCCCTTTAAAATACCTGTCTGTCTTGTTAGATGTAATTCAAATCTGTATTTACATATTTAGGCATATTTCATTTGTCTTCTTCTGCTCCTCTCTCTGACAAAAGAAGAACACGTCTTAAAATACGTCATGAATACTTACTCTCTAAAGTAATACATTTATTTAATCAATATAAATAAATATCAAATAACGTCAAATAACAAAACGTAGCCTTCAAGCATGAACTTATATAAACTGCTTTTCTACATAAATAATACAAATGATTTGTGACTTTAATTATATGAACTCTTGCTCGTTGACATTTTTGCAATGCAGTAACGTTCCTAAACAATAATCAAATGTCTTATCATCGTCTTTAGATAGGAGCAGTCAGTGTTTTTTTTTAAAAGTTTGATCAGAATAGAAACAATATTTGTTAATGAATTTTGTCCAAATATATTCTCAATTTTATAAACATTTAATAATGAAATCTTGGAAAAACTTTCTTGCTATTACTCGCTCTATGATGAATATATCCTGCACTGTCCGCTGCTGTTCATAGAAACCTCCAATATTTTTTTTCTCCTGCTTCATCTTTCAGCTTATATGTCACATGTATTGCTGTTAAAATTTGATCCACAACGAATACTTCCTCTGACCAATTTGGAGTGAATCATTTTCAAAAGTTATTTCACTAACGAAATTCGAACACGATCACCAACTTTAAATGTATGTCTTCGGTATATGTTCTAGTTTATTAGCACTGTCCGGTGTAGTCTGCGATGAGTCAAGCAGCAATGTGGTTGATAACATTCTTATTTTATTTGATAGATAAAACTGAACTGCTGACATCTTGTGCTTTGCTGTTAGAGAATTAATTCGCAGCGAATCCAACCCCTATGTAAAATATAATATTCATCGGATGTCAGATAACCGTTAGATAACCGTTAGATAACCGTTTGATCTGAGATTATCTAAACTTTCAACAATTTCTTTGCCGATTTCTGTGCCTGTATTTCCGGCTTCTTTGATGCTATTAATATCATCAACGGTCAACTATTTCAGCTTGAGAGTTATAGATTTTAACATCTTTTCCTGTTTGTCCTCGATTATCATTTTCAATCGTTTAGGTCATAGTGCTACATTTATATCGTGTCTCAAAATCTTTGACTTCATCTAAAACCCTTTGAGCAACTTTAAGATAAAGATTAGCAATAGTACCATGTCGTAGTTCATTATAAGCTTCCTTAGCATCATCGGATGTTATGACTTTATATAAAATATTTTCAAGATCATTAGAATCTTATGCTATTTTCTGAGATCGTTTTCACACTCGTTAATTTTATCATGTTTCCCACTTTTTATTCTTTTAAGACTTGCTTTGGTAACTTTTAACTCAAATGAATTGTATTTCACATCTTTTATTTCATCATCAACACGATTTTGATATGTTTAGATCTGTCATTTTTCTTCCTCTTCTTTTTGCACTTGTATAATATATTTTTTATGCTTTTCATCTTGCTTCAGTGTAGTCGCTATGCTGACCGTATTTATCCTGCTGTGTATTGATCGTGTACATATAAACTTTATCGTAGCTGAAGGGGTCGTTAAGTAACAGATTCATAAGAAGATTAGTTTTGCCTGATCCAGATCGTCCTAATATCAGATAATGGCAGTCCGCTAGGTCTTGGTTATGTAGGTGTTTTATTAATCGGTCCGTGTCAAAGTTTTATCTCGCGGTCAAGGTTAAATTGTATCGGATGGTCACAGTTAACTTTTATCTCGCAGTAAGAATAAGAATGAGCTATTACAGAAAATTTGGTACGTTAATTGACATCTCAACAGCAGATAAAACAGCGTCAACTGCAACCACTTCGGCTGGCGCAGACTTAACAAAGAATATTGCTAAGGCACTCGGGAAAATACCCGGAGCGCCATGCGTTAAGTATCCTGGGGAAAACGTCTTCCATTATATAATTATTGTGGTCCTTGAACTCACCTTGATATTAGACTTGAGGAAAAAAATCAACCAAGGTCAGGTAAATATCCGGTAAATGCGATTAATAAAGCGTGCCATGTTCATCATGTCACATATAAAAATCCAGATCTACAACGACGACACATCGCGGACATCAAGTTAATTCACACGCTGAATTAAATAAAGAATTAAAACATATGAGAATCACTCGCGAATTTTTTGGCTGAAAAGGTCGGCGATGAAATGAAAATAGTGTTAGGAGCTGGAAATTAAACAAACAATTACATAATGGAGTCTGTTTATTATAGTACAATCGGATACTGGAGAGGTACAGCAGCAACTAAAAAACTCGACGATTCAACGGGTGTCGCATGAGCTGTGGCCGCAGATTGGTTGTCACGACTGATCATATGGTAAATTTATCATTCACGTCCAAGAACAATTTAACACGGACTGTTTGATGTCAACACACCTAACGGAGTTCATCAGGCATATATCTTTGTTTTTACCACATTACGTGTATAAACGGCGCACATACAAATACGCGTTGACTGTCATAGACGTTGCAAGTAGATACAAAGAGGCTGAACCGTTATCGTCCAAAACAGCAACTGAGGTCTCAGCAGAATTTGAACGACTTTATACGGGAGGACCTCTGCGCTGGTCACATTTAATGCAGATTGATCCTGGCAAAGAATTTATCGGTGCAGTAACGATACTGATTCAGTAACAACACGTTAAGATCAGACGTGGACACACCATCGGGCGATCACTGAACGATTTCATCAAACTCTTTCACAGCGACTCTTTGGATATCAATATGCCCAAGAATGACTGCACGCTCAGGACGGATCTCGTGAATGGGTTGCGAGACTACCTAATGGGGTGGCCGCGTTAAACAACGAGATCAGGTCATTCCTGAAAATATCCAGTTGCCGCAAATTGGATACGGCGTTGCAGACTCCCCCAACGCTTCAATACAAAACGCTAACAAGAGTCACACGCTTTGAGGAATGAAACTCCTCTACGTCTGTTACATTCAAAACATGTCAGAGAGACATTTTCGCGTGTGTGGCCGAGATTACTATCGATTCTGCCCACAGTAAATTATCGTGATTAGGAAAATATTCCCACAACAATATTGTGTTACAGGAGGCGCAGTGATTATTTTGTCGTTGTTCCAGCGTCATGCTAAATTCGACATCAAGATCAAACGAGCGTGATTATTTTGGGTCATCTCTCGTATAATTTGTCAATTTTTTCTTCAATACTTTGATAGTTCCTGATGATGATTTTGTTGTCTGTGACGTTGTTTGCAGCTCCAACACGTAGACAACTCTGTGTAACTGAGTTATTTTTGTTATTCTAGACACAGCCAGATAAATTAAATTTGACCATTCTTTGCGATCATCGACAAACCAGATGTTGGAATTTGATATTGTTAATCCCAGAAACGAATGGATTGTTATTGCACACCCCAGAGCCCAGCATGCTGGATTTAATGACAACGCCTCTTGTATAGCCTCTACTGGAACCTCGACAATATCATTAAGAACGAATTTTTGTTTTAGGTAAACTCCGTTTGTTTCCGGAATGTCAAAAACTATCTTTTGTCGGCGTGTATATGTTGGTCGATAACATAGCGGGACTTGCTGAGTTTGGAATAGTTCCTCGTGAAGCTCAAATAATTTACGCTGAAGTGAATTATGGACTTTTTGCCTGGATACAACTAGGCGCTAAAAATTCCAGAAATCTGATATTGCAGTCTCTGGAATTACGGTACGCAATATTTCACAATGAATTGTATCTGGTTGAAGTCTGATAAACGATTTCAGTTCTTTGTGTTGTTCATCGTGTGATCGATGGTCGTATAAAACTTCTTCGTAGTAGCCAACGTAGTTGATCAACCGTTCGTGTGGTGATTCACCTGTAAACGGTGGAGGCTGTCCATGATAGCTACACATGATAAATTGCAGTAGATTTTGTTAATAACCAATTAAAAAACATTTGTAAAACAGCTTTAGATACTGTACAATTCTCATCCCAAATTATTGCTTTCGGGATATATTTCTCACCCATTCGCTCGGGTGTCCATGCATCATCTCCCAATCTAAAGAAACTATGATACGCGCATGCGCTGACACCAAGCTGTCTCATTTCGCTGGCAAGCCGGTGAGTTGGCGTCAACACAATCATGTCGGAGTTTTTAAATAATTCTATCGCACGTATTATTTTACCAGACCCACATGGACTGTTGAGATAGACCGTACTATATCTCCTGATTGGATAGTTTACTGACGGTGATGATGAAGTCCGTGATAAATTATCGTTGCGATAATAAATATCCGGTGTTTTAACGTCAGCGGATTCAGAATATTTACGAATGTATTCATGTTTTATTCGCCATGAACCATAGTTGGCGTCTCATCTGCTAGTCTCTCCGAGACCGACAAAGCTGGTGACTTCTTCGATAAAAGGTTTTACATGGTCCGTGCTACAACGACAAATATAAAAATAATATGTGAAAGACTTAACAGTGTCATTGAGAAATCTATTGATCATCGATACTAGTTTTTTTGATGAGTAGGAGAGCATTAATGACATCACATGAGTTAAATGAGGGGAATTGCCATCGTAGTAGGTAACCATTGTACCCATGTTTTTTTCCATCTTGCATCACTGCATTTATCCGTGACACCAGAACACCTCGCGTCGTTGTGTCCTTGACAACAAAATCTAATTCGCCGGGATCAATAATTAATCGTGTACAACGACGAGCATTATCAGATGATGAACCCTGAGTGAACTTAGCGATACCTTTTTTGCAGATATCTTTAGGCCTATCGTGATGTGGTAACCAAACTTGCTTTCTTGTTTCTACGAAATTACCGCAAAGGTTGCAGTCAACGATGTCAGGATCTTAGCATAGAGCATATATCGTAATAGCACTATTTAAGCCTAATCTCGCTGATTATTTGCGCAACAATAGTTGAGATTGTCACTGGTATCCGGTTTATTAAAGTGTCTATTAAACCAAATTGGTATCACAGGATGAATACTCGCTGAAAACTCGAATGATTCAATCTCGGCAAATCCAGTAAGATCGGTAGTTGGTAGTGGTCTTTTTATTGAAACTCGTGCCATTTCGTGTATTGGGTAAACGAATCGTTCAAAATAAAAACGATGACATTCGCCAAGTCCACGAAAAGGAGCCGGATGAGCAGCGATATTGTCAACAGAAATCATATCAGAGGAATTATATTTTGTGTTCCAAAGGTCACCATAGCCAAACTCAACACAAGATTGTGATACATCATCGAGAAATTCTTTTGGGGTTGGACGCGATATTATTTTTTTGGGGGGTGGTGGTGGTGGTGCTATATGAGCCACAATGGACGACGCTGTAAAACATTTAACGAGTAAATCATCGTTATCTATGTTATATTTTATAAAAATTTGTTTCATATTTTGTGGAGTGATTCCTTCCGATACAGAATACCAGACGAAAGGAGAAACGGGCCAAATGTCGATTCATCCAACTCAGACTTATGTCCGTGAAATAGCCATACCGATGCAGGATCGCGCTTACTTATGTTGTAGATTTCTTCATAGATATCGCCGTCATAAAATCGTATTATTCACTCTCTTGGAAATTTTGTCACCTAGTCGGTCCATGTTTTTAAATTATCATCATATAAAGTTATTGAAACACCGCGCGTTCTATATTTGTTCGAGTTACATAAAACTTCATTTGTTATTGTTTTTACAATTATCCGAAAATTAATATTTTCTCTAACTCAACTATTTCATTTATGCAAGCTCCAATTGTATTGACAGATTTGTCCCAAATATTTTTTTAATATATATTCTTGATTCTGTTAATTTGTTACCACCTGCTGAGTTTACAAAATGCTGAATCAGACGTTGAGCAACGCTAATTTAGCGGTAGCAGATATGTCTGGTTTATTCAAACGATAAAGAGGAAACTGGATATGCGTTATTCTAGTATGGTTTATCAGTTCCGGTGAAAATACCTGCTTTAGAATTTTTATCTATTCTGACGACATCATGTCAATATAATTGTTTAATCACAAATAATCCAAGTCGGACCATCTTCACTAATATGTTCTGCATTACATTTTATTCTGAATTCATACTTGCTGTCATCAACAAGATTATTAACCATATCCGATGCTCGTTTGTCATCCATTGTGGAATCAATAAATATTCCAACGCCATCAATCTTAAATATTGAAAAAACATGGGACGCACCATCGTTGATAAATTCGTTCTTTGCTTGTCTGATAAAATCATACATTTGTAACTAAAACGGTATTTGTTTTCTGTCACTCGGTAATCTGTCAAAATCTGATTTGGTGATATGTTCCGGCTCAGTCGCAGATAACCTTGTAAACTCATCTTGTGTTGCTTCTAGTGATCTGATGTAAAAAATAAATTAAAAAATATGATTTAAATCTGTTTTTGATTTGGTTAATATAATTTTGTTCCCGGTGAGATCATGATATTGTTTGTTGCAGTAATCTAGCTTCGTTCCATGCTACACGCTACATGATTACTTTTCTTTAATATACATAATAGTATTTTTCTAATTAGGCTTTCATCTAATTAGACTTTTACTAATAGCATAATGATCAACCAAACATATAACAGTAGCAGATGAATGATAATGGGGTGAGCTATCCAATGTGGAAAAAATTGTCGTTATGATTATTGTGCGCTTTATTTACAGAGTGTTTGACGTGGAAGTACCGGCCCAAAACCTTGTCTGGTTTGTGGAGTTGTCGTTAAAGGAAAAACACAATTGTATGTATCTTGTGGTGGGACAAAATCTCGTACGTTGGAAAGATACTTCGAGATAAATTATTCATATGATGTAAAAATTACAAATCAACAAGATTACCATGACCTTTATATTACAAACAATACAACTGATCAAATTAGTGAATCTTTTGAACAAGTCAGTAAAGACTCGTCCAGTACCCCTTAGGTCGATTAATCCCCCCCCCCCCCCATGTTGCTCATATCATGAATAAAAATATTCACATTTTATAACACATACAAAAGCATGACGATGTGTCATGTATAGTTTATGTCGCTGTTCGTTGGTCATTTCAACGGTTCCATGTTTGCTTTTTTTGGTGTCTTTTTTCTCTCACTCCCCTTTGACAGCCATTTTCTGTGTTCACACCCGTCAGCTGCTTCCCGCAACTAAAATTAAACAGCGGCGATGCCAGTGGGTATAATAAACAGATTAATTCTTAATTGATATAATTAATAACATTCATCTATACATAATTATTTTTAACAAGTATACATTTACAGTTTTTTCCCTTCTAATTATGCGGTTGATTAATTTTATTCGTTTAATGGCTCTAGAAAAAGACCCCATATGCGGCCATATTTGGTTTATATGTACCTGTTATCCGCTAGAGGGCGCTAAACTTGGATTGTATAAATCTATCAGGGAACCAGTTTATATAAATAAGGCCTTATTAACACTGGTTTTGTATTTGGTTTGTAAATGAATATTAAGCAGAAACCAATCCGTTTTAAAAAATATATGTGCAGATAAGATGTAATAATATGTTTGTCTAATAAAATAGCATATTCACAGGTTATAGTAGTCTAACAAACTTTCATTTCTGAATACGAAACTATGGTTAAAGATATTACCAAAAATTTTAAGCATGAGTTTACATGTGGAGTGAAGAATTTAATAAGACTTTTGCAAAGAACCAACAGTTCCTGTTAATCGAATAGACGCAACTATTTTAGCATATACATAACTTTACAATGACAGATAAATGTGCACTCAGGGACGAAGCAAAGAAGCACGTACGTGCACTGCTTCTCTCCTCTCCTGTTCCACTTACTGTTCAAGAGTTGGAAAAGGATTATCACACTTTTATTGGGGAACAGCTGCCCTATAGAAAAATGGGATACTCCTGCCTCAAGGATTTTTTTAGAGACATAAATGATGCCGTGCAGATTATTTGGAAAAATGGGATGATGACTTTGCAAGCAATAGCAGATGAAACTAACATGCATATTCAAAAACTTGTATCCAAGCAAAAAATTTCCAACACCAAAAAATATGCAGTGTTAAGAAAAGGTAGAGGTCGTGGCCCTTCGGCACCACAAAGGTTTGGAGGGGCAAGTCTTTACCGACCTCCACCATCATCAAAGCCTTTTATTCCAGCCTACATTCGAAATAACATAAAACAGTTGTTTCATTCATTTCCTCAAGGTGTTCAGTTGACTGATTTTGATAAAGCGTTTTCAAGACGATTTGGTATGCAGATAAATTACCAGAAATATGGATTTCATTCTATGAAAGAATTTCTTGGGTCTCTGCTAGATCTAGTCCTTCTTCTAGAAGAAAAAGGTGACTGGCTTGTACTGCCTGCTGATTCATATAAGAAATTGAAAGAACCAACAAAACTTGTCAGTCCTCTTAGAAATTCAGAAGCAGCAGTTCCTCAGAGAACAGTTAGTAAAGTTAAAAGACCTTCCAAAGGAAGAGGTAATTTCAAGCATACATTCAGTGTGTCCTGCATGATAATGGGTAGTGTCAAGATATACAAATGGATTAAATGATTTACCATCTTGAAGTTACTAATATTTAATCAATAATATATACATGGTTACATCCAATATGGCTGATAGATTGATTCGTTTGGATGGTGAGGGAAGCATATGTCTTATTTTAGTACTTGCACCACATTGGTTGTTACCAGTTATAGCAGTTATTAGTATGCGCACCACTTGGTTATTAATGGTTTTTGAGATCTTTGCCTTTTTTGTTATTAGGACCATTTGTTCTTTCATACTGTAAAAGGTCATGTGATTGGTCAATCAAAACATTGCCTGGATGGCAAAATAATATTGAATTACTGTGAACTGGAAAGACATTTGCCCAACTATACTAGTAACAATATAATTTTATATACATGAATTGGTTCAGTAATCATTAAATATTACATAGATAAAATCTGTAACTTTGAAGAAAAAAAATTGTCATAGATCCCAAATCTTTTGCTATTCATTGTGGTAGCACTGAGATGTCATCTCTATCAGTCAATGAAAATTGTAATAAAATTAGAAAGGTGCTCAAATTAATTGTTCCTCAAGTACAGTATCAGTGTAGATATTGCTTGTAGGGATGGTTATGTGCCTCAAGTAGAGTATCAATTTAGATATGGCCTGTAGTGATGATCATGTTTAGTGTCGATATGGCCTGTAGTGATGGTCATACAGTGCTAAAAAATCTGACATCACAGTGCCTGGGCCCCTCCAATTTCAGATCAGGACTTGTCTGCATTCTAAGTGAAGTGCCCATTGTTCTTTTTGAGAAGAAAACAACTAATCTGCCTGCGAAAACTTTGCTAGTGCTGATGAAATGTTGAAATTTATTTTCAAGTTGTTGAAAGATTAATAAATATTTATATTTCACCCAATGTATGAACCATATTCATATGGAGATCATCGATTTATGATGCTTTTATTGAAAGCTGTAAACCTTGTATACAAAGTGGAGTGCATGACATATGAATGGGAAACAGATTGCCTTGGTTACCTATAATTATTTCTCACTTGGCTTTAACACACCTGTGATTCTGTCAGCATTAGTACAAAATACCATTTTCAGCACTACGTTACTACAGCAGAAGACTTCCATTCAACACTAAGTAACTTTTAAAATGTTTAATAAATGTAGGCAACATGTTTTCAATTTCTTATAAACATTTTATTTCTTGTGATAGTTACATATATGTTATCATTGTAAAGAAAACAATTTCAGGTAATGAAAAGGTAAGTTAAGGATAAATTTCATGGTATTCAATCAAAAAAGTTAAATAACACGTTTAAAGAGGTCTGTGTTTGATGTTCTTACAAATCATGGTGTGAATAAATGCAATATTGTCACATTTCGGAAAGCCACATGTAGGTAACACTATTTTACAGGTGTTATAAATGTATGCTCTTTATGGATATAAATATGCTTAAAATCATATGCTGGGAATGGGATCATGCCAGACTAATTTAACGGAAGTCCAAGACAGATTTTTGGCTTGCAAATCATTTACTTGTGTCACCAATGAAATACGAAATGCAGTTAGAATTCTACCTGGACAAACATGTCATATGACACAATTTCTCCAAAATTGGACCCAACCATCCAGAATTTCTCACTTTTTGACAAATACAATTAATTCTTGTCAAAAATCATAAATTCCTTCAGTATATAAAGTCTATAAAAAGCCAGTATTTCAGATAACAATACACAAGTCCACCATGTCTTGTTTTGTTCAGGTCGACGACGCGAGAAGTCGGGAGGTAGCAATGAAAGGTCTAGTAACAGCATGGATGGAGAAGGGGCAAAGAGTATTGGTTCCATGGATGCAGCAGATATTTCCATACAGTTCGATGATGATGTGGGGATAAATCATTTAGTTCAAGAGGAATTGATGCAGGTATTGATTTCTTTGGTTTTGGTCTTGCCAGTGATTAATGAGACATAGGTAACATGGTTCAGGCATTGGTGTTGTAGCATGGTTCAGGCATTGGCGTTGTAACATGGTTCAGGCATTGGTGTTGTAACATGGTTCAGGCATTGGTGTTGTCGGCAGTGTTATGGTTCTGCTGTGCATGTGCTTGTGATTGATGCTGTTTACTGCATGAGAAACATTTTTGAGGTTGCTGATGCCTGCATGTGTAACATTTTTGAGGTTGCTGTTGCCTGCATGAGTAATATTTTTGAGGTTGCTGATGCCTACATGAGTAATGTTTTTGAGGTTGCTGTTGCTTTTTTGAGTTTGCTGACGGTTGTATGAACAACAATTTTGAGGTTTCGGTTGCTTGCATTGGTAGCATTTTTGAGGTTGTTGATGATTGCATGAATAACATTTTTGAGGTTGTTGATGATTGCATGAGTAACATTTCTGAGGTTGCTGATGCTTGCATAAGCAACATTTTTCATGGCTATTGTCTGCATGAATAACATTTTCATTTTAAAGTTGTGGAAGTCTACATCAGAACTGTTTTAGGGGTTGCTGATGCCTGCATGAGTAACATTTGTGAGGTTGCTGATGTCTGCATGAGTAACATTTTTGAGGTCGCTGATGTCAGCATGAGTAAAAGTGTTTTGGTTGCTGATGCCTGCATGAGCATCATTTTTGAGGTTGCTGATGTCTGCATAAGTAACATTTTTGTGGTTGCTGATGCCACCATGAGTAACATTTTTGAGGTTGCTGATGGTTGTGTAAGTATTGGTGTTGCTGATGGTTGCATGATTAACATTTTTTAGATTGCTGTTGCCTGCATCAGTAGCATTTTTGAGGTTGCAGAGGTTGCATGAGTAAACCTTTTTGAGGTTGCTGATGTCTGCATGAGTAAAAATGTTTTGGTTGCTGATGCCTGCATGAGTAACATTTTTGTGATTGCTGATAGTGTTTATATTTAAATGACAAGACATAATAACAATTGCTTTATATTTAAATGACACTACATAATACAGTTGCTTTGTATATATATATGACAACACATAATACAATTGCTTTATATTTATATGACAATACATAATACAATTTTTTATAGTTATATGACAATACATAATGCAATTGTTTTATATTTCAATAACAATACATAATACAGTTGCTTTATAAGTAGTTGTCAAGCAAGGCAATCTTATCTGTGTGGATTAAATGAGTTACCAAAATATTTTCATAAGGATGGTAATAATGACGATTTTGAAAAGGAAAAATTTCAGGAAAAGTGGAGGGATAACATGTAAGAATTTCACTGAGTCTGATCTATTTCTCCAGAGATATAAGTCAGACTGTGACTGCAAAAAAAATATGTCAGAAGCAAGTGTTTGAATTTTGGGACAAGTCAAAATGTGTATAAGAAAGAAAAAAAAATTCTGAAACCACTTTTCTTTCCTGGACAAGTGGATGAAATTTTTTTTTCAATATATCTTGTGAATGAAAATACTATTTGATAACATTTGAATTATTGAAGTTGAATAGCAGTCAGATTTTTAATGGAAAATTCCATAGATAATTCATATTACAGTATTCGTTTAGGGCAAGTTTATGGTACCATAGATAATTCATATTTCATTATTCTTTTAGGGCAGATTTATGGTACTTTAAATAATTCATATTTCTGTTCTTTTAGGACAAGTTTATGGTACTCTAGATAATTCATATTTCATTGTTCTTTTAGGGCAAGTTTCTGGTACCCTAGATAATTCAAATTTCAGTATTCTTCTAGGACAAGTTTATGGTACCCTAGATAATCCATATTACAGTATTCGTTTAGGGCATGTTTATGGTACCCTAGATCATTCGTATTACAGTATTCTTGTAGGGCAAGTTTATTGTACCCTAGATAATTCATATTACAGTATTCTTTTAGGGCAGGTTTGTGGTACCCTAGACAATTCATATTACAGTATTTGTTTAGGGCAAGTTTCTTGTACTCTAGATAACCATATTTCACTGTTATTTTAGGGCATAATTGATGTCTACTTGGGAAATACTAGCATGAACTGAGATTTCATGTTCAAGACGGTGTGGGTTGACATATCTTTTAATACTAGTTGCTTTATTCAGCTAAATAGAGTCTGAGATGTTCACATGAGGCTTAATGCCATTTTTGCTATGTAGTTTACCATGGGATGTATATTGTACATGACCTGACAGGGTAACAATATGGTTAACCATTGGATGTGTATTGTACATGACCAGACAGGGTAACAATACAGTTTTCCATCGGATGTATATTGTACATGACCAGACAGGGTAACAATACAGTTTACCATCGGATGTGTATTGTGCATGACCTGACAGGGTAACAATACAGTTTACCATCGTATGTGTAGTGTACATGACCAGACAGGGTAACAATACGGTTTACCATTGGATGTATATTGTACATAAACAGTCAGGGTAACAATACACTTTACCATTGGATGTGTATTGTACATGAGCAGACAGGGTAACAATACACTTTACCATTGGATGTGTATTGTATATGACCAGACAGGGTAAGAATACACTTTACCATTGGATATGTATTGTACATGACCAGACAGGGTAACAGTACATTTTACCATAGGATGTATATTGTACATGACCAGTCAGGGTAACAATACAGTTTATCATCGGATGGGTATTGTACATGAACAGGCAGGGTAACAATACACTTTACCATTGGATGTGTATTGTACATGAAGTCAGGGTAACAATACAGTTTACCATCGGATGTGTATTGTAAATGAACTGAGATTTCATGTTCAAGACGGTGTGGGTTGATTTATCTTTTAATACTAGTTGCTTTATTCAGCTAAATAGAGTCTGAGATGTTTACATGAGGCTTCATGCCATTTTTGTTATGTAGTTTACCATGGGATGTATATTGTACATGATCTGACAGGGTAACAATATGGTTAACCATTGGATGTGTATTGTACATGACCAGACAGGGTAACAATACAGTTTTCCATCGGATGTATATTGTACATGACCAGACAGGGTAACAATACAGTTTACCATCGGATGTTTATTGTGCATGACCTGACAGGGTAACAATACAGTTTACCATCGGATGTGTATTGTACATGAACAGACAGGGTAACAATACATTATTCCATTAGATGTGTATTGTACATGAAGTCAGGGTAACAGTACAGTTTACCATCGCATGTGTATTGTAAATGAGCAAACAGGGTAACAAGATAGTTCATTGGCTTCAGGTAATTTTGATTATATGTATGGTGAATTGTTTGGAAAATCTATATGACGTTCTTTCTTCCTACAGCTACTGGAGAAATCACCAGATGGAATTTGGAGTAACAACCTTCTTGCACTTTACAAGGTATGGCATGGGGTAACAACCTTCTTGCACTTTACAATGTATGGAGTAGCAACCTTCTTTTCACTTTACAAGGTATGGTATGGAGTAACAACTTTCTTTTCACTTTACAAAGTATGGCTTGGAGTAACAACCTACTTCAGGGTTCCCACACTACCGGGTAAAAGTCAGGAGAAATGATAATTTTTTTCCTGACCATGAAAAGTCACTCAGATTCACAAATATTGATGATTGAGCCATAACTAAACTGATTGCGAGTTAAATGTATCAAGTTCTAACCAGAATATTTGGAGGGTGCAGTATGGATCATTTGGGTGCTTGCAATAAACATATATGCTGAGTCAACTCCAATGCTCAGTGGATTACATTTGTCTAGTAGACTTTTATTTTCAAAGTCAGCTCGATATCTGTATCTTTCCTTAAATGGAAGGTATATGAAAACCAGTCTAGCATCACAAGAGGCCAACATGGTCATAGCAAAGTGTAGTCGCTTACCAGATGGCTTAGCAAACTTTAAACATTGTTAGATCGAGTGATACGTGCATGAAATTGATATGAAAAGTACTTATTTTCCAGAAATTGTGAGTATTAAAATCATGATGTCTTTAATCTGCTGAAAGACAAGATAAAACCACGGCGTTGATGAAATATGACCTTATACTCTCAGCTTGAATTGCTACGCATGAGTACACAAATATAATAACTGATCTTGTCAAATGTTGTAGAGAAAAAAATGAAAAAAAAGTTAAATGAAAGTCGTATACTGGTTGTAATAAAAATAAAAAGACGAAAGAACACAAAATTTTCCATATTTATGTGTTTCGAGAACAATTTCTGGAGTTTTGTTGTATCATGTGACTACCACATTGACATGTGGTCTCTGCTTAATAAATCAGACAGGCCAGATTGCTGGTTTTTACAAAAAGTATCTGACTTTCATTTAATATAATTGAATTTCTGTACAACAGAATTAAAAAGGAGTTTTGTTGATATCACGTGACTGTTGGACTTCTGATGTCGTTGTTTGAGATTTGTGAAATTATGTGTCTAGTAATGCAAATGGCGTGTACTGGGTCAGGTTTCGTCAATGCTGTAGTTTCGTCTAGTCAACGTATTAAAGGCATAGCGATTATAATACTTGCCATTTCTGAGAAAATAAATCATTTTCCTATCGATTTCATGCAGGTATCAGTCGATATAACACATTTAAATTTTCTAGGCCTGCTGGTAAGTGACTACCATATGTCGTTATGGCACGGTGGTGGCAAATTCCAGATTTTAGATATGCAATTTCAATGACCCCACACCCCTACCTTAATGTCCAAATATGAATAAAGGGGTGGGAATATTCGGAGGAAACCCGGATTAGAAAACAGACTGCTATTTGTTTTAAGCCAAATTTGTAGTCCAAATTGTTGATTCTTATAGCTGAAATTAGAAATTGTTGTCCCTTGTATTATATATTAAACGATACAAGCTTCTGTATCAATAAAGTTTTTTTGGACTGGTTTAACGAATTACAAGAAGACAAGTTGATTTTACAGAAAATTCGGTCCTTGTTTATACAACAGTATATAATTTTGAAGGTCTTTTGTCAAAATTTAAGTCAACCCTTTTGAAAATGTTTTTAAATGATGGATTTTTAACCAGATTGTCTTAAGGAGATTAGGTTGTTTGAAAAATCTTGTTTTGGATTTTATTGGCACAGATAAATTTAGGGTTAAACGCTTTGTTACAAGAGAAGATTCTAATGATTTGTGTTTATTGTTTTTTTATACTGTAATAGGAAACGTTTACTTTCAATAAGATGCAAATATAATTTGCTTCAGAATTCTTTAGAATTAAAGGGTTGAATGGAAACAAAACTAATGTTTGTTCATTATGTTGTTCCCACTTAGCTGGTCAGCAAAAAAGTTAGAATTTGTATTCTGTACATTGAAATGACTTTACATGCCAATTTATAGGAATATAATCAAACTTGTTTCGTGTAATACATTTTGTGGTTTTGTACATGATCGTCTATTCTGACTTCAGTGTTTTTGGAGAGTCTTGAAAGAGAAACATCTTTAGATTTAGAAAATGCATGTTCTACAATCTGAAATGTTCTTTAATTCCATACACTAATGTTCATATGTGAACCTTGAAAAAATTAATTTCATTCTGGAAAACCCTGGAAATGATCCTTTCTAAATATTGTATCTATGTGAGCCTTTCTAAACAATGTGTCTGTGTGAGCCTTTCTAAACATTGTATCTATGTGATCCTGTCTAAACATTGTATCTATGTGATCCTGTCTAAATAATGTATCTGTGTCATTCTGTCTAAACAATGTATCTATGTGAGCCTTTCTAAACAATGTATCTATGTGGGCCTTTCTAAAAATTATATCTATGTGATCCTGTCTAAACAATGTATCTATGTGATCCTTTATAAACAATGTATCTATGTGATCCTGTCTAAATGATGTATCTCTATGAGCCTTTCTAAATAATGTATCTATGTGACCCATTCTAAACAATCTATGTGACCCTTTGTAAACAGTGTATCTATGTCAGGGGTTGGCAACCTTTGACAAGTGTATCACAAGGGGCACATCAAGAGATTTTGTGTGGCACGTGAAGGGCAGCCAAAAATCTTGATTTTAACTGTTACTCTCTTACTGGTGGCAAGTGCTCATTCATTTTGTAATTTATCTGGAAAAAGTGACACACTCTGTAAAATGGCTGTTGATCCTTGATCTGTGTGACCTTTTGTAAATAACGTATCTATGTGACCCTTTGTAAATGATGTATTTATGTGGCTCTTTATAAACATTGTATCTGTGTGATCCTTTCTAAATGTATTTTTGTGACCCTTTGTAAATGATGTATCTGTGAAACCTTTTGTAAACAATGTATCTATGCAACCCTTTCTAAATATTGTATATATGTGATCCTTGGTAAACAATATATCTGGGGCCCAGTTTTGGTCAAAAAAGCTCTCTGTTATGGTTCACTGCCATCTCACCTCTGTCTGCGTGGGTTCGAGTCTCGGATCCGGCCAATGTGGGTATGTGAGGAAGCTTGCCAGTGGCTTCTCATGGGTCAGTGGTTCTTTTCGGGGCTTTCCCAGGTTCATCCTCCACCATTAATACTGGCCGCCATGTGCTAAAAAATGGCATTAAAACCTACAGCAACATCAATATATATATATATATGTGACCTTTTGTAAACAATGTATCTATGTAACCCTTTCTACATGATGTATCTATGTGCCACTTTGTAAAAATGTATCTTTGTGACACTTTCTGAATGATGTATCTGTATGACCCTTTGTAAAAATGTATCTTTGTATCTTTGTGACACTTTCTAAATGATGTGTCTGTGTGACCCTTTGTAAAAAAATTATATTTGTGACCCTTTCTAAATGATGTATCTATGTGACCCTTTAATCTTTTACTCTATTTCATATTTTACAAAAGATGCAATATTGTTAATTGCAGGATACATACAAAAAGGATCTGGTCTTCAATGAGTTTGGCTATTTGAGTGTGATTGAGTTTGTATCAGCCCTACCTGACATAGTTCATATTGAACGACCCAGTCCACAGGGGGACTGGAAACTTTACGATGCAAGAAAGCCAATGCCAAAAGAAACCAAAGGTGCTTTAGTTTGTTATTTTTTCACAATTGATTTATTAATTTGGGATATTATATAATATAAAGGCATATGGTAATACAGAATAAATTATAAAGATAGTGTACCTTATATGTGTGTATATATATATATATATATATATATATATAGAGAGAGAGAGAGAGAGAGAGAGAGAGAGAGAGAGAGAGAGAGAGAGAATTCAAGCTCTCTAACAAAGATGTCACCAATAATCGTGGAGATGAGATACGGCTACATCATGGGGAATGATACACGGAATCGCTGTAAGTTGAAGACAGAGCTGTTCTGACTCGAGGAATGAACTCTTTATTTTATTTTAAATTGGGATTATATGCAATAAAATATTGAGATAATATACATTGTAATATGAGCATAATATATAATATTAAAATATAGGAATAATTCTCATCATAAAATAGGAATAATATACATTGTAATATAGGGAAAATACACATTTTACTTTAGCTTTAATACACAATATAATGTATGAATAATACACATTATAATATATGAATAATACACATTATAATATATGAATAATGCACATTATAATATATGAATAATGCACATTATAATGTATGAATAATACACAATATAATGTATGAATAATACACATTATAATATATGAATAATACACATTATAATATATGAATAATGCACATTATAATATATGAATGATACACATAATATATGAATAATACACATTATATATGAATAATACATATTATAATATATGAATGATACACATTATAATATATGAATAATGCACATTATACTATAGCCTTGATAAACAGTATAATATATGAATAATACACAATATAATACATGAATAATACACATTATAATTTATATGAATAATACACAATATAATATATGAATAATACACAATATAATATATGAATAATACTTATTATAATATATGAATGATACACATTATAATATATGAATAATGCACATTATAATATATGAATAATATACATTATAATATATGAATAATACTTATTATAATATATGAATAATACACATAATATATGAATAATGCACATTATAATATATGAATAATGCACATTATAATATATGAATAATACACATTATAATATATGAATAATACACATTATAATATATGAATAATGCACATTATAATATATGAATAATATACATTATAATATATGAATAATACAAGTTATAATATATGAAAGATACACATTATAATATATGAATAATGCACATTATAATATATGAATAATGCACATTATAATATATGAAAGATACACATTATAATATATGAATAATACATATTATAATATATGAATAATACATATTATAATATATGAATGATACACATTATAATATATGAATAATGCACATTATAATATATGAATAATACACATTATAATATAGGAAAAATACACATTATAATATAGGAATAATACACAATATAGGAAAAATACACTTCATAATATAGGAAAAATACATATTTTAATATAGGAATGATACACATAATATAGGGATAATGCACATTATAATATTGGGATACTACACATTAATATAATAGATGGATAATACACATTATGATATTGGGATAATACACATTATGATATAGGGATAATACACATTATGATATTGGGATAATACACATTATAATATAGGGATAATACACATTATAATATTGGAATAATACACGTCAATATAATAGAGGGATAATACACATTATGATATTGGGATAATACACATTATAATATAGGGATAATACACATTATGATATTGGGATAATCACATTATAATATATGGATAATACACATTATAATATTGGGATATTACACATTATAATATAGGGATAATACACATTATAATATGGGGATAATTCACATATAGGGATATTACACATTATAATATAGGGATAATACACATTATAATATAGGGATAATACACATAATATAGGGATATTACACATTATAATATTGGGATAATACACATTATAATATAGGGATAATACACATTATAATATAGGGATGATACACATTTTAATATAGGGATAATACACATTATAATATAGGGATATTACACATTATAATATAGGAAAAATACACATTATAATATTGAAATAATACACATTATAATATAGGGATAATACACATTTTAATATAGAGATGATACACATTTTAATATAGAAATAATACAAATATTAGTGTAATATTACACATAACACACAATATAGGAAAAATACACATTATAATATAGGAAAAATACACATAATATAGGAAAAATACATATTATAATATAGGAATAATACACATTATGATATAGAAATAATACAAATACTAGTGGAATAGTACACATTGTAACACACAATATAGGAAAAATACACATTATAATATAGGAAAAATACACATTATAATATAGGAAAAATACACATTATAATATTGGAATAATGTACATTATGATATAGGGATGATACATATTTTAATATAGAAATAATACAAATACTAGAGGAATGCTACACATTATAATACAGGGATGTTACACATTTTGCTTTCTTTGGGAGAGCCTTTGTGAAGAGCTTGAGCCCAGGGGATTTAGTGTCATTCCGGTGAACATTCTGTACATTGCAGACTCTATATGGTTGTTATTCTTATATGGGCATAATAGTTGAGTACATTTAATTACTGACACAAATTGGGGTTCACAAGCAAAATTGTGAATGCATGAAACTTGGCAATGGCCCAAATGAAGTGAAGGGAGCCCTGTGACCATGGAACAGTGTGACTGTAACAAAGGCCCCCAATTTAAGGAAAGGTAAGGATAAATAAAGATGAGAATGCAATGATGTGGAAAACGCATGAACTAGGTTTTGAACTGGATAGTAATCCTGGTGTACCTATGAAGTTTCAATATTAGACGTACATATTTGATAACCAGTTAGGAATTCACATGTTTACTGATAGGTGATACAGCGGAAACGACAATGTAGCATAGGATGTGAAAATGAATGACTGGCATTTACAGCAACAACGTCTCGGAAATGTTTCAAAATTGTATGATGAATTTCACTAAGTACAGAAGTGGAATAGTGCATTGATCAACACAAGTGTGAACCGACAAGTGAGGCACACAGCCCTGACATCTGCCTCTACACAAAGCTAGTTATATTAGAGAACCTAATGTAGACAAAGAGGGGCCCAGCAAGGGTCCAGATAAGGATGCACTGTGTATTACTTAAACTACATTTAATCATTTCAATTATAATTTAGTGACTTTGCCAAGAGATAGTCTCTAAAACCTAGGATAAATGACTTTGCCAAGAAATAATCTCTAAAACCTAGGATTAATGACTTTGCCAAGAAATAATTTCTAAAACCTGGGATTAATGACTTTGCCAAGAAATAATCTCTAAAACCTGGGATTAATGACTTTGCCAAGAGAGAATGTCAAAACCTGTTTAGTGACTTTGCCAATAAATAATCACTAAAACCTTTACTGACTTTGCAGAGAAATAATCACTAAAACCAGTGTTTAATGACTTTACCAATTGATAGTCACTACAACCGGTAGTTAGTGACAGCACGGGTTGTAGTTGGTTTTAAGTGTGAAATTTAATTGTCAGTTGGTTTTAAGCATGATATTGCCATTTGGTTTCAGTATTTTTTGCTCCAGGTAAACACCTAAAAATAAAGTCAGTACATAATTTGTGAATGATAATTTTTAATCACATTTATTAATTGAAAACGACTGCATTGTGTTTCATGGTTAAACATTTCACCACAATGCTAGTGTTTGAAAATTGTAGACATAAGATTTACATCAAATATTTTCTTTGTTCTTGCATTGTAGCCTTTATTTGTACATCAAATATTTGCTTTTTTTCTAGCATTGAAGTCATAATTGTCAATGATGTATACTCTATGGTGATCAATAACATGTGAATGATCTGTACTGTGTGGTGATCTATCTATACCAAGTGGTGATCTATAACATGTAAATGATGTATACTGTACGGTGATCTGTAATATGTGAATAATCCATACTGTATGGTGATCTATACCATGTGGAGATCTGTAACGTGAATGATCTATAGTTTGTGGAGATCTGTAATGTGTGAATGATCCATATTGTATTGTGATCTATTCTGTGTGGAGATCTGTAACATAAGATTGATCTATACTGTTTGGCAGTTTATAGAGTGTGAATGATTTATACCGTGTGGAGATCAATAATGTGTGAATGATGTATACTGTGTGGTGATCTGTACCATGTGGTGAACATTACTGTGTGGAGATCTGTAATGTGTGAATGATTTATACTGTTTGGCAGTTTATACCGTGTGAATGATGTATACTGTGTGGTGATCTGTACCATGTGGTGAACATTACTGTGTGGAGATCCGTAATGTGTGAATGATTTATACTGTTTGGCAGTTTATACCGTGTGAATGATGTATACTGTGTGGTGATCTGTACCATGTGGTGAACATTACTGTGTGGAGATCTGTAATGTGTGAATGATTTATACTGTTTGGCAGTTTATACCGTGTGAATGATGTATACTGTATGGTGATCTGTACCATGTGAATGATCTATACTGTATGTTGGGTTTTTAGTGGGTATAAAATAAAGTGATTTTGTCTAGAAAGACATTTATTTAAAATTTTGCCAAGTTATATTTGCATTTGCTTTTATAAAGGTTATAATATTTCAGGTGATACATTTTTTTCTTGTCTCATATTTGGACAGCACTAAATTGCAAACAAAATCCCCACTGCTAGAATACCCACTGTAAAATAAACTGATAATGATATATTTTTCACTTCAGGGACCTCCATAAAAAGTCACCCGAGCCAGAAGAGAGTAGATGAGGAGCTTAAAGAGGTCATACAGAGACTTTTGTATTGTTACCCAACAGGAATAATGGTGGAGGATTTTCCAAGCCTGTTCCAGGTAATTTAGGACATGATGTAATTTATATTTCAATAATGTATTTTATGATATGGTGTCACACCAGATATTAGTGTGTGTACTGATGTTATGGTGCCACACCAGATATTACAGATGTGTACTGACGTCAAAGTACCATACCAGTTATGAGAGTTTTACTGATGTCATGGTGTCAGACAAGGTATGAAAGTGTGCACTGATGTCATGGTGTCACACCATATATGAGAATGTGTGCTGTTCACATGGTGTCAAACCATGTATAAGTGTGTGTACTGATGTCATGGTATCACCAGATATGAGAGTGTGTACATTTTGCCATACCAGGTATTAGTGTGTACTGATCTCATGGTGTAAAACCAGGAATTTCAAGTGTATACTGATGTTGTGGTGTCAGTCCAGGTAAGAGAGTGTTTACTGAAGCCATTGTGTCATGGCAGTTCTTACAAGTGTGTACTGAAGTCATGGTTTCACAACAGTATGAGAATGTGTACTGATGTCATGGTGTCACACCAGGCATGAGAATGTGTGCTGATGTCATGGTTCCACACTAGGTATTTCAAGTGTGTACTGATCTCATGGTGTCACACCAGATATGAGAATGTGTGCTGATGTCATGTTGCCACACCAGGTATGAGAGTGTGTACTGATCTCATGGTGTCACAGCAGGCATGAGAATGTGTGCTGATGTCATGGTGTCACACCAGGTATGAGAGTGTGTACTGATCTCATGGTGTCACACCAGGCATGAGAATGTGTGCTGATGTCATGGTGTCACACCAAGCATGAGAGTGTGTACTGATCTTATGGTGTCACACCAGGCATGAGAATGTGTGTTGATGTCATGGTGTCACACCAGGTATGAGAGTGTGTACTGATCTCATGGTGTCACACCAGGCATGAGAATGTGTGCTGATGTCATGGTGTCACACCAAGCATGAGAGTGTGTACTGATCTCATGGTGTCACACCAGGCATGAGAATGTGTGCTGATGTTATGGTGTCACACCAGGATGAGAATGTGTACTGATGGTATGGTGTCAGACCAGGTATAAGAGTGTACTGATCTCATGGTGTCACACCAGGCATGAGAATGTGTGCTGATGTTATGGTGTCACACCAGGATGAGAATGTGTACTGATGGTATGGTGTCAGACCAGGTATAAGAGTGTGTACTGATCTCATGGTGTCACACCAGGCATGAGAATGTGTACTGATGTCATGGTGTCACAGCAGATACGAGATTACTACTCTCACTTTTAAGTTGAGTTAAACTTTAAACTGCACAGACCCAGATCTGCCATTGCTTCATGTCCCAGCAGATCAGGCTCTATGTAGTTGGTTAGGAGTAATCAATAGAACAAACAAACATTGCTCTTCCAGCACATTATGCAGTGGTAGATCAGGGTCTACATTGTTTGCATTTTGCATTAATTTATAAGTGAGTACACATGTTCTTTAGGGATCTAAATGTAATTCAGGTCATACATATTAAGATTACCTTTTTAGGCATGTCCATTTTCCAGTTGCAGGTAGTTTGATAAGTACTTTTTCCATGGGGTTTGTTCCTCATAAAAGTTGCTTTTAGAACTGATATACTGGCATATTTAGGGTATGTTGAATCAAAGAAAGTTGCTTTTAGAACTGATATACTGTGGCCCTTTTCTGGCATGTTGAATAAAAAATGGCATGAGGAACTGACATACAGGCCCAGTTAGGGCATGTTGAATCATAGACATGGCTTGTAGAAATGACAGATGCCCAGTTAGGGCATTTTGAATCATAGACATGGCCTGTAGAAATGACATATATGCCCAGTTAGGGCATGTTGAATCAAAATGTGGCTTGTAGAAATGCCATACATGCCCATTTAGGGCATGTTGAATCAGAGATATGGCTTGTAGAAATGACATATATGCCCAGTTAGGGCAGGTTGAATTAGAGATGTGGCTTGTAGAAATGACATACCAGCCCAGTTAGGGCAAGTTGAATCAAAAATGTGGCTTGTTGAAATGCCATACAGGTTCATTTTGGGCAAGTTGAATAAAAAATGTGGCTTGTTGAAATGACATACAGGCCCATTTAGGGCAAGTTGAATCAGAATTGTGGCTTGTTGAAATGACATGTAGGCCAATTTAGGGCAAGTTGAATCAGAACTGTCTAATTGAGTGCTTAGAGCACAATATCATGATAGGAATGTGATGTTAAATTTTGTTTGGGTTCTAATTGGCTAGAAAACTTGTTGGTGTACAATGAATATTTTGTAACAGACTGGAAAACAATAGGGCATGGAATATTTTTAAAAAATTGCATAGTTTTTATTACCTGCCATAAGGTGGTACATGGTTCCTGTTATCAATTTAATTTCATACCAAAGCATCACTCCCTTCTAGAGCAACAGTTTATGTTCCATCTTTTGTGGATGGCTTGTACTTAGGGTAAGGAAGCAGCATATTGAGTTTGCGACAGAATGGACAGACAGAAGAAAAGGGTGTCAGCACAACAACTGGAGTCATCTACCCTGTACAGTTACCAAATTTTGTGGATGTCTTGAATATGGGGTAAAGAATAAGGCAGTTGTTATTGTGACTGAAAGAAGGAAAATGGTTTCTGGTCAATAACATAAGTTCTAATTGACAGACAGGGACCAAATTTTGTGCAAAGATCAAGATCACTGTGACTGAATGAAGAAAATTGATTTGTGCAAAATACTTTCATTGATCAGCTATGTTTCTTCACTGAAGTTGGTGAATAACATGCATGTTGGGTAAGAAAGAAAGCTGTTAGTTTTTCGCATAATAAATCTAGTTTTAGAGCAGATAACTTGGCCAACTTTTATGGAGAGTTTGCACTTAACATATGAAAGAAGCCTGTTGATTTTAGGAGAAAAAGTCAAAGGACAGGATAACAGGGGATCAATGAAAAGGGGTAATTGCAAAATAACTGTTTTTCTAGAGTAAGTTTCTTGATCAAACTTTGTAGATGGCTTGCACTTGGTGTAATACACCAGTAGAATTGGGTGTCTAATATTAGACACACCTTGCCAAAGCATGATACAGTAAAGCTGATATTGAATCAAAATAGAACAGTCCAAGTATTAGACCTGTCTAAAACATGTTATACCATATATCTACAAATAATAATTTTTGTATAGAAGGATATCTGGAATTGAAAGAACAGACATAAGAGAAACTGTTGCTCTTGGATGGGGGTGGGGTTTGGATAATTTATATATATAAATGGTCAGGTTTCCAGTGAATGAAAAAAAGACCTTAAAATCACTCAGATTAAGAAAATCTGGATATAAAATCAGTCTTGCATGATACTTGTCAATCCTGGTATGTTATGTCGACAGGCCTCATCAAAGACAATCCTGGTATGTTATGTCAACAGGCCTCATCAGAGTCAATCCTGGTATGTTATGTCGACAGGCCTCATCAATGTTAATCCTGGTATGTTATGTCAACAATCTTCATCAAAGTCAATCCTGATATTTTATGTCGACAGGCCTCATCAAAGTCATCCTGGTTTGTTATGTATACAGGTCTCATCAAAGTCAATCCTGGTTTGTTATGTATGTGGGCTTCATCAATGTCATTCCTGGTTTTTTATATATTCAGGCCTCATCAAAGTCAATCCTGGTGTGTTATGTATAAAGGTCTCATCAAAGTCAATCCTGGTTTGTTATGTCTGTGGGCTTCATCAGTGTCAATCCTTGTTTTTTATATATGCAGGCCTCATCAGAGTCAATCCTGGTTTGTTATGTCTATGGCTTTATCACGTCAGAACTGTTTTTTATGTTTATAGGTCTCATCAAAGTCAATCTTGGTTTGTTATGTCTGTGGGCTTCATCAAAGTCATTCCTGGTTTTTTATGTTTACAGGCCTCATCAAGTCAATCCTGGTTTGTTATGTATATGGGCTTCATCAACGTCAATCCTAGTTTTTTATGTATACAGGCCTCATCAGAGTCAGCCCTGGTGTGTTATTTATACAGGTCTCATCAAAGTCAATCCTGGTTTATTATGTCTATGGGCTTCATCAAAGTCAATCCTGTTTTTTATGTGTACAGGCCTCTTCAAAGTCAATCCTGGTGTGTTATGTATACAGGTCTCATCAGAATCAATCCTGGTGTTTTATGTATACAGGTCTCATCAAGTCAATCCTGATATGTTATGTCTACAGGCCTCATCAAAGTAAAACCTGGGATATGTTATGCCTACAGGCCTCATCAAAGTCAGACCTGGTGTGTTATGTATACAGGCCTCATCAAAGTCAAACCTGGTGTGTTATGTCAGCAGGCCTCATCAAAGTCAATCCTGGCGTGTTATGTCTACAGGCCACCTGGTTCACATGTCTCTTGGATAGAAAAGTTTGAAACTGAACTTGAGGTAGCTGTAGATAATGTTATAGACATTACTGTGATATGGGACATTGACTAGTCAGGTATAAGAACGCAAGTTGGCTGTAGATAATGTTATAGACATTACTGTGATATGGGACATTGACTAGTCAGGTATAAGAATGCTGTTGTCTGTAGATAATGTTATAGACATTGTTGTGATATGGGACATTGACTAGTCAGGTATAAGAATGCAGGTTGGTGGTATATGATGTTATAGACATTATTGTGATATGGGACATTGACTAGTCAGGTATAAGAATGCAAGTTGGTGGTATATAATGTTATAGACATAACTGCGATATGGGACATTGACTAGTCAGGTATAAGAATGCAAGTTGGCTGTAGATAATGTTATAGACATTATTGTTATATGGGACATTGACTAGTCAGGTATAAGAATGCAAGTTGGCTAAGCATGATTGAATATTTGGGTTTATATCTGCTTGTTACCTACAAGAGTCACTGAAGCATGTAATACACTCATTGGTCATGTTTATAGTAATAAATCAGAGAATATTATTAAGTACAGGTCTCTTATTTATCAGTAAGTGGCCACTGTCCAATTTGTATCAAATGCAAAGTAAAAAGTAAGGATAAATTTGATGCATAGCATAAGGTTATCTGCAATTGATGTTTCAGAAATTCAGTGATGATAACTTTTTGTTTGATTTAGTAAACTCCAACCTCTTCTGTTTAGGAAATGTAGATGAACCCACTGAAACACTTGAAATAGGGTACTTTATTATGAGCTTTGTTTTGGATCAACATTCTCCTTTAAAACTAAAGAGTATAACACCCTGAAAAACCTGCATGGCAGAGGACCGAAATCAATGAAACCAGACAGAATAGAGACTGATTTTTATAATGTTAATAATTGGCATAACAAGGGTGTAAAGATGTACTTTTGTGAATCTATTTGCCAAAAGAAATTTGTATCTTGTATCTGTTAAAAATACATAAAGTTCACATAGAATGTGGAAAATTCTGATTTACTCCAAATAGAAACAGTACAAACCCAAATCAGTTCGTAAATGATTAGGTAGTAACTGATGCATGATGTTGTTTAAAGATTGAATGAGCACTTCATTAATGTAGCAAATATAACTTCAAATATATCAAGCACTCATGCAAAAAGTAAAAGTTAGAACATTTTATTCAGTCAAAAGTTCTGAAAATATACAATTCATTGTTCCATGTGTAGAAGCAGCAAATGAAGTAAAAAAAATCATAAACCGTAGTGCTCTGTCTCTTACCTTTTTAATTAATCAAAGCATTACTCAGCAAATGAAGTAAAAAAATCATAAACCATACTGCTCCGTCTCTTACCTATTTAATTAATCAAAGCATTACTCAGCAAATGAAGTAAAAAAAATTATAAACCATAGTGCTCCGTCTCTTACCTTTTTAATTAATCAAAGCATTACTCAGCAAATGAAGTAAAAAAAATCATAAACCATAGTGCTCCGTCTCTTACCTATTTCATTAATCAAAGCATTACTCAGCAAATAAGATTATGCCTGTTTATTAAAAGGGTTCAAAGTCAAATCCAGATAATTCCAGACCAATATCTATTCTTCCAGCCATATCATAGACTGTTTGAAAGACATTTCCAGGCATCTCCATGGTTACTCTTCAAAGTACCATTGAATTACCTAACCTAACCTGGATTTAGATGAAACCACTTATGTCAGTCTGTGCCAAAATAAACTCACATATGAATGGTTGCTTGTGATGGACAATGGAGAATTAATAAACTCAAGAATTTATCCTTTATAGAGGATCAAAAGTTACCTACCACTCAACTGTCAATAATTATTTAACTTGCATTCATTCAATCCTCATTTGGACTACTGCTGCATGATTCATTCATTCCTCATTTGGACTACTGTTGCATGATGCATTCATTCATTCCTCATTTGGACTACTGCTGCATGATGCATTCATTCATTCCACATTTGGACTACTGCTGCATGATGCATTCATTCATTCCTCATTTGGACTACTGTTGCACAATGCATTAATTCATTCCTCATTTGGACTACTGTTGCATGATTCATTCAGTCCTCATTTGGACTACTGCTGCATGATTCATTCATTCATTCCTCATTTGGACTACTGTTGCATGATGCATTCATTCATTCCTCATTTGGACTACTGCATGATGCACTCATTAAATCCTCATTTGGACTACTGTTGCATAATGCATTCATTCATTCCTTATTTGGACTACTGTTGCATGATTCATTCAGTCCTCATTTGGACTACTGCTGCATGATTCATTCATTCATTCCTCATTTGGACTACTGTTGCATGATGCATTCATTCATTCCACATTTGGACTACTGCTGCGTGATGCATTCATTCCTCATTTGGACTACTGTTGCATAATGTATTCATTCATTTCTCATTTGGACTACTGTTGCATGATTCATTCAGTCCTCATTTGGACTACTGCTGCATGATTCATTCATTCATTCCTCATTTGGACTACTGTTGCATGATGCATTCATTCATTCCTCATTTGGACTACTCAGAGATGGTCCTGGCTTTTAAAAAGCTGTCGCCAAAAAATCGCCAACCTCAATATTTTGTCGCCAATTTTCAAAAGGTGTCGCCAGAACAAGTAGTGTACATTTTTTCAAGTGTTAATTTAGTCTATTAATGTAACAGGCAATGAAAATTACAAAAGATGGGTTAGTTAATACTCTAATTACAACAAGCATTAACAAAATGTTACAAAGTGTTACATGATTATCCGTCGCAATTTTAGGGCTGCCCACTTGTTGAATGCAGTTTCAAAGTCTAATTTTTCACATCTGTACATGCTGATTCTCATTAAATTCTCGAGAGATGAGATGCAGAGTTTATTTCTGATGTCATTTTTTATGAGGTTCATCTTACTGAATCCATGTTCACAGTCTACAGTGCTGACAGGTGACACCAGTAGTCTATCAGCAGCCCCCCCCCCCCCCCCCCCTTATGGCTAGCTTCACAAAGCTTGTAGGGCATTGCTTCCAAAATCCCAAGAATGATCACTGAATGCTGTATAAATTTTCTCGACAAGCAAAATAGGATCTCCATTCCCACAAATGAAACTTACACGAGTCAAGACCTGGCAATATTGGACCGTATATATAAGCATAAATTCACACCCAATTTGGGGATTCTTTCACTCCTGTATTTTGAGAAATAAATAATTATTATTAATTATGCAAAACTGTTTTTTTTTGCTATTTCTTGTTGCGGAGTTTAAGTCTCTGCAGCCGTAACATGGAATTGATGGCAAAAGGAAAAGATCAATGAGTAAAATGCTGTACTGGCGACAGATATAACTGTGATTGAGATTTTTTCCATTTGCTTTGTATTTATACGCAGTAGTCGGTACTTCAAAGGTTATCAGTTTTCTATGAAGGTTCAACAAAACTATTGTACTGGTATATGTAAAAAAAAAAAACAACAACAGAAGGATTAGCCATTCAATTAATTGTATCTGTTCTATTCGCGTCTTCAGAAGTCGGTCAGTTGTAGGTATAGTTCGGTAGCATGATTGACTGTAACACAGCATACAGTACTCAGCCCAGATGTCAGCATAAGCAGATTATGATGTAACAATGCACTGTAAAGGTGGGGTTGTCAATACGAACAAAGGATCGTTTGTGTAACAGATCGATTCCAATGCATTGCTTAGTCAAGTTTGTGGCTTCCTTTCATTCTCCCTTTTAATTTATCCAGTCCAAATCCATGATTGTATGTACAAATTAAATAACCAAAAAGTCTGTCGCCAAAAATATCGCCAGATGGGATATCGCCAGATGGGATATTTTTGTCTCCAATAAGGAAAAAAATTGCAATTTGTGACATTGGCGAAGCCCAGGACAATCCCTGACTACAGTTGCATGATGCACTCATTCCTCATTTGGACTACTGCTGCATGATGCATTCATTAAATCCTCATTTGGACTACTGCTGCATGATGCATTCATTGAATCCTCATTTGGACTACTGTTGCATAATGCATTCATTCATTCCTCATTTGGACTACTGTTGCATGATGCATTCATTCAGTCCTCATTTGGACTACTGCTGCATGATGCATTCATTCAATCCTCATTTGGACTACTGTTGCATAATGCATTCATTCAGTCCTCATTTGGACTACTGCTGCGTGATTCATTCATTCATTCCTCATTTGGACTACTGTTGCATGATGCATTCATTCATTCCTCATTTGGACTACTGTTGCATGATGCACTCATTCCTCATTTGGACTACTGTTGCATGATTCATTCAATCCTCATTTGGACTACTGCTGCATGATGCATTCATTCCTCATTTGGACTACTGTTGCATGATGCACTCATTCATTCCTCATTTGGACTACTGTTGCATGATGCATTCATTCATTCCTCATTTGGACTACTGTTGCATGATGCATTCATTCATTCCTCATTTGGACTACTGCTGCATGATGCATTCATTCATTCCACATTTGGACTACTGCTGCATGATGCATTCATTCATTCCTCATTTGGGCTACTGCTGCATGATGCATTCATTCCTCATTTGGACTACTGCTGCATGATGCATTCATTCATTCCTCATTTGGACTACTGCTGCATGATGCACTCATTCAATCCTCATTTGGACTACTGTTGCATGATGCATTCATTCATTCCTCATTTGGACTACTGTTGCATGATGCATTCATTCATTCCACATTTGGACTACTGCTGCGTGATGCATTCATTCCTCATTTGGACTACTGTTGCATAATGTATTCATTCATTTCTCATTTGGACTACTGTTGCATGATTCATTCAGTCCTCATTTGGACTACTGCTGCATGATTCATTCATTCATTCCTCATTTGGACTACTGTTGCATGATGCATTCATTCATTCCTCATTTGGACTACTGCTGCATGATGCATTCATTCATTCCACATTTGGACTACTGCTGCATGATGCATTCATTCATTCCTCATTTGGGCTACTGCTGCATGATGCATTCATTCCTCATTTGGACTACTGCTGCATGATGCATTCATTCATTCCTCATTTGGACTACTGCTGCATGATGCACTCATTCAATCCTCATTTGGACTACTGTTGCATGATGCATTCATTCATTCCTCATTTGGACTACTGTTGCATGATGCATTCATTCATTCCACATTTGGACTACTGCTGCGTGATGCATTCATTCCTCATTTGGACTACTGTTGCATAATGTATTCATTCATTTCTCATTTGGACTACTGTTGCATGATTCATTCAGTCCTCATTTGGACTACTGCTGCATGATTCATTCATTCATTCCTCATTTGGACTACTGTTGCATGATGCATTCATTCATTCCTCATTTGGACTACTCAGAGATGGTCCTGGCTTTTAAAAAGCTGTCGCCAAAAAAATCGCCAACCTCAATATTTTGTCGCCAATTTTCAAAAGGTGTCGCCAGAACAAGTAGTGTACATTTTTTCAAGTGTTAATTTAGTCTATTAATGTAACAGGCAATGAAAATTACAAAAGATGGGTTAGTTAATACTCTAATTACAACAAGCATTAACAAAATGTTACAAAGTGTTACATGATTATCCGTCGCAATTTTAGGGCTGCCCACTTGTTGAATGCAGTTTCAAAGTCTAATTTTTCACATCTGTACATGCTGATTCTCATTAAATTCTCGAGAGATGAGATGCAGAGTTTATTTCTGATGTCATTTTTTATGAGGTTCATCTTACTGAATCCATGTTCACAGTCTACAGTGCTGACAGGTGACACCAGTAGTCTATCAGCAGCCCCCGCCCCCCTTATGGCTAGCTTCACAAAGCTTGTAGGGCATTGCTTCCAAAATCCCAAGAATGATCACTGAATGCAGTATAAATTTTCTCGACAAGCAAAATAGGATCTCCATTCCCACAAATGAAACTTACACGAGTCAAGACCTGGCAATATTGGACCGTATATATAAGCATAAATTCACACCCAATTTGGGGATTCTTTCACTCCTGTATTTTGAGAAATAAATAATTATTATTAATTATGCAAAACTGTTTTTTTTTGCTATTTCTTGTTGCGGAGTTTAAGTCTCTGCAGCCGTAACATGGAATTGATGGCAAAAGGAAAAGATCAATGAGTAAAATGCTGTACTGGCGACAGATATAACTGTGATTGAGATTTTTTCCATTTGCTTTGTATTTATACGCAGTAGTCGGTACTTCAAAGGTTATCAGTTTTCTATGAAGGTTCAACAAAACTATTGTACTGGTATATGTAAAAAAAAAAAACAACAACAACAGAAGGATTAGCCATTCAATTAATTGTATCTGTTCTATTCGCGTCTTCATAAGTCGGTCAGTTGTAGGTATAGTTCGGTAGCATGATTGACTGTAACACAGCATACAGTACTCAGCCCAGATGTCAGCATAAGCAGATTATGATGTAACAATGCACTGTAAAGGTGGGGTTGTCGATACGAACAAAGGATCGTTTGTGTAACAGATCGATTCCAATGCATTGCTTAGTCAAATTTGTGGCTTCCTTTCATTCTCCCTTTTAATTTATCCAGTCCAAATCCATGATTGTATGTACAAATTAAATAACCAAAAGGTCTGTCGCCAAAAATATCGCCAGATGGGATATCGCCAGATGGGATATCGCCAGATGGGATATTTTTGTCTCCAATAAGGAAAAAAATCGCAATTTGTGACATTGGCGAAGCCCAGGACAATCCCTGACTACAGTTGCATGATGCACTCATTCCTCATTTGGACTACTGCTGCATGATGCATTCATTAAATCCTCATTTGGACTACTGCTGCATGATGCATTCATTGAATCCTCATTTGGACTACTGTTGCATAATGCATTCATTCATTCCTCATTTGGACTACTGTTGCATGATGCATTCATTCAGTCCTCATTTGGACTACTGCTGCATGATGCATTCATTCAATCCTCATTTGGACTACTGTTGCATAATGCATTCATTCAGTCCTCATTTGGACTACTGCTGCGTGATTCATTCATTCATTCCTCATTTGGACTACTGTTGCATAATGCATTCATTCAGTCCTCATTTGGACTACTGCTGCATGATGCATTCATTCCTCATTTGGACTACTGTTGCATGATGCACTCATTCATTCCTCATTTGGACTACTGTTGCATGATGCATTCATTCATTCCTCATTTGGACTACTGTTGCATGATGCATTCATTCATTCCTCATTTGGACTACTGTTGCATGATGCATTCATTCATTCCACATTTGGACTACTGCTGCATGATGCATTCATTCATTCCTCATTTGGGCTACTGCTGCATGATGCATTCATTCCTCATTTGGACTACTGCTGCATGATGCATTCATTCATTCCTCATTTGGACTACTGTTGCATGATGCACTCATTCCTCATTTGGACTACTGTTGCATGATTCATTCAATCCTCATTTGGACTACTGCTGCATGATGCATTCATTCCTCATTTGGACTACTGCTGCATGATGCATTCATTCATTCCTCATTTGAGCTACTGCTGCATGATGCATTCATTCCTCATTTGGACTACTGCTGCATGATGCATTCATTCATTCCTCATTTGGACTACTGCTGCATGATGCACTCATTCAGCCCTCATTTGGACTACTGTTGCATGATGCATTCATTCATTCCTCATTTGGACTACTGTTGCATGATGCATTCTTTCATTCCTCATTTGGACTGCTGCATGATGCACTCATTCAATCCTCATTTGGATTACTGCTGCATGATGCATTCATACGTTCCTCATTTAGACTACTGCTGCATGATGCATTCATTCCTCATTTGGACTACTGCTGCATGATGCATTCATTCATTCCACATTTGGACTACTGCTGCATGATGCATTCATTCCTCATTTGGACTACTGCTGCATGATGCATTCATTCATTCCACATTTGGACTACTGCTGCATGATGCATTCATTCATTCCTCATTTAGACTACTGCTGCATGATGCATTCATTCATTCCTCATTTGGACTACTGCTGCATGATGCATTCATTCCTCATTTGGACTACTGCTGCATGATGCATTCATTCATTCCTCATTTGGACTACTGTTGCATGATGCATTCATTCATTCCTCATTTGGACTACTGCTGCATGATGCATTCATTCCTCATTTGGACTACTGCTGCATGATGCATTCATTCATTCCTCATTTGGACTACTGTTGCATGATGCACTCATTCCTCATTTGGACTACTGTTGCATGATTCATTCAATCCTCATTTGGACTACTGCTGCATGATGCATTCATTCCTCATTTGGACTACTGTTGCATGATGCACTCATTCATTCCTCATTTGGACTACTGTTGCATGATGCATTCATTCATTCCTCATTTGGACTACTGTTGCATGATGCATTCATTCATTCCTCATTTGGACTACTGCTGCATGATGCATTCATTCATTCCACATTTGGACTACTGCTGCATGATGCATTCATTCATTCCTCATTTGGGCTACTGCTGCATGATGCATTCATTCCTCATTTGGACTACTGCTGCATGATGCATTCATTCATTCCTCATTTGGACTACTGCTGCATGATGCACTCATTCAGCCCTCATTTGGACTACTGTTGCATGATGCATTCATTCATTCCTCATTTGGACTACTGTTGCATGATGCATTCTTTCATTCCTCATTTGGACTGCTGCATGATGCACTCATTCAATCCTCATTTGGATTACTGCTGCATGATGCATTCATACGTTCCTCATTTAGACTACTGCTGCATGATGCATTCATTCCTCATTTGGACTACTGCTGCATGATGCATTCATTCATTCCACATTTGGACTACTGCTGCATGATGCATTCATTCCTCATTTGGACTACTGCTGCATGATGCATTCATTCATTCCACATTTGGACTACTGCTGCATGATGCATTCATTCATTCCTCATTTAGACTACTGCTGCATGATGCATTCATTCATTCCTCATTTGGACTACTGCTGCATGATGCATTCATTCCTCATTTGGACTACTGCTGCATGATGCATTCATTCATTCCTCATTTGGACTACTGCTGCATGATTTGTGGAAGTACAACTGATAGTGATATTTCAGCGATGCACAAACTTCAAAAAGGGCAGCAAGGGTTATGCTACACTTACCATTTGATACGGGATCCCCAGGTGAGTCAATGGTCAAAAGTTCTCGCCATTACACTTCACTGCCATCTTACCTCTGCTCATGTGGGTTCGAGTCTGCGCTTGGCCAGTGTGGGGATGTGAGAAAGCAGCCATAAGCTTCCCATGGATTGGTGGTTCTTTTTGGGGTTTTTCCCAGGTTCTTCCTCAACTAATTATGCTGGCCGCCATGTATAGCCTATCTTGTATTGGGAAATGGCATTAAACCCAAAGCAACAACAACAACAACAACCATTTGATGATCCATCCTAAATTTACCATTTGATTCACTATTCTAAATTTAAAATTTGATACTGTTACAACTCTATGATTTTAAACTAAGTAACTAGAAAGAGCACAAACCATCAAGTTTTGTATAATTGAAAATATAATTTTTTCTTAAAATGCAAAGTGAAAAAAGGAAAAATAACTTACAGTATGGTGAATGAAATCCTAAAAAGTCCTAAATGTTCTATCAATTCCAAAAATATTATAATGTAATCTAAATGAGTTCCATTGGTATTCCAAAAGTATAGGTAATCTGAATGAGTTCCCGTGGTATTCCAAATGAATAGGTAATCTGAATGAGTTCCAATGGTATTTCAAAAGTATAGGTAATCTGAATGAGTTACAATGGTATTCCAAAAGTATAGGTAATCTGAATGAGTTCCAATGGTGTTCCAAAAGTATAGGTAATCTGAATGAGTTACAATGGTGTTCCAAATGTATAGGTAATCTGAATGAGTTCCAGTGGTATTCCAAATGTATAGGTAATCAGAATGAGTTCCAATGGTATTCCAAACGAATAGGTAATCTGAATGAGTTCCAGTGGTATTTCAAAAGTATAGGTAATCTGAATGAGTTCCAATGATATTCCAAATGTATAGGTAATCTGAATGAGTTCCAGTGGTATTCCAAATGTATTGGTAATCTGAATGAGTTCCAATGGTATTCCAAATGAATAGGTAATCTGAATGAGTTCCAATGGTGTTCCAAATGTATAGGTAATCTGAATGAGTTCCAGTGGTATTCCAAATGTATAGGTAATCTGAATGAGTTCCAATGGTATTCCAAATGAATAGGTAATCTGAATGAGTTCCAGTGGTGTTCCAAAAGTATAGGTAATCTGAATGAGTTCCAGTGGTATTCCAAATGTATTGGTAATCTGAATGAGTTCCAATGGTATTCCAAATGAATAGGTAATCTGAATGAGTTCCAATGGTGTTCCAAATGTATAGGTAATCTGAATGAGTTCCAGTGGTATTCCAAATGTATGGGTAATCTGAATGAGTTCCAATGGTATTCCAAACGAATAGGTAATCTGAATGAGTTCCAGTGGTGTTCCAAAAGTATAGGTAATCTGAATGAGTTCCAGTGGTATTTCAAATGTATTGGTAATCTGAATGAGTTCCGATGGTATTTCAAATGTATAGGTAATCTGAATGAGTTCCAGTGGCATTCCAAATGAATAGGTAGTCGGAATGGGTTCCAATGGTATTTCAAAAGTATAGGTAATCTGAATGAATTACAATGGTGTTCCAAATGTATAGGTAATCTGAATGAGTTCCAATGGTATTCCAAATGTATAGGTAATCAGAATGAGTTCCAATGGTATTCCAAATGAATAGGTAATCTGAATGAGTTCCAATGGTGTTCCAAAAGTATAGGTAATCTGAATGAGTTCCAATGGTATTCCAAAAGTATAGGTAATCTGAATGAGTTCCAGTGGTATTTCAAATGTATTGGTAATCTGAATGAGTTCCAATGGAATTTCAAATGTATTGGTAATCAGAATGAGTTCCAATGGTATTCCAAATGTATAGGTAATCAGAATGAGTTCCAATGGTATTCCAAATGTATAGGTAATCTGAATGAGTTCAGTGGTATTTTAAATGTATTGGTAATCTGAATGAGTTCCAATGGTGTTCCAAAAGTATTGGTAATCTGAATGAGTTACAATGGTATTCCAAAAGTATAGGTAATCTGAATGAGTTCCAATGGTGTTCCAAAAGTATAGGTAATCTGAATGAGTTCCAGTGGTGGTCCAAATGTATAGGTAATCTGAATGAGTTCCAGTGGTATTCCAAAATATATATGTAATCAGAATGAGTTCCAATGGTATTCCAAACGGAATAGGTAATCTGAATGAGTTCCATTGGTATTTCAAAAGTATAGGTAATCTGAATGAGTTCCAATGGTATTCCAAATGTATAGGTAATCAGAATGAGTTCCAGTGGTATTCCAAATATATTGGTAATCTGAATGAGTTCCAATGGTATTCCAAATGAATAGGTAATCTGAATTTGTCCAATGGTGTTCCAAATGTATAGGTAATCTGAATGAGTTCCAGTGGTATTCCAAATGTATAGGTAATCTGAATGAGTTCCAATGGTATTCCAAATGAATAGGTAATCTGAATGAGTTCCAATGGTGTTCCAAAAGTATAGGTAATCTGAATGAATTCCAGTGGTATTTCAAATGTATTGGTAACCTGAATGAGTTCCAATGGTATTCCAAATGTATAGGTAATCTGAATGAGTTCCAATGGTATTCCAAATGTATAGGTAATCTGAATGTGTTCCAATGGTATTCCAAATGAATAGGTAATCTGAATAAGTTCCAATGGTGTTCCAAAAGTATAGGTAATCTGAATGAGTTCCAATGGTATTTCAAATGTATTGGTAATCTGAATGAGTTCCAGTGGTATTCCAAATGTATAGGTAATCTGAATGAGTTCCAATGGTATTCCAAATGTATAGGTAATCTGAATGAGTTCCAATGGTATTCCAAATGTATAGGTAATCTGAATGAGCTCCAATGGTATTCCAGAATTGTAGGTAATCTGAATGAGTTCCAATGGTATTCCAAATGTATAGGTAATCTGAATGAGTTCCAATGGTATTTCAAATGTATTGGTAATCTGAATGAGTTCCAGTGGTATTCCAAATGTATTGGTAATCTGAATGAGTTCCAATGGTATTCCAAATGTATAGGTAATCTGAATGAGTTCCAATGGTATTCCAAACGTATAGGTAATCTGAATGAGTTCCAATGGTATTTCAAAAGTATAGGTAATCTGAATGAGTTACAATGGTGTTCCAAATGTATAGGTAATCTGAATGAGTTAAATGGTATTCCAAACGAATAGGTAATCGGAATGAGTTCCAATGGTATTTTAAAAGTATAGGTAATCTGAATGAGTTCCAGTGGTATTCCAAAAGTGTAGGTAATCTGAATGAGTTCCAATGGTATTTCAAACGTATAGGTAATCTGAATGAGTTCCAATGGTGTTCCAAAAGTATAGGTAATCTGAATGAGTTACAATGGTATTCCAAATGTATAGGTAATCTGAATGAGTTCCAATGGTATTCCAAATGTATAGGTAATCTGAATGAGTTCCAATGGTATTCCAAATGATTTCCTGCAGTTTACTGATGTATCAATAGTACAGAAGAATCGCTATAATCCCAAAATGTTTTCAAATGAATTCACAGTAATTTTGTAACAGCTAAAAATCCAAAAAGTCTTTCAATGAATTCACAACAGCTATTCAGTATACAATAGTTTCCAAATGAATTCACACTATTTCCTTTTTAGCTATTATTCCATTCAATCTTAATATTTTGAGTACTGTAATTCCAATAAATAAGATTAAATGAATATTCTCAATATAACTGAATAACTTCCAGGACTGATGTTTACTACTAGGAAGGCCTAATTCTGTGTAATCATTCTCTTATATATATAGCATTGCATGTTGATAGTCTCAACTGTAAACATGGTCACATGGATATATCAGTCAATTCACAGAAGTCTATGTGTGAAATCTTGAAAATATAACTGATATGTTATTTTAATCAGCAACTGCAAGGAACATGTCAATCAGATTTAAATTGTTTTACTGCAGTCAGATGTGGTAGTTAAATCAATGTTTACTGCAGTCAGATGTTGTTAAATCAATGTTTTAATGCAGTCAGATGTAGTAGTTAAATCAATGTTTTACTGCAGTCAGATGTGGTAGTTAAATCAGTGTTTACTGCAGTCAGATGTAGTTAAATCAGTGTCTTACTGCAGTCAGGTGTGGTAGTTAAATCAATGTTTACTGCAGTCAGATGTGGTAGTTAAATCAGTGTTTTACTGCAGTCAGATGTGGTAGTTAAATCAGTGTTTACTGCAGTCAGATGTAGTAGTTAAATCAATGTTTACTGCAGTCAGATGTGGTAGTTAAATCAGTGTTTTACTGCAGTCAGATGTGGTAGTTAAATCGGTGTTTTACTGCAGTCAGATGTGGTAGTTAAATCAGTGTTTACTGCAGTCAGATGTAGTTAAATCAGTGTTTTACTGCAGTCAGATGTGGTAGTTAAATCAGTGTTTACTGCAGTCAGATGTGGTAGTTAAATCAGTGTTTTACTGCAGTCAGATGTGGTAGTTAAATCAGTGTTTACTGCAGTCAGATGTAGTTAAATCAGTGTTTACTGCAGTCAGATGTGGTAGTTAAATCAGTGTTTACTGCAGTCAGATGTAGTTAAATCAATGTTTACTGCAGTCAGATGTGGTAGTTAAATCAGTGTTTTACTGCAGTCAGATGTGGTAGTTAAATCAGTGTTTACTGCAGTCAGATGTAGTTAAATCAGTGTTTTACTGCAGTCAGGTGTGGTAGTTAAATCAGTGTTTTACTGCAGTCAGATGTGGTAGTTAAATCAATGTTTACTGCAGTCAGATGTGGTAGTTAAATCAATGTTTACTGCAGTCAGATGTAGTTAAATCAGTGTCTTACTGCAGTCAGGTGTGGTAGTTAAATCAATGTTTACTGCAGTCAGATGTAGTTAAATCAGTGTTTTACTGCAGTCAGATGTAGTTAAATCAGTGTTTTACTGCAGTCAGGTGTGGTAGTTAAATCAGTGTTTTACTGCAGTTAGATGTGGTAGTTAAATCAATGTTTACTGCAGTCAGATGTGGTAGTTAAATCAATGTTTACTGCAGTCAGATGTAGTTAAATCAGTGTCTTACTGCAGTCAGGTGTGGTAGTTAAATCAATGTTTACTGCAGTCAGATGTAGTTAAATCAGTGTTTTACTGCAGTCAGATGTAGTTAAATCAGTGTTTTACTGCAGTCAGATGTAGTTAAATCAATGTTTACTGCAGTCAGATGTAGTTAAATCAGTGTTTACTGCAGTCAGATGTAGTTAAATCAGTGTTTTACTGCAGTCAGATGTGGTAGTTAAATCAGTGTTTACTGCAGTCAGATGTAGTTAAATCAGTGTCTTACTGCAGTCAGGTGTGGTAGTTAAATCAATGTTTACTGCAGTCAGATGTGGTAGTTAAATCAGTGTTTACTGCAATCAGATGTAGTAGTTAAATCAGTGTTTGCTGCAGTCAGATGTAGTTAAATCAGTGTTTTACTGCAGTCAGGTGTGGTAGTTAAATCAATGTTTACTGCAGTCAGATGTGGTAGTTAAATCAGTGTTTTACTGCAGTCAGATGTGGTAGTTAATTCAGTGTCTTACTGCAGTCAGATATGGTAGTTAAATCAATGTTTACTGCAGTCAGATGTGGTAGTTAAATCAGTGTTTACTGCAGTCAGATGTAGTTAAATCAGTGTCTTACTGCAGTCAGATGTGGTAGTTAAATCAGTGTTTTACTGCAGTCAGATGTGGTAGTTAAATCAGTGTCTTACTGCAGTCAGATATGGTAGTTAAATCAATGTTTACTGCAGTCAGATGTGGTAGTTAAATCAGTGTTTACTGCAGTCAGATGTAGTTAAATCAGTGTTTTACTGCAGTCAGATGCGGTAGTTAAATCAGTGTTTACTGCAGTCAGATGTAGTTAAATCAGTGTCTTACTGCAGTCAGATGTGGTAGTTAAATCAGTGTTTTACTGCAGTCAGATGTGGTAGTTAAATCAGTGTTTACTGCAGTCAGATGTAGTTAAATCAGTGTCTTACTGCAGTCAGGTTTGGTAGTTAAATCAATGTTTACTGCAGTCAGATGTAGTAGTTAAATCAATGTTTTACTGCAGTCAGATATGGTAGTTAAATCAATGTTTACTGCAGTCAGATGTAGTAGTTAAATCAATGTTTACTGCAGTCAGATGTGGTGGTTAAATCAATGTTTTACTGCAGTCAGATGTGGTAGTTTAATCAATGTTTTACTGCAGTCAGATACATTAGTTTATTCAGTGTTGACTACAAAGCATGTATATATATATATATATATATATATATATATATATATATATATATATATATATAGTCATAACTAGTTGAATACAGGTTAGGGTGATGGTAGTTTAATCAAACTGATTACAAAGCATGTACATACAACATAATAACCCTTGCTATTTTAATTCATTTGATGAAAGAATCAATACTCTGAAGACATTTAATGGTAAATATGGAGTGAACATATCAAGGTATTTAATGTTAAATATGTGATCAGCATATCAAAGTATTTAATGGTAAATATGGGGTCAGCATATCAAGTCATTTAATGGTAAATATGTAGTTAGCATATCAAGGTATTTAATGGTATATATGGAGTCAGCATATCAAAGTATTTAATGGTATATATGGAGTCAGCATATCAAAGTATTTAATGGTATATATGGGGTCAGCATATCAAAGTATTTAATGGTATATATGGAGTCAGCATATCAAAGTATTTAATGGTATATATGGGGTCAGCATATCAAGTCATTTAATGGTAAATATGTAGTTAGCATATCAAGGTATTTAATGGTATATATGGAGTCAGCATATCAAAGTATTTAATGGTAAATATGGAGTCAGCATATCAAAGTATTTAATGGTAAATATGGAGTCAGCATAAAGTCAACATATAAAAATGCCTGTTTGCTTGGTGCCCCCCCCACCAACATTGACCCTGATATATAATTTATTGTTTAATTGAGTTGTTCTAAAGATTTTTGTTTTATATAAGAACTATTGCTTATGACAGCTGCAAAACAGTTGTTTGTGACAGCTGCAAAACAGTTGTTGGACAAAGTTGAAAAGACCAATACCTTTTTTTCCACAGCAATTTAGTGGAGAGTGCATATTACCAGAGAAGTTTGGATTTACAAGCATGCAGTCATTTTTGCTGTCACTTGATAACAGCGCTCTACAGCTTGAATGCAGAGAAGATGGTATGAACTAAACATATTAAAGGCCATAGCATTTTCATTTAAAGCCCAAAGCATTTTCATTTAAAGCCCATAGCATTTTCATTTAAAGCCCATAGCATTTTCATAGCTCTAGTCATCTCAGTCTTTTTGTACTCATGTGAGGCATGGACCCTGACAGCAGAATTACAACGAAGAATCCAGTCACTTGAAATGAGATGCTACAGAACCATCCTTGGCGTCTCTTACATAGACCACATCACAAATGAAGAAGTGCGTAACACCATTAGGTGCGAAGTAGGCCAATATGAGGACCTCCTCACCACAGTCAAAAAGAGAAAGCTGAAATGACTACGTTATTCTAATGCCCAGATGTAGGATGTTTAATATTAATTGGAAAGATATCAATGATCATACTATTGACTTCATGTTTTATTTTGTTGTTTTTTTAAAAAATTGCAAGAAATGTTCCTCATATGGAGTAAAAGTAAGTATTAACTTGTGTTTACATCCAGTATCATTTATGTATCCTTCAAAGTTAGTGTAATAATGCACCTTGATAAACACAATTTGGAACCTTGAAAACCTTGTTTGTTGCTATAGGGTCCCTGACCTTTTGGTGTTCAATGCAAATGGAAGCTCCTGATGTAAGCAAGGAGACAGACTACTTGCCGTACTTCTCTGGTTTCTAGGATAGTCATTTTCAGTAAAAACTGTATAGTCTGTGTCCAGTATTTACAAATTCTAGTTATAAAATGTCTAAACAAATTGAACAGATGAAGACGAAATCATGTATATATGTGTTCAAAGAGATGAAACTCCAAAATTTAAATAATTATTTAGATTATCAAAGATGTTGAACTACATCACATATGTTGCTTGAAAACAGACTGGCCCAAGCAGATAAGGTGACCATGTTGCTAAGAAATTCCTGTTTGATTCAAAATGCCAACTAGTTGACAGTGTTTTTGGGACCACATGGGAATAATCAGTTAGAAGTTATAAATCAATGAATGCAATAACTAAGTTTTGTGTGCTTTTATATATGTTCTTGATGCCTTCTGTTATTAAAATCAGTAGGGGTGTACAAACAAATGAGATGATGTGAGAATACTTTAGTATTTTCTGTCTTTCCTTTGTAAAGCTGTCATAACAACACCATTCCCATTCTTGTTATTAATTCCTCTCTTTCCACTGTAAATCTGTCACAGTAACACCATTGAGATTCAGGTGTGTAGTTTTTTCTTTCCTTTGTAAAGCAGTCATAACACCATTCCCATTCATGCTAGTAGTTCCTCTTTCATTTGTAAAGCTGTCATAACACCATTGCCATTCATACTAGTAGTTCCTCTTTCATTTGTAAAGCTGTCATAACACCATTCCCATTCATGCTAGTAGCTCCTCTTTCATTTGTAAAGCTGTCATAACACCATTCCCATTCATGCTAGTAGTTCCTCTCTTTCATTTGTAAAGCTGTCATAACACCATTCCCATTCATGCTAGTAGTTCCTCTTTCATTTGTAAAGCTGTCATAACACCATTCCCATTCATGCTAGTAGTTCCTCTTTCATTTGTAAAGCTGTCATAACACCATTCCCATTCATGCTAGTAGTTCCTCTTTCATTTGTAAAGCTGTCATAACACCATTCCCATTCATGCTAGTAGCTCCTCTTTCATTTGTAAAGCTGTCATAATAACACCATTCCCATTCATGCTAGTAGTTCCTCTTTCATTTGTAAAGCAGTCATAACACCATTCCCATTCATGCTAGTAGTTCCTCTTTCATTTGTAAAGCTGTCATAACACCATTCCCATTCATGCTAGTAGTTCCTCTTTCATTTGTAAAGCAGTCATAACACCATTCCCATTCATGCTAGTAGTTCCTCTTTCATTTGTAAAGCTGTCATAACACCATTCCCATTCATGCTAGTAGCTCCTCTTTCATTTGTAAAGCAGTCATAACACCATTCCCATTCATGCTAGTAGTTCCTCTTTCATTTGTAAAGCAGTCATAACACCATTCCCATTCATGCTAGTAGTTCCTCTTTCATTTGTAAAGCTGTCATAACACCATTCCCATTCATACTAGTAGTTCCTCTTTCATTTGTAAAGCTGTCATAACACCATTCCCATTCATACTAGTAGTTCCTCTTTCATTTGTAAAGCAGTCATAACACCATTCCCATTCATGCTAGTAGTTCCTCTTTCATTTGTAAAGCTGTCATAACACCATTCCCATTCATGCTAGTAGCTCCTCTTTCATTTGTAAAGCTGTCATAACACCATTCCCATTCATGCTAGTAGTTCCTCTTTCATTTGTAAAGCTGTCATAACACCATTCCCATTCATGCTAGTAGTTCCTCTTTCATTTGTAAAGCTGTCATAACACCATTCCCATTCATGCTAGTAGTTCCTCTTTCATTTGTAAAGCAGTCATAACACCATTCCCATTCATGCTAGTAGTTCCTCTTTCATTTGTAAAGCAGTCATAACACCATTCCCATTCATGCTAGTAGTTCCTCTTTCATTTGTAAAGCTGTCATAACACCATTCCCATTCATGCTAGTAGTTCCTCTTTCATTTGTAAAGCAGTCATAACACCATTCCCATTCATGCTAGTAGTTCCTCTTTCATTTGTAAAGCTGTCATAACACCATTCCCATTCATGCTAGTAGTTCCTCTTTCATTTGTAAAGCTGTCATAACACCATTCCCATTCATGCTAGTAGTTCCTCTTTCATTTGTAAAGCTGTCATAACACCATTCCCATTCATGCTAGTAGTTCCTCTTTCATTTGTAAAGCTGTCATAACACCATTCCCATTCATGCTAGTAGCTCCTCTTTCATTTGTAAAGCTGTCATAATAACACCATTCCCATTCATGCTAGTAGTTACTCTTTCATTTGTAAAGCTGTCATAACACCATTCCCATTCATACTAGTAGTTCCTCTTTCATTTGTAAAGCTGTCATAACACCATTCCCATTCATGCTAGTAGTTCCTCTTTCATTTGTAAAGCTGTCATAACACCATTCCCATTCATGCTAGTAGTTCCTCTTTCATTTGTAAAGCTGTCATAACACCATTCCCATTCATGCTAGTAGTTCCTCTTTCATTTGTAAAGCTGTCATAACACCATTCCCATTCATGCTAGTAGTTCCTCTTTCATTTGTAAAGCTGTCATAACACCATTCCCATTCATGCTAGTAGCTCCTCTTTCATTTGTAAAGCTGTCATAATAACACCATTCCCATTCATGCTAGTAGTTCCTCTTTCATTTGTAAAGCAGTCATAACACCATTCCCATTCATACTAGTAGTTCCTCTTTCATTTGTAAAGCTGTCATAACACCATTCCCATTCATGCTAGTAGTTCCTCTTTCATTTGTAAAGCTGTCATAACACCATTCCCATTCATGCTAGTAGTTCCTCTTTCATTTGTAAAGCTGTCATAACACCATTCCCATTCATGCTAGTAGTTCCTCTTTCATTTGTAAAGCTGTCATAACACCATTCCCATTCATGCTAGTAGTTCCTCTTTCATTTGTAAAGCTGTCATAACACCATTCCCATTCATGCTAGTAGTTCCTCTTTCATTTGTAAAGCTGTCATAACACCATTCCCATTCATGCTAGTAGCTCCTCTTTCATTTGTAAAGCTGTCATAATAACACCATTCCCATTCATGCTAGTAGTTACTCTTTCATTTGTAAAGCAGTCATAACACCATTCCCATTCATACTAGTAGTTCCTCTTTCATTTGTAAAGCTGTCATAACACCATTCCCATTCATGCTAGTAGTTCCTCTTTCATTTGTAAAGCTGTCATAACACCATTCCCATTCATGCTAGTAGTTCCTCTTTCATTTGTAAAGCTGTCATAACACCATTCCCATTCATGCTAGTAGCTCCTCTTTCATTTGTAAAGCTGTCATAACACCATTCCCATTCATGCTAGTAGTTCCTCTTTCATTTGTAAAGCTGTCATAACACCATTCCCATTCATGCTAGTAGTTCCTCTTTCATTTGTAAAGCTGTCATAACACCATTCCCATTCATGCTAGTAGCTCCTCTTTCATTTGTAAAGCTGTCATAACACCATTCCCATTCATGCTAGTAGCTCCTCTTTCATTTGTAAAGCTGTCATAACACCATTCCCATTCATGCTAGTAGCTCCTCTTTCATTTGTAAAGCTGTCATAACACCATTCCCATTCATGCTAGTAGCTCCTCTTTCATTTGTAAAGCTGTCATAACACCATTCCCATTCATGCAAGTAGCTCCTCTTTCATTTGTAAAGCTGTCATAACACCATTCCCATTCATGCTAGTAGCTCCTCTTTCATTTGTAAAGCAGTCATAACACCATTCCCATTCATGCTAGTAGTTCCTCTTTCATTTGTAAAGCTGTCATAACACCATTCCCATTCATGCTAGTAGTTCCTCTTTCATTTGTAAAGCAGTCATAACACCATTCCCATTCATGCTAGTAGTTCCTCTTTCATTTGTAAAGCAGTCATAACACCATTCCCATTCATGCTAGTAGTTCCTCTTTCATTTGTAAAGCTGTCATAACACCATTCCCATTCATGCTAGTAGTTCCTCTTTCATTTGTAAAGCTGTCATAACACCATTCCCATTCATGCTAGTAGTTCCTCTTTCATTTGTAAAGCAGTCATAACACCATTCCCATTCATGCTAGTAGTTCCTCTTTCATTTGTAAACTGTCATTTTACCTCCATTTACATACAAGGCACTAAAATATGCAGAATAATCAATTTTATCTTTAGTCTGATTTTGGTGCATTTTTATTTGAAACAGGTAAGCTGATGCTTTATTCTTTGGATGTTGACCCTACAGTAATTGATGAGGAGGGAGAGATGGAAAATCGTGAACAGGTAGTTTTTTTTTGTGTAGCCATTCCACACTATGTTCATATCTTGTAGCCATTCAACAGTGTTATTATTTTTTATCCATTCTTTATTATTTTAATATCTTGTATTCATCCCACACTATATTAATATATTATTGTAGCCATTCTTCATTATGTTGATATTTTGTATTCATTCCACACTATGTTAATATCTTGTATTCATTCCACACTATATTAATATCTTGTAGCCATTCCACACTGTGAATATATTGTAGCCATTCCACACTATGTTAATATCTTGTATTCATTCCACACTATATTAATATATTCTAGCCATTCCACACTATATTAATATCTTGTATTCATTCCACACTATATTAATATATTCTAGCCATTCCACACTGTATTAATATCTTGTATTCATTCCACACTATATTAATATATTCTAGCCATTCCACACTGTATTAATATTTTGTATTCATTCCATGCTATGTTAATATCTTGTATTCATTCCACACTATATTAATATCTTGTAGCCATTCCACACTGTGAATATATTGTAGCCGTTCCACACTATGTTAATATCTTGTATTCATTCCACACTATATTATTATCTTGTAGCCATTCCACACAATGTTAATATCTTGTATCCATTCCACACTATATTAATATCTTGTAGCCATTCTTCATTATGTTGATATTTTGTATTCATTCCACACTATGTTAATATCTTGTATTCATTCCACACTATATTAATATCTTGTATTCATTCCACAGTATGTTAATATCTTGTATTCATTTCACACTTTATTAATATCTTGTAGCCATTCCACACTATGTTAATATCTTGTATTCATTCCACACTGTTAATATCTTGTAGCCATTCCACACTGTATTAATATATTGTAGCCATTCCACACTGTTAATATTTATTAAGATGTTTTGCTGTATATGATACTCCTTTTATGTTGATTAAATTTTTTAGACTTTATATGTCATGAATTTTTAACACATAACATAATTTCTAATGTTGCAGCTTTTTGCAGGCATGATTATTCCCAGAATCCCTTGCTCAGCTTTTATAATCTTTCACCAAATTATTTTCACTTTGTGGAAAGATTAACAATACTGTTAGATTTGAAAATGTTTTGTAGTTTCATCCAAATATTGTCTTCATGGGTGTTTTTGTAGTTGTAGGCATGATAGTTTGTTCTGTATCAAGGAACACTGTGCCATACCCATTAATAGTGCATGATGGGAATATTTCCAAACTTTTCTTAAAATAGTCATTCCTCTGTTATGTGCAAGTTTTGCACGTAGTATGTTTAAGCATGACGTGTTTTAAGTGTCAGGTTAAATGCCAGTTTTTTATATATATTGTGGTTGATAATCTTATGCCATAAACTAGGCATAGAAAAAATTATATTATTGGACAAGGCTTCTTTACAATGTCAGTTTTTGACGGAGCACTGTTTAAAGATTTTATGACCCTTTTGTCTTTTCTAGCCCAGTCCCAAGCCTGCAAAAGGTCAAATTCACATTGATGCTGTTGGACCTGGTGTCTTCTATACCCCTGTCCAGCCACCAAAATTAAATGAGTTTTTTGAGGTCTATGTCTCAAACGTAGTGAGTCCAGGGCTCTTCTGGATTCAGCTGAAAGGGAAGTACACCACCTGTGCCCTTGAGGACCTTATGGATCAGCTAGAGTAAGTTATGCACATCTTAATAAGACATACCAACTGTCCATTATGTTTGCCAGTGTTGTACAAGACATACCAACTGCCCATTATGTTTGCCAGTGTTGTACAAGACATACCAACTGTCCATTATGTTTGCCAGTGTTGTACAAGACATACCAACTGCCCATTATGTTTGCCAGTGTTGTACAAGACATACCAACTGTCCATTATGTTTGCCAGTGTTTTACAAGACATACCAACTGCCCATTATGTTTGCCAGTGTTGTACAAGACATACCAACTGTCCATTATGTTTACCAGCGTTGTACAAGACATACCAACTGTCCATTATGTTTGTCAGTGTTGTACAAGACATACCAACTGCCCATTATGTTTACCAGTGTTGTACAAGACATACCAACTGTCCATTATGTTTGCCAGTGTTGTACAAGACATACCAACTCCCCATTATGTTTGCCAGTGTTGTACAAGACATACCAACTGTCCATTATGTTTGCCAGTGTTGTACAAGACATACCAACTGTCCATTATGTTTGCCAGTGTTGTACAAGACATACCAACTGTCCATTATGTTTGCCAGAGTTGTACAAGACATACCAACTGTCCATTATGTTTGCCAGTGTTGTACATTGACTACTATATAGGACTGTATTTTTTTTACACAAGGGTACTTCCAGTGTGATAAAATCATATTTGAGGGCAAACTATTGCTTTGTGGTTGGAGCATAGCTAAAAAACATGACTGTTTAGTATTTCTTGCTTTGTTTGCTGTAGATACAGTTCACAAGCATTCTTTCTTCTTTTGTCTTAGGCACATTGTTCTTGTTCAAATGACGCACATGGCTGCCTGAAAACATCTCATTTGCCACTTGATTATAAAAATATAGGACATGGCTGCCTGAAAACATCTCATTTGCCACTTGATTATAAAAATGTAGGACATGGCTGCTTGAAAACATCTCATTTGCCACTTGATTATAAAGATATAGGACATGGCTGCCTGAAAACATCTCATTTGCCATTTGATTATAACAATATAGGACATGGCTGCCTGAAAACATCTCATTTGCCACTTGATTATAAAAATGTAGGACATGGCTGCTTGAAAACATCTCATTTGCCACTTGATTATAAAGATATAGGACATGGCTGCCTGAAAACATCTCATTTGCCACTTGATTATAAAAATGTAGGACATGGCTGCCTGAAAACATCTAGATTATAAAAATTTTGGACATGGCTGCCTGAAAACATCTCATTTGCCACTTGATTATAAAAATATAGGACATGGCTGCCTGAAAACATCTCATTTGCCACTTGATTATAAAAATGTAGGACATGGTTGCCTGAAAACATCTCATTTGCCACTTGATTAAAAAAATGTAGGACATGGCTGCCTGAAAACATCTCATTTGCCCCTTGATTAAAAAAATGTAGGACATGGCTGCCAGAAAAGATCTCATTTGCCACTTGATTATAAAAATATAGGTCATGGCTGCCTGAAAACATCTCATTTGCCACTTGATTATAAAAATGTAGGACATGGCTGCCTGAAAACATCTCATTTGCCACTTGATTATGAAAATATAGGACATGGCTGCCTGAAAACATCTCATTTGCCACTTGATTATAAAAATGTAGGACATGGCTGCCTGAAAACATCTCATTTGCCACTTGATTATAAAAATATAGGACATGGCTGCCTGAAAACATCTCATTTGCCACTTGATTATAAAAAGGTAGGACATGGCTGCCTGAAAATATCTCATTTGCTACTTGATTATTAAAATATAGGACATGGCTGCCTGAAAAGATCTAGATTATTATAATGTAGGACATGGCTGCCTGAAAACATCTCATTTGCCACTTGATTATAAAAATGTAGGACATGGCTGCCTGAAAACATCTCATTTGCCCCTTGATTAAAAAAATGTAGGACATGGCTGCCTGAAAACATCTCATTTGCCACTTGATTATGAAAATATAGGACATGGCTGCCTGAAAACATCTCATTTGCCACTTGATTATAAAAATATAGGACATGGCTGCCTGAAAACGTCTCATTTGCCACTTGATTATAAAAATGTAGGATATGGCTGCCTGAAAACATCTCATTTTCCACTTGATTATAAAAATGTAGGACATGGCTGCCTGAAAACATCTCATTTGCCATTTGATTATAAAAATGTAGGACATGGCTGCCTGAAAACATCTCATTTGCCACTTGATTATAAAAATGTAGGACTTGGCTGCCTGAAAACATCTAATTTGCCACTTGATTATAAAAATGTAGGACATGGCTGCCTGAAAACATCTCATTTGCCACTTGATTATAAAAATGTAGGACATGGCTGCCTGAAAACATCTCATTTGCCACTTGATTATCAAAATGTAGGACATGGCTGCCTGAAAATATCTCATTTGCCACTTGATTATCAAAATGTAGGACATGGCTGCCTGAAAACATCTCATTTGCCACTTGATTAAAAAAATGTAGGACATGACTGCCTGAAAATATCTCATTTGCCACTTGATTATAAAAATCTAGGACATGGCTGAATGAAAACATCTAGATTATTATAATGTAGGACATGGCTGCCTGAAAATATCTCATTTGCCACTTGATTTTAAAAATCTAGGACATGGCTGCCTGAAAACATCTCATTTGCCACTTGATTATAAAAATGTAGGACATGGCTGCCTGAAAACATCTCATTTGCCACTTGATTATAAAAATATAGGACATGGCTGCCTGAAAATATCTCATTTGCCACTTGATTATAAAAATATAGGACATGGCTGCCTGAAAACATCTCATTTGCCACTTGATTATAAAAATGTAGGACATGGCTGCCTGAAAACATCTCATTTGCCACTTGAATATTAAAAATGTAGGACATGACTGCCTGAAAATATCTCATTTGCTACTTGATTATTAAAATATAGGACATGGCTGCCTGAAAACATCTAGATTATTATAATGTAGGACATGGCTGCCTGAAAACATCTCATTTGCCACTTGATTATAAAAATGTAGGACATGGCATCCTGAAAACATCTCATTTGCCCCTTGATTAAAAAAATGTAGGACATGGCTGCCAGAAAAGATCTCATTTGCCACTTGATTATAAAAATATAGGTCATGGCTGCCTGAAAACATCTCATTTGCCACTTGATTATAAAAATGTAGGACATGGCTGCCTGAAAACATCTCATTTGCCACTTGATTATGAAAATATAGGACATGGCTGCCTGAAAACATCTCATTTGCCACTTGATTATAAAAATATAGGACATGGCTGCCTGAAAACGTCTCATTTGCCACTTGATTATAAAAATGTAGGACATGGCTGCCTGAAAACATCTCATTTGCCATTTGATTATAAAAATGTAGGACATGGCTGCCTGAAAACATCTCATTTGCCACTTGATTATAAAAATGTAGGACTTGGCTGCCTGAAAACATCTAATTTGCCACTTGATTATAAAAATGTAGGACATGGCTGCCTGAAAACATCTCATTTGCCACTTGATTATAAAAATGTACGACATGGCTGCCTGAAAACATCTCATTTGCCACTTGATTATAAAAATGTAGGACATGGCTGCCTGAAAACATCTCATTTGCCACTTGATTATCAAAATGTAGGTCATGGCTGCCTGAAAACATCTAATTTGCCACTTGATTATAAAAATGTAGGACATGGCTGCCTGAAAACATCTCATTTGCCACTTGATTATAAAAATGTAGGACATGGCTGCCTGAAAACATCTCATTTGCCACTTGATTATAAAAATGTAGGACATGGCTGCCTGAAAACATCTCATTTGCCACTTGATTATAAAAATGTAGGACATGGCTGCCTGAAAACATCTCATTTGCCACTAGATTATAAAAATGCAGGACATGGCTGCCTGAAAACATCTCATTTGCCACTTATAAAAATGCAGGACATGGCTGCCTGAAAACATCTCATTTGCCACTTGATTATAAAAATGTAGGACATGGCTGCCTGAAAACATCTCATTTGCCACTTGATTAAATATAATGTAGCACGTCTAGTGCATTGTGTGACATTGTGAGCAGTTATCTGTGAACAGTCATAAAATAATGTAGCACAGGTTATAAAATGCTTTTTGCATGATTCACATCGAATAAATAAGTTTCACCTTTAATAAGTTTGCCGATTACATTAATGTTAGGAAACAAAGTTGCAGTACCTCCCAACTCTAGCCCTCCAAAAAAGACCATAAAAATTGTCTTTTTGGTTTATCATGTTGTAATGGGTCAGTTTATGTCCAAGATAAAGTTTACACATTCATTTGGTAGCACATGTACATGAATCAGCATTGCAAAGTCAATGATAATGTCATTGATATGTGCGTAAATACAAGTGTCTTGTCTTTTCTAGTTGTTATTAGCTATTATTACACTTTTCTAGTTGCTAGTCTATATTATTACACGTTTCTAGTTGATAGTCCATATTACATTTCCTAGTTCTTAGTCCATATTATTACACTTACAGCTAACCAGTTGTTGTTACATTTGTTTCCTGTCATCATCATTAATTTTGACTAGCCATGTATATTTTATTGCTTTGACAAAGGCGTATCAGTACCTGTGCCCTTATCTCTTTATTGTACAAATGTTATATGACCTTATTCAGGGTTTTACCTTACACCATGGTATACTGCTAAATCTTGTTCAATGTCAGGCTTCTGCTCTATGCTTTTCATTGTCCAAATGACATTTGACCTCATTCAGGGTTGAACCTTACACCATGGTATACTGCTAAATCTTGTTCAAAGTCTGGTTTTTGCTTCATTTTCTTCATTGTCCAAATGACTAACGGAAAGCTCAGAATGATCATCCACCTAAGCAGCGCCAACCAATGCATAGACCCACTGAATTTCAAGATGGGAGACAGCATGAAATATCCCCAAGTTTCCATCAGAAGAGACGCATATACAGTGTGACCCCACTATAGCATGACATGATTTTGGATATAACACTGTCATATTGTGGCTCCCAAAATTTCATAGACATGTATTTTTCTTGTACATGAAAAACAAAATCTTTCTTAAAAGTACGAAAAAACTGTAAAAAGTTTATTATCATTTTGGGAAAGAGATTGCTTATGAATAATACAAGATCATCGTGGCATGGGTCCTGAAGTTTAATGTGTGTTTTTCTCATTCATGAAAAATTAGTTTTTTTCTTCTTAAATGTACACAAAAATAACGTATAAAATGTTTATTCTGAGATCTTGTAGGGCTTTGCCAATGTCGCAAACTTGGATTTTTTCTTTATTGGCAGCAAAATATACCATCTGCCATTTTTTGTTTTACTTGGCAGCATTGTTGGCTGTTTAAACTTGTATATACAACCATTGGTTGGGAGTGGAGAAATTCAGAGGCCCCATGAAAGGAAGCTTCAAACTGGATATAAAATGCACTGAAATTTTATCTGCTGTTACATAAACAAATTCTTTGTCCATATTGACAAACCATCTAAACATTGCATTGTTATATCATAATCTGCTTTATCTTGACATCTAGCATGAGTACCGTATGTTGTGAGATATCCGCTTTTTTCTTGTTGACATTACTGGTAATGGAGATCAACCGGACAAGGCATTATTTCATAATATATCTTTCGTTGCATTTTTGGCCGCTCTCTAGTAACTAATATATTTATAAAGACTGACTTTCACTCCACATTCAATGTGTTCCAGTCTCTATGCATTATTGTTATTCCAGTGCTGTGTACAGCATTAAAGATGCTGTTGAGTACAAGATGCTTATCTCATGCATTATTGTTATTCCAGTGCTGTGTACAGCATTAAGGATCCTACTGAGTACAAGATGCTTATCTCATGCATTATTGTTATTCCAGTACTGTGTACAGCAGTAAGGATGCTACTGAGTACAAGATGCTTATCTCATGCATTTTTGTTATTCCAGTGCTGTGTACAGCATTAAGGATGCTGTTGAGTATAACATGCTTATCTCATGCATTATTGTTATTCCATTACTGTATACAGCATTAAGGATGCTGTTGAGTATAACATGCTTATCTCATGCATTATTGTTATTCCAGTGCTGTGTACAGCAGTAAGGATTCTGTTGAGTACAAGATGCCCCATGAGTTTATCAACAGAGGTCAAGTTTGTGTCACCCTGTTTCCTGAGGATAGCAACTGGCACAGAGGGGTCATTGTCAACCTTAAATCTGATGATTTTGTGGAGGTATTTGTTTCCTTTTTCCATGAAATAAAATTAATTTCTTTTGCAGGGTACAATTACTTGCCTGTCAAGGCTAAATATTATGGGGGAAGTGAACACTAACTTCTTCCATTTCTAACAACATGGTAGCTTGATAATTCAAGACTTTAGTAGATTGTAGTATTTCCATTTCTAACAAGATGATAGTGTAGTAATTCAATACTTCAGTTGAAGAAGACAACGTAGTAATTTCAGGACTTCAGTTGAAGAATTTCCATTATAACAAGAAGACAACGTAGTAATTTCAGGACTTCAGTTGAAGAATTTCCATTATAACAAGAAGACAACGTAGTAATTTCAGGACTTCAGTTGAAGAATTTCCATTATAACAAGAAGACAACGTAGTAATTTCAGGACTTCAGTTGAAGAATTTCCATTATAACAAGAAGACAACGTAGTAATTTCAGGACTTCAGTTGAAGAATTTCCATTATAACAAGAAGACAACGTAGTAATTTCAGGACTTCAGTTGAAGAATTTCCATTATAACAAGAAGACAACGTAGTAATTTCAGGACTTCAGTTGAAGAATTTCCATTATAACAAGAAGACAACGTAGTAATTTCAGGACTTCAGTTGAAGAATTTCCATTATAACAAGAAGACAACGTAGTAATTTCAGGACTTCAGTTGAAGAATTTCCATTATAACAAGAAGACAACGTAGTAATTTCAGGACTTCAGTTGAAGAATTTCCATTATAACAAGAAGACAACGTAGTAATTTCAGGACTTTAGTTGAGGTATTTCCATTGTAACAAGATGATAATATAGTAATTTCAAGACTTAAGTTGAAGTATTTCCATTATAACTACAGAGGTCTTGCTAGGATTTTAAAACTTGGAGTCCAGGACTCACATTTTGGTAAAAATAGGAGTCCATCCATCAAAAGTTGCAGTCCCTTCTTTCCCACAGAATCAACACAGACGTGAGTGCATCTATTTTTAGATTGAGAGGTTTTCATAATGTAATCACTCACTATAATATAGCTTCATTACAAAAGTCCATTGACAGGATTGCACATTTATGGTTTATTTATTTGTCTGTGTACTTGTAGTAATTTTAGGCAAATAATTAGTATCTGATTTGCTGTCTTTTTTCTCTGTATTTTCGCAAATACATATCAAGTAAGAAAACAGCTTGGACCTTAAAGCGCATCTCGTGAATACCACAACATAGCATTGTCCCATACGTTTCTGACCTACATAATTTGCATTTTAAAGTTACATCTTTAATAAAATAATATCTAGGCTTTGGTTTCAATGATTTGTATATTATTTTGTTAAATATATTTGCCTGATGATTTAAGAAAACAGACAATCTAATAAACTGGTACATCCCAGACTTAGCGAAGTCCGCCATTGTTTCCCATTAGGCAGACTGGTTCACTTACAGTTTCAAACTAATTTATGACAAAACAGTTATAAGAGGCAGTTAATTCATATCCAGATCACTGATTCTGATCTTAAAACACAAGTTTGTATGTTTTATCATCAAATGATTGCATGCAGGAAATTGATAGTTGCTACTTTACTTGGAAAACGATTAATGGTCAATCAGCTATCAAAACATAATGCTTGTGAATGGGCAAGAGTTTTTTGTCAACATAATTGATATAAAAACTAGGCCTAGCTACAGATGCCTTGATGAATACATTTCACTACAACACTAGAAATAACCGGGCTAAGGAGAGGGGCATTACAAAAATATATGGTACATTCAGTCAATGTACCTCTTAAATAATCACAGGGCGAAGTCGTTTTTGCTTTCCTAACAGAAGGGGAAGTTTGCATTTTTTAGGCAACTTGTCACCCACTTACGAATGGCATATTGTCAAAGTCTCAACATGTCTTGATTATGAGGTCAGGTGCACTGCTTATTCTGCTACATTCGGAAATGAACATAATAACGGAAGCTAAAGTTCTTTATTTGATGTACGTTTATAAATGACTACATGTACATCTCTGGGCCTTTCTGCCTCTAAATTAAATCACTGTAAATATCAGTACATTTTCCCACCCGGCCGCCAGTCAAAGCCTTTGAACTTGCCGCCCCAGCTATTGCATCATGTTCTTTTTTATGTACTCATAAAATAGCAACATGTATGTATCAAGGGGTCTTTCAGTCACTGAATTCTGTCATTGTAAATATCAGCACAGCTATTTGATCAACACATTTTCCCACAAAGCAGGTGGCTGAAGCAGGACTGGCAAGTCTTTGAATTTTGCCACACACCTAGACGCCCATCTGAGTGTTTTTCTGCCTCCCAGATCAAAAATTGGCATCCAAATACGTGTAATTAAGCGTTTCCGAGATCTCTGTAACTAGATGACAACATAGTAATTTCAAGACTTCAGTTGAAGTATTTCCATTTAAACAAGATGATAACTTAGTAATTCAAAGAGGCTCTCTACACATAAAGTCACTATAGTTGAAGCCATGTTAGCGGGAAGCAGGACATAGAATCACTTTTCCTTTGTTGCCATGGTAGTTTTTGTATACCCACCACAAGAGTTATGGTGGACTCCATCCTTCTGTCCATAGCTCTGACAGGTAACATTCTTGTTAGAAATGTACAAATTGTCAACCATCTACAGTGAATGGCTTGAACTGGGTGAGTATTTGTGACACACACACCCACCACACACCCATTTAAGACTTTGTGCAAACTTTTAATTCTGTTTAGTTAGAGTCATGGAATAAATAAGAATTGTGGACATTTTTTCATTATATATATATATATTGTTTTGCTAAAAATACCAGTTGTCACTCTCAAAGGACAATGAAATCCTTGCATGGTTGTGGATCATGTCCCTTGTTTCCTGAGTGTCATTTGTCTAGTTGGTTACTTAGAAAGGTCAGGTGAGCACATAACTGAAGTTGAGGCTAGCTAGGCGGGAGAATGCAATAAACTGCAAAACCAGTTTAACCTCGGAGACTTTTTCATTATTCCTGCTCTAATACATGTAACAACAGCATTCTTTCTATAGGCTCAAAGAAACCCCCATTCTCATCATGTATCAGATCATTCTAACGATTGCAGTGCTGAAGCTGAGGGTCCATCCTGTATTTAGAAAAAAATACCCTTCAATTCAGACAAGAAAAAATCAACTGGCAAAAATATTCCTTCACATTTGGAAATACATTTTTCAGGACATCAGCCATCTACAGACTTGTTTAATTACTAGTTAACAAACAGGTGATTCAGGATTTGAAATGAAGTGAAAATCTTAACTACATCAATGAAAGCATTATACAGTTATGATGACAGCATGTATACAGTTATTACGACAGCATATATACAGTTATCATGACAGCATGTATTCAGTTATCATGACAGTGTGTCTAGTTATAATGAGTTATCATGACACCTTGCATATCTTTATCATGACAGCATGTATGCAGTTATCATGACAGCATGTGTAGTTATAATGGCAGTTATCATGACAGCATGTGTGCAGTTATCATGACAGTTTGTATACATTTATCATGACAGTTTGTATACAGTTATCATGACAACATGTATATAGTTATCATGACAGTGTTATTGTTATAAAGACAGTTATTATGACAGCATGTATACAGTTATAATGACAGTTATCATGACAGCTTGTATACAGTTATAATGACAGCATGTATACATTTATCATGACAACTATAATGTGACATGCAGTAAATAAGCAATACATTTTTTTAATCTGAAGAAAGGAAAGAGGAGCAACATGATTTGGTTTGATTTATTAATGATAAATTAGTAGAGAAAAGACTTATTAGAAAAAAAAGATTTTGGTTTCAGTTTTATGTACAGTTTAACAGGTTTCCTCCTAGAATTGATGTGATTGGAAACTTGTGAATGTGCACATACTAAAGTTTTGTCTGTTTTGTTGTCATGTTGACATCATTTGCTTGCCTATTTCACATTATTGTGAGACCACTGAAGTGGCCTGGTGGTTGGAGCATCTTCCCCGGATGCAGGAGGTCGCAGGTTCAAACCCTGGCAGAGTCATACCAAAGACTTATTCAAATGGTACTAACAGCAGCCTCACTAGGCGCTCAGCATTAAAAGGTTAGTGTTAGGACTGGTGGGCCTGGTGTCAGGATAATGTGACTGGGTGGGACATCATGCAACATGTCTGTGGCATGATGCCCCAGTGCTAGACATAACTATAAACTGTTACACTGCAGACATTGTAGCAATATGAATTGTTAAAGCTGTTAAATATCCAAATCACACACGCTCAGTTATTGTGATGTCATGCTGATTGCATTGATACCCACATGCTCAACCTTTCCAGTCAGATTGCTGATGAAAATACTGTCCTATAAAAGGTATACTGTCCTGTCCCAACCTTTCCAGTCAGATTGCTGATGAAAATACTGTCCTATAAAAGGTATACTGTCCTGTCCCAACCTTTCCAGTCAGATTGTTGATGAAAATACTGTCCTATAAAAGGTATACTGTCCTGTCCCAACTTTGATGATGTCATGTTGATATCACAAGATAAGGTAAGTTGATAGGGTAATAGTCTATCAACATGGACAGGGGTAGCTAACTCTAAGAATGTATACATACACCTGATGGGGACATTATTTATAACATTGTTGGCATGTGTTTATTTTCATGAGTGATCAGTATTTGCATATATTTGTACTTACATTATGGCATAAATTGATGGGTACATGTATATATTTGTACTTACATTATGGCATAAATTGATGGGTACATGTATATATTTGTACTTACATTATGGCATAAATTGATAGGTACATGTGTGTATTTGTACTTACATTATGGCATAAATTGATGGGTACATGTGTATATTTGTACTTACATTATGGCATAAATTGATGGGTACATGTGTATATTTGTACTTACATTATGGCATAAATTGATGGGTACATGTGTATATTTGTACTTACATTATGGCATAAATTGATGGGTACATGTGTATATTTGTACTTACATTATGGCATAAATTGATGGGTACATGTGTATATTTGTACTTACATTATGGCATAAATTGATGTGTAAATGAAGCAAGATTTGTATAAATTTTGTTTTCAGCGCATTCAACTTAAATCATTAAAACCTTTTAAATACAAGCTGGATACATTTTATATTTTCAGGTGTATTATGTGGACTATGGAAATACTTGCTCTGTGCACAGAGATTCCCTCAGATTTATGAAGTAAGTAAAATGAAAATGGGAAAGCAAATAAATTGAAATGGAAAAGTGATTGAAAATGGGAGATTAAGTGAACTGAAAATGGTAAAGTTATTATATTACTATATATACTTGCTTATAAGTTGAGACCAACTGCAAACTCCACAGACCCCGATCTTCCTGTGCCATATGCTGGCAGATCTATGTGTATGCAGCTTGTTCGGAGTAATCAGTAGAACAAACAAAGTTAAGCTTGATATTCTGGCACATTATGACAACAGGATTTGACTCTGAATGGAGTATGTATGGTCACCTTGTTGGGCCTTCTTGGCAGCTGGTGACCAGGAGTATACTTATGGCTAGGTAATTGTTCTGCGTCTTTGACCAAATGGTCATGCAATAATGACATTGTACAACAAAGTGTAACTAAGGACTGTGTTTGGGTTGTCAGAATTAAGATTACAGACACAAGATCATGGTAGTTATATTTAGTTCTAGCTTATGAACTGAGAAAAAAGACAAGCAGGTTATAGCCTTCTTTTTACCACGCTGCCTTTTTTCTGGTTAAACAAAACGGAACACCTTTGGGCAAATAGTCTATATGGTACATTCAGTTAGTTGATATTAAAAATGTATGCATGATGTAATTAATTATAAGTTTTCCTCCATATATGGTGGACTTACTATAAAACAGTCACACTGTAAGGCATTGTCATTATAAGGTGGTTTTACTATAAGATGTTCTCACTGTAAGGCAGTGCCATTATAAGGTGGTCTTACTATAAGTCATTCTCACTGTAAGGCAGTGTCATTATAAGGTGGTCTTAATGTAAAACGTTCTCACTGTAAGGCAGTGTCATTATAAGGTGGTCTTAATATAAGACAGTCTTGCTGTAAGGCAGTGTCATTATACGGTGGCCTTACTATGTTGTTGTTGTTGTTGTTCTAGTGTTTAATGCCATTTTTCATGGCGACCAGTATAATTGGTGGAGGAAGAACCCTGGAAATGGTCTTACTATAAGATGTTCTCACTGTAAGGCAGTGTCATTATAAGGTGGTCTTACTATAAGATGTTCTCACTGTAAGGCAGTGTCATTATAAGGTGGTCTTACTATAAGATGTTCTCACTGTAAGGCAGTGTCATTATAAGGTGGTCTTACTATAAGACATTCTCACTGTAAGGCATTGTCATTATAAGGTGGTCTTACTATAAGACAGTCTTGCTGTAAGGCAGTGTCATTATAATGTGGTCTCACTATAAGATGTTCTCACTGTAATGCAGTGTCATTATAAGGTGGTCTTACTATAAGACAGTCTTGCTGTAAGGCAGTGTCATTATAAGGTTTTATGACTTTAGTACCAGGAACCTATACTTTATCACCATGTTCTATGACTTAGTACCAGGACCCTACACTCGATCACCATGTTCTATGACTTTAGTACCAGGACCCTATACTCTATCACCATGTTCTATGACTTTAGTACCAGGACCCTATACTCTATCACCATGTTCTATGACTTAGTACCAGGACCCTATACTATATCACCATGTTCTATGACTTTAGTACCAGGACCCTATACTCTATCACCATGTTCTGTGACTTTAGTACCGGGACCCTATACTCTATCACCATGTTCTGTGACTTTAGTACCAGGACCCTATACTCTATCACCATGTTCTATGACTTTAGTACCAGGACCCTATACTCTATCACCATGTTCTATGACTTAGTACCAGGACCCTATACTATATCACCATGTTCTATGACTTTAGTACCAGGACCCTATACTCTATCACCATGTTCTGTGACTTTAGTACCAGGACCCTATACTCTATCACCATGTTCTGTGACTTTAGTACCAGGACCCTATACTCTATCACCATGTTCTATGACTTTAGTACCAGGACCCTATACTCTATCACCATGTTCTATGACTTAGTACCAGGACCCTATACTCTATCACCATGTTCTATGACTTAGTACCAGGACCCTATACTCTATCACCATGTTCTATGACTTAGTACCAGGACCCTATACTCTATCACCATGTTCTATGACTTTAGTACCAGGACCCTATACTCTATCACCATGTTCTGTGACTTTAGTACCAGGACCCTATACTCTATCACCATGTTCTATGACTTTAGAACCAGGACCCTATACTCTATCACCATGTTCTGTTACTTTAGTACCAGGACCCTATACTCTATCACCATGTTCTGTTACTTTAGTACCAGAACCCTATACTCTATCACCATGTTCTATGACTTTAGTACCAGGACCCTATACTCTATCACCATGTTCTATGACTTTAGTACCAGGACCCTATACTCTATCACCATGTTCTATGACTTTAGTACCAGGACCCTATACTCTATCACCATGTTCTATGACTTTAGTACCAGGACCCTATACTCTATCACCATGTTCTATGACTTTAGTACCAGGACCCTATACTCTATCACCATGTTCTGTGACTTAGTACCAGGACCCTATACTCTATCACCAAGTTCTGTGACTTTAGTACCAGGACCCTATACTCTATCACCATGTTCTATGACTTAGTACCAGGACCCTATGCTCTATCATCATGTTCTATGACGTTAGTACCAGGACCCTATACTCTATCACCATGTTCTATGACTTTAGTACCAGGACCCTATACTCTATCACCATGTTCTATGACTTAGTACCAGGACCCTATACTCTATCACCATGTTCTATGACTTTAGTACCACGACCCTATACTCTATCACCATGTTCTATGACTTTAGTACCAGGACCCTATACTCTATCACCATGTTCTATGACTTAGTACCACGACCCTATACTCTATCACCATGTTCTATGACTTAGTACCAGGACCCTATACTCTATCACCATGTTCTATGACTTTAGTACCAGGACCCTATACTCTATCACCATGTTCTATGACTTTAGTACCAGGACCCTATACTCTATCACCATGTTCTATGACTTTAGTACCAGGACCCTATACTCTATCACCATGTTCTATGACTTTAGTACCAGGACCCTATACTCTATCACCATGTTCTATGACTTAGTACCAGGACCCTATACTCTATCACCATGTTCTATGACTTTAGTACCAGGACCCTATACTCTATCACCATGTTCTATGACTTTAGTACCAGGACCCTATACTCTATCACCATGTTCTATGACTTTAGTACCAGGACCCTATACTCTATCACCATGTTCTATGACTTTAGTACCAGGACCCTATACTCTCTCACCATGTTCTATGACTTAGTACCAGGACCCTATACTCTATCACCATGTTCTATGACTTAGTACCAGGACCCTATACTCTGTCACCATGTTCTATGACTTTAGTACCCGGACCCTATACTCTATCACCATGTTCTATGACTTTAGTACCGGAACACTATACTCTATCACCATGTTCTATGACTTAGTACCAGGACCCTATACTCTATCACCATGTTCTATGACTTTAGTACCAGGACCCTATACTCTATCACCATGTTCTATGACTTTAGTACCAGGACCCTATACTCTATCACCATGTTCTGTGACTTTAGAACCAGGACCCTATACTCTATCACCATGTTCTGTGACTTTAGAACCAGGACCCTATACTCTGTCACCATGTTCTGTGACTTTAGTACCAGGCCCCTATACTCTATCACCATGTTCTATGACTTTAGTACCAGGCCCCTATACTCTATCACCATGTTCTGTGACTTTAGTACCAGGCCCCTATACTCTATCACCATGTTCTATGACTTTAGTACCAGGCCCCTATACTCTATCACCATGTTCAATGACTTTAGTACCAGGCCCCTATACTCTATCACCATGTTCAATGACTTTAGTACCAGGCCCCTATACTGTATCACCTTGTTCTATGACTTTAGTACCAGGCCCCTATACTGTATCACCATGTTCTATGACTTTAGTACCAGGCCCCTATACTATATCACCATGTTCTATGACTTTAGTACCAGGCCCCTATACTCTATCACCATGTTCTATGACTTTAATACCAGGCCCCTATATTATATCACCATGTTCTATGACTTTAATACCAGGCCCCTATACTCTATCACCATGTTCTATGACTTAGTACCAGGACCCTATACTCTATCACCATGTTCTATGACTTAGTACCAGGACCCTATACTCTATCACCATGTTCTATGACTTAGTACCAGGACCCTATACTCTATCACCATGTTCTATGACTTAGTACCAGGACCCTATACTCTATCACCATGTTCTATGACTTTAGTACCAGGACCCTATACTCTATCACCATGTTCTATGACTTTAGTACCAGGACCCTATACTCTATCACCATGTTCTATGACTTTAGTACCAGGACCCTATACTCTATCACCATGTTCTATGACTTTAGAACCAGGACCCTATACTCTATCACCATGTTCTGTTACTTTAGAACCAGGACCCTATACTCTATCACCATGTTCTGTTACTTTAGTACCAGGACCCTATACTCTATCACCATGTTCTATGACTTTAGTACCAGGACCCTATACTCTATCACCATGTTCTATGACTTTAGTACCAGGACCCTATACTCTATCACCATGTTCTATGACTTTAGTACCAGGACCCTATACTCTATCACCATGTTCTATGACTTTAGTACCAGGACCCTATACTCTATCACCATGTTCTGTGACTTAGTACCAGGACCCTATACTCTATCACCAAGTTCTGTGACTTTAGTACCAGGACCCTATACTCTATCACCATGTTCTATGACTTAGTACCAGGACCCTATGCTCTATCACCATGTTCTATGACGTTAGTACCAGGACCCTATACTCTATCACCATGTTCTATGACTTTAGTACCAGGCCCCTATACTCTATCACCATGTTCTATGACTTAGTACCAGGACCCTATACTCTATCACCATGTTCTATGACTTTAGTACCAGGACCCTATACTCTATCACCATGTTCTATGACTTTAGTACCAGGACCCTATACTCTATCACCATGTTCTATGACTTAGTACCAGGACCCTATACTCTATCACCATGTTCTATGACTTAGTACCAGGACCCTATACTCTATCACCATGTTCTATGACTTTAGTACCAGGACCCTATACTCTATCACCATGTTCTATGACTTTAGTACCAGGACCCTATACTCTATCACCATGTTCTATGACTTTAGTACCAGGACCCTATACTCTATCACCATGTTCTATGACTTTAGTACCAGGACCCTATACTCTATCACCATGTTCTATGACTTAGTACCAGGACCCTATACTCTATCACCATGTTCTATGACTTTAGTACCAGGACCCTATACTCTATCACCATGTTCTATGACTTTAGTACCAGGACCCTATACTCTATCACCATTTTCTATGACTTTAGTACCAGGACCCTATACTCTATCACCATGTTCTATGACTTTAGTACCAGGACCCTATACTCTATCACCATGTTCTATGACTTTAGTACCAGGACCCTATACTCTATCACCATGTTCTATGACTTTAGTACCAGGACCCTATACTCTGTCACCATGTTCTATGACTTAGTACCAGGACCCTATACTCTGTCACCATGTTCTATGACTTTAGTACCAGGACCCTATACTCTATCACCATGTTCTATGACTTTAGTACCCGGACCCTATACTCTATCACCATGTTCTATGACTTAGTACCACGACCCTATACTCTATCACCATGTTCTATGACTTAGTACCAGGACCCTATACTCTATCACCATGTTCTATGACTTTAGTACCACGACCCTATACTCTATCACCATGTTCTATGACTTTAGTACCAGGACCCTATACTCTATCACCATGTTCTATGACTTAGTACCAGGACCCTATACTCTATCACCATGTTCTATGACTTAGTACCAGGACCCTATACTCTATCACCATGTTCTATGACTTTAGTACCAGGACCCTATACTCTATCACCATGTTCTATGACTTTAGTACCAGGACCCTATACTCTATCACCATGTTCTATGACTTTAGTACCAGGACCCTATACTCTATCACCATGTTCTATGACTTAGTACCAGGACCCTATACTCTATCACCATGTTCTATGACTTTAGTACCAGGACCCTATACTCTATCACCATGTTCTATGACTTTAGTACCAGGACCCTATACTCTATCACCATGTTCTATGACTTTAGTACCAGGACCCTATACTCTATCACCATGTTCTATGACTTTAGTACCGGAACACTATACTCTATCACCATGTTCTATGACTTAGTACCAGGACCCTATACTCTATCACCATGTTCTATGACTTTAGTACCAGGACCCTATACTCTATCACCATGTTCTATGACTTTAGTACCAGGACCCTATACTCTATCACCATGTTCTGTGACTTTAGAACCAGGACCCTATACTCTATCACCATGTTCTGTGACTTTAGTACCAGGACCCTATACTCTGTCACCATGTTCTGTGACTTTAGTACCAGGCCCCTATACTCTATCACCATGTTCTATGACTTTAGTACCAGGCCCCTATACTCTATCACCATGTTCTATGACTTTAGTACCAGGCCCCTATACTCTATCACCATGTTCTATGACTTTAGTACCAGGCCCCTATACTCTATCACCATGTTCAATGACTTTAGTACCAGGCCCCTATACTATATCACCATGTTCTATGACTTTAGTACCAGGCCCCTATACTGTATCACCTTGTTCTATGACTTTAGTACCAGGCCCCTATACTGTATCACCTTGTTCTATGACTTTAGTACCAGGCCCCTATACTGTATCACCATGTTCTATGACTTTAGTACCAGGCCCCTATATTATATCACCATGTTCTATGACTTTAATACCAGGCCCCTATATTATATCACCATGTTCTATGACTTTAATACCAGGACCCTATACTCTATCACCATGTTCTATGACTTAGTATGAGGACCCTATACTCTATCACCATGTTCTATGACTTAGTACCAGGACCCTATACTCTATCACCATGTTCTATGACTTTAGTACCAGGACCCTATACTCTATCACCATGTTCTATGACTTTAGTACCAGGACCCTATACTCTATCACCATGTTCTATGACTTTAGTACCAGGACCCTATACTCTGTCACCATGTTCTATGACTTTAGTACCAGGACCCTATACTCTATCACCATGTTCTATGACTTTAGAACCAGGACCCTATACTCTATCACCATGTTCTGTTACTTTAGAACCAGGACCCTATACTCTATCACCATGTTCTGTTACTTTAGTACCAGGACCCTATACTCTATCACCATGTTCTATGACTTTAGTACCAGGACCCTATACTCTATCACCATGTTCTGTGACTTTAGAACCAGGACCCTATACTCTATCACCATGTTCTGTGACTTTAGTACCAGGACCCTATACTCTGTCACCATGTTCTGTGACTTTAGTACCAGGCCCCTATACTCTATCACCATGTTCTATGACTTTAGTACCAGGCCCCTATACTCTATCACCATGTTCTATGACTTTAGTACCAGGCCCCTATACTCTATCACCATGTTCTATGACTTTAGTACCAGGCCCCTATACTCTATCACCATGTTCAATGACTTTAGTACCAGGCCCCTATACTATATCACCATGTTCTATGACTTTAGTACCAGGCCCCTATACTGTATCACCTTGTTCTATGACTTTAGTACCAGGCCCCTATACTGTATCACCTTGTTCTATGACTTTAGTACCAGGCCCCTATACTGTATCACCATGTTCTATGACTTTAGTACCAGGACCCTATATTATATCACCATGTTCTATGACTTTAATACCAGGACCCTATATTATATCACCATGTTCTATGACTTTAATACCAGGACCCTATACTCTATCACCATGTTCTATGACTTAGTATGAGGACCCTATACTCTATCACCATGTTCTATGACTTAGTACCAGGACCCTATACTCTATCACCATGTTCTATGACTTTAGTACCAGGACCCTATACTCTATCACCATGTTCTATGACTTTAGTACCAGGACCCTATACTCTATCACCATGTTCTATGACTTTAGTACCAGGACCCTATACTCTGTCACCATGTTCTATGACTTTAGTACCAGGACCCTATACTCTATCACCATGTTCTATGACTTTAGAACCAGGACCCTATACTCTATCACCATGTTCTGTTACTTTAGAACCAGGACCCTATACTCTATCACCATGTTCTGTTACTTTAGTACCAGGACCCTATACTCTATCACCATGTTCTATGACTTTAGTACCAGGACCCTATACTCTATCACCATGTTCTATGACTTTAGTACCAGGACCCTATACTCTATCACCATGTTCTATGACTTTAGTACCAGGACCCTATACTCTATCACCATGTTCTGTGACTTAGTACCAGGACCCTATACTCTATCACCAAGTTCTGTGACTTTAGTACCAGGACCCTATACTCTATCACCATGTTCTATGACTTAGTACCAGGACCCTATGCTCTATCATCATGTTCTATGACGTTAGTACCAGGACCCTATACTCTATCACCATGTTCTATGACTTTAGTACCAGGACCCTATACTCTATCACCATGTTCTATGACTTTAGTACCAGGACCCTATACTCTATCACCATGTTCTATGACTTAGTACCAGGACCCTATACTCTATCACCATGTTCTATGACTTTAGTACCAGGACCCTATACTCTATCACCATGTTCTATGACTTTAGTACCAGGACCCTATACTCTATCACCATGTTCTATGACTTAGTACCAGGACCCTATACTCTATCACCATGTTCTATGACTTAGTACCAGGACCCTATACTCTATCACCATGTTCTATGACTTTAGTACCAGGACCCTATACTCTATCACCATGTTCTATGACTTTAGTACCAGGACCCTATACTCTATCACCATGTTCTATGACTTTAGTACCAGGACCCTATACTCTATCACCATGTTCTATGACTTTAGTACCAGGACCCTATACTCTATCACCATGTTCTGTGACTTTAGTACCAGGACCCTATACTCTATCACCATGTTCTGTGACTTTAGTACCGGAACACTATACTCTATCATCATGTTCTATGACTTTAGTACCAGGACCCTATACTCTATCACCATGTTCTATGACTTTAGTACCAGGACTTAATACTCTATCACCATGTTCCATGACTTTAGTACCGGGACCCTATACTCTATCACCATGTTCTATGACTTTAGTACCAGGACCCTATACTCTATCACCATGTTCTATGACTTAGTACCACGACCCTATACTCTATCACCATGTTCTATGACTTAGTACCAGGACCCTATACTCTATCACCATGTTCTATGACTTTAGTACCAGGACCCTATACTCTATCACCATGTTCTATGACTTTAGTACCAGGACCCTATACTCTATCACCATGTTCTATGACTTTAGTACCAGGACCCTATACTCTATCACCATGTTCTATGACTTTAGTACCAGGACCCTATACTCTATCACCATGTTCTATGACTTAGTACCAGGACCCTATACTCTATCACCATGTTCTATGACTTTAGTACCAGGACCCTATACTCTATCACCATGTTCTATGACTTTAGTACCAGGACCCTATACTCTATCACCATGTTCTATGACTTTAGTACCAGGACCCTATACTCTATCACCATGTTCTATGACTTTAGTACCAGGACCCTATACTCTCTCACCATGTTCTATGACTTAGTACCAGGACCCTATACTCTATCACCATGTTCTATGACTTAGTACCAGGACCCTATACTCTGTCACCATGTTCTATGACTTTAGTACCCGGACCCTATACTCTATCACCATGTTCTATGACTTTAGTACCGGAACACTATACTCTATCACCATGTTCTATGACTTAGTACCAGGACCCTATACTCTATCACCATGTTCTATGACTTTAGTACCAGGACCCTATACTCTATCACCATGTTCTATGACTTTAGTACCAGGACCCTATACTCTATCACCATGTTCTGTGACTTTAGAACCAGGACCCTATACTCTATCACCATGTTCTGTGACTTTAGAACCAGGACCCTATACTCTGTCACCATGTTCTGTGACTTTAGTACCAGGCCCCTATACTCTATCACCATGTTCTATGACTTTAGTACCAGGCCCCTATACTCTATCACCATGTTCTATGACTTTAGTACCAGGCCCCTATACTCTATCACCATGTTCTATGACTTTAGTACCAGGCCCCTATACTCTATCACCATGTTCAATGACTTTAGTACCAGGCCCCTATACTATATCACCATGTTCTATGACTTTAGTACCAGGCCCCTATACTGTATCACCTTGTTCTATGACTTTAGTACCAGGCCCCTATACTGTATCACCATGTTCTTTGACTTTAGTACCAGGCCCCTATACTATATCACCATGTTCTTTGACTTTAGTACCAGGCCCCTATACTCTATCACCATGTTCTATGACTTTAATACCAGGCCCCTATATTATATCACCATGTTCTATGACTTTAATACCAGGCCCCTATACTCTATCACCATGTTCTATGACTTAGTACCAGGCCCCTATACTCTATCACCATGTTCTATGACTTAGTACCAGGACCCTATACTCTATCACCATGTTCTATGACTTAGTACCAGGACCCTATACTCTATCACCATGTTCTATGACTTAGTACCAGGACCCTATACTCTATCACCATGTTCTATGACTTTAGTACCAGGACCCTATACTCTATCACCATGTTCTATGACTTTAGTACCAGGACCCTATACTCTATCACCATGTTCTATGACTTTAGTACCAGGACCCTATACTCTATCACCATGTTCTATGACTTTAGAACCAGGACCCTATACTCTATCACCATGTTCTGTTACTTTACAACCAGGACCCTATACTCTATCACCATGTTCTGTTACTTTAGTACCAGGACCCTATACTCTGTCACCATGTTCTATGACTTTAGTACCAGGACCCTATACTCTATCACCATGTTCTATGACTTTAGTACCAGGACCCTATACTCTATCACCATGTTCTATGACTTTAGTACCAGGACCCTATACTCTATCACCATGTTCTATGACTTTAGTACCAGGACCCTATACTCTATCACCATGTTCTATGACTTTAGTACCAGGACCCTATACTCTATCACCATGTTCTGTGACTTAGTACCAGGACCCTATACTCTATCACCAAGTTCTGTGACTTTAGTACCAGGACCCTATACTCTATCACCATGTTCTATGACTTAGTACCAGGACCCTATGCTCTATCATCATGTTCTATGACGTTAGTACCAGGACCCTATACTCTATCACCATGTTCTATGACTTTAGTACCAGGCCCCTATACTCTATCACCATGTTCTATGACTTAGTACCAGGACCCTATACTCTATCACCATGTTCTATGACTTTAGTACCAGGACCCTATACTCTATCACCATGTTCTATGACTTTAGTACCAGGACCCTATACTCTATCACCATGTTCTATGACTTAGTACCAGGACCCTATACTCTATCACCATGTTCTATGACTTAGTACCAGGACCCTATACTCTATCACCATGTTCTATGACTTTAGTACCAGGACCCTATACTCTATCACCATGTTCTATGACTTTAGTACCAGGACCCTATACTCTATCACCATGTTCTATGACTTTAGTACCAGGACCCTATACTCTATCACCATGTTCTATGACTTTAGTACCAGGACCCTATACTCTATCACCATGTTCTATGACTTCGTACCAGGACCCTATACTCTATCACCATGTTCTATGACTTTAGTACCAGGACCCTATACTCTATCACCATGTTCTATGACTTTAGTACCAGGACCCTATACTCTATCACCATTTTCTATGACTTTAGTACCAGGACCCTATACTCTATCACCATGTTCTATGACTTTAGTACCAGGACCCTATACTCTATCACCATGTTCTATGACTTTAGTACCAGAACCCTATACTCTGTCACCATGTTCTATGACTTAGTACCAGGACCCTATACTCTGTCACCATGTTCTATGACTTTAGTACCAGGACCCTATACTCTATCACCATGTTCTATGACTTTAGTACCCGGACCCTATACTCTATCACCATGTTCTATGACTTAGTACCACGACCCTATACTCTATCACCATGTTCTATGACTTAGTACCAGGACCCTATACTCTATCACCATGTTCTATGACTTTAGTACCACGACCCTATACTCTATCACCATGTTCTATGACTTTAGTACCAGGACCCTATACTCTATCACCATGTTCTATGACTTAGTACCAGGACCCTATACTCTATCACCATGTTCTATGACTTAGTACCAGGACCCTATACTCTATCACCATGTTCTATGACTTTAGTACCAGGACCCTATACTCTATCACCATGTTCTATGACTTTAGTACCAGGACCCTATACTCTATCACCATGTTCTATGACTTTAGTACCAGGACCCTATACTCTATCACCATGTTCTATGACTTAGTACCAGGACCCTATACTCTATCACCATGTTCTATGACTTTAGTACCAGGACCCTATACTCTATCACCATGTTCTGTGACTTTAGTACCAGGACCCTATACTCTATCACCATGTTCTATGACTTTAGTACCAGGACCCTATACTCTATCACCATGTTCTATGACTTTAGTACCGGAACACTATACTCTATCACCATGTTCTATGACTTTAGTACTGGAACACTATACTCTATCACCATGTTCTATGATTTAGTACCAGGACCCTATACTCTATCACCATGTTCTATGACTTTAGTACCAGGACCCTATACTCTATCACCATGTTCTATGACTTTAGTACCAGGACCCTATACTCTATCACCATGTTCTGTGACTTTAGAACCAGGACCCTATACTCTATCACCATGTTCTGTGACTTTAGTACCAGGACCCTATACTCTGTCACCATGTTCTGTGACTTTAGTACCAGGCCCCTATACTCTATCACCATGTTCTATGACTTTAGTACCAGGCCCCTATACTCTATCACCATGTTCTATGACTTTAGTACCAGGCCCCTATACTCTATCACCATGTTCTATGACTTTAGTACCAGGCCCCTATACTATATCACCATGTTCTATGACTTTAGTACCAGGCCCCTATACTGTATCACCTTGTTCTATGACTTTAGTACCAGGCCCCTATACTGTATCACCTTGTTCTATGACTTTAGTACCAGGCCCCTATACTGTATCACCATGTTCTATGACTTTAGTACCAGGCCCCTATATTATATCACCATGTTCTATGACTTTAATAACAGGACCCTATATTATATCACCATGTTCTATGACTTTAATACCAGGACCCTATACTCTATCACCATGTTCTATGACTTAGTATGAGGACCCTATACTCTATCACCATGTTCTATGACTTAGTACCAGGACCCTATACTCTATCACCATGTTCTATGACTTTAGTACCAGGACCCTATACTCTATCACCATGTTCTATGACTTTAGTACCAGGACACTATACTCTATCACCATGTTCTATGACTTTAGTACCAGGACCCTATACTCTGTCACCATGTTCTATGACTTTAGTACCAGGACCCTATACTCTATCACCATGTTCTATGACTTTAGAACCAGGACCCTATACTCTATCACCATGTTCTGTTACTTTAGAACCAGGACCCTATACTCTATCACCATGTTCTGTTACTTTAGTACCAGGACCCTCTACTCTATCAGCATGTTCTATGACTTTAGTACCAGGACCCTATACTCTATCACCATGTTCTATGACTTTAGTACCAGGACCCTATACTCTATCACCATGTTCTATGACTTTAGTACCAGGACCCTATACTCTATCACCATGTTCTGTGACTTAGTACCAGGACCCTATACTCTATCACCAAGTTCTGTGACTTTAGTACCAGGACCCTATACTCTATCACCATGTTCTGTGACTTAGTACCAGGACCCTATGCTCTATCATCATGTTCTATGACGTTAGTACCAGGACCCTATACTCTATCACCATGTTCTATGACTTTAGTACCAGGACCCTATACTCTATCACCATGTTCTATGACTTTAGTACCAGGACCCTATACTCTATCACCATGTTCTATGACTTAGTACCAGGACCCTATACTCTATCACCATGTTCTATGACTTAGTACCAGGACCCTATACTCTATCACCATGTTCTATGACTTTAGTACCAGGACCCTATACTCTATCACCATGTTCTATGACTTTAGTACCAGGACCCTATACTCTATCACCATGTTCTATGACTTAGTACCAGGACCCTATACTCTATCACCATGTTCTATGACTTAGTACCAGGACCCTATACTCTATCACCATGTTCTATGACTTTAGTACCAGGACCCTATACTCTATCACCATGTTCTATGACTTTAGTACCAGGACCCTATACTCTATCACCATGTTCTATGACTTTAGTACCAGGACCCTATACTCTATCACCATGTTCTATGACTTTAGTACCAGGACCCTATACTCTATCACCATGTTCTATGACTTAGTACCAGGACCCTATACTCTATCACCATGTTCTATGACTTTAGTACCAGGACCCTATACTCTATCACCATGTTCTATGACTTAGTACCAGGACCCTATACTCTATCACCATGTTCTATGACTTTAGTACCAGGACCCTATACTCTATCACCATGTTCTATGACTTTAGTACCAGGACCCTATACTCTATCACCATGTTCTATGACTTTAGTACCAGGACCCTATACTCTATCACCATGTTCTATGACTTTAGTACCAGGACCCTATACTCTATCACCATGTTCTATGACTTTAGTACCAGGACCCTATACTCTATCACCATGTTCTATGACTTTAGTACCAGGACCCTATACTCTATCACCATGTTCTGTGACTTTAGTACCAGGACCCTATACTCTATCACCATGTTCTGTGACTTTAGTACCAGGACCCTATACTCTATCACCATGTTCTGTGACTTTAGTACCGGAACACTATACTCTATCATCATGTTCTATGACTTTAGTACCAGGACCCTATACTCTATCACCATGTTCTATGACTTTAGTACCAGGACTTAATACTCTATCACCATGTTCCATGACTTTAGTACCGGGACCCTATAATCTATCACCATGTTCTATGACTTTAGTACCAGGACCCTATACTCTATCACCATATTCTGTGACTTAGTACCAGGACCCTATACTCTATCACCAAGTTCTGAGACTTTAGTACCAGGACCCTATACTCTATCACCATGTTCTATGACTTAGTACCAGGACCCTATGCTCTATCACCATGTTCTATGACGTTAGTACCAGGACCCCATACTCTATCATCATGTTCTATGACTTTAGTACCAGGACCCTATACTCTATCACCATGTTCTATGACTTAGTACCAGGACCCTATACTCTATCACCATGTTCTATGACTTTAGTACCACGACCCTATACTCTCTCACCATGTTCTATGACTTTAGTACCAGGACCCTATACTCTATCACCATGTTCTATGACTTAGTACCACGACCCTATACTCTATCACCATGTTCTATGACTTAGTACCAGGACCCTATACTCTATCACCATGTTCTATGACTTTAGTACCAGGACCCTATACTCTATCACCATGTTCTATGACTTTAGTACCAGGACCCTATACTCTATCACCATGTTCTATGACTTTAGTACCAGGACCCTATACTCTATCACCATGTTCTATGACTTTAGTACCAGGACCCTATACTCTGTCACCATGTTCTATGACTTAGTACCAGGACCCTATACTCTATCACCATGTTCTATGATTTTAGTACCAGGACCCTATACTCTATCACCATGTTCTATGACTTTAGTACCAGGACCCTATACTCTATCACCATGTTCTATGACTTTAGTACCAGGACCCTATACTCTCTCACCATGTTCTATGACTTTAGTACCAGGACCCTATACTCTCTCACCATGTTCTATGACTTAGTACCAGGACCCTATACTCTATCACCATGTTCTATGACTTAGTACCAGGACCCTATACTCTGTCACCATGTTCTATGACTTTAGTACCCGGACCCTATACTCTATCACCATGTTCTATGACTTTAGTACCGGAACACTATACTCTATCACCATGTTCTATGACTTAGTACCAGGACCCTATACTCTATCACCATGTTCTATGACTTTAGTACCAGGACCCTATACTCTATCACCATGTTCTATGACTTTAGTACCAGCCCCTATACTCTATCACCATGTTCTGTGACTTTAGAGCCAGGACCCTATACTCTGTCACCATGTTCTGTGACTTTAGAACCAGGACCCTATACTCTGTCACCATGTTCTGTGACTTTAGTACCAGGCCCCTATACTCTATCACCATGTTCTATGACTTTAGTACCAGGCCCCTATACTCTATCACCATGTTCTATGACTTTAGTACCAGGCCCCTATACTCTATCACCATGTTCTATGACTTTAGTACCAGGCCCCTATACTCTATCACCATGTTCAATGACTTTAGTACCAGGCCCCTATACTATATCACCATGTTCTATGACTTTAGTACCAGGCCCCTATACTGTATCACCTTGTTCTATGACTTTAGTACCAGGCCCCTATACTGTATCACCATGTTCTATGACTTTAGTACCAGGCCCCTATACTATATCACCATGTTCTATGACTTTAGTACCAGGCCCCTATACTCTATCACCAAGTTCTATGACTTTAATACCAGGCCCCTATATTATATCACCATGTTCTATGACTTTAATACCAGGCCCCTATACTCTATCACCATGTTCTATGACTTAGTACCAGGACCCTATACTCTATCACCATGTTCTATGACTTAGTACCAGGACCCTATACTCTATCACCATGTTCTATGACTTAGTACCAGGACCCTATACTCTATCACCATGTTCTATGACTTAGTACCAGGACCCTATACTCTATCACCATGTTCTATGACTTTAGTACCAGGACCCTATACTCTATCACCATGTTCTATGACTTTAGTACCAGGACCCTATACTCTATCACCATGTTCTATGACTTTAGTACCAGGACCCTATACTCTATCACCATGTTCTATGACTTTAGAACCAGGACCCTATACTCTATCACCATGTTCTGTTACTTTAGAACCAGGACCCTATACTCTATCACCATGTTCTGTGACTTTAGTACCAGGACCCTATACTCTATCACCATGTTCTATGACTTTAGTACCAGGACCCTATACTCTATCACCATGTTCTATGACTTTAGTACCAGGACCCTATACTCTATCACCATGTTCTATGACTTTAGTACCAGGACCCTATACTCTATCACCATGTTCTATGACTTTAGTACCAGGACCCTATACTCTATCACCATGTTCTATGACTTTAGTACCAGGACCCTATACTCTATCACCATGTTCTGTGACTTAGTACCAGGACCCTATACTCTATCACCAAGTTCTGTGACTTTAGTACCAGGACCCTATACTCTATCACCATGTTCTATGACTTAGTACCAGGACCCTATGCTCTATCATCATGTTCTATGACGTTAGTACCAGGACCCTATACTCTATCACCATGTTCTATGACTTTAGTACCAGGCCCCTATACTCTATCACCATGTTCTATGACTTAGTACCAGGACCCTATACTCTATCACCATGTTCTATGACTTTAGTACCAGGACCCTATACTCTATCACCATGTTCTATGACTTTAGTACCAGGACCCTATACTCTATCACCATGTTCTATGACTTAGTACCAGGACCCTATACTCTATCACCATGTTCTATGACTTTAGTACCAGGACCCTATACTCTATCACCATGTTCTATGACTTTAGTACCAGGACCCTATACTCTATCACCATGTTCTATGACTTTAGTACCAGGACCCTATACTCTATCACCATGTTCTATGACTTTAGTACCAGGACCCTATACTCTATCACCATGTTCTATGACTTTAGTACCAGGACCCTATACTCTATCACCATGTTCTATGACTTAGTACCAGGACCCTATACTCTATCACCATGTTCTATGACTTTAGTACCAGGACCCTATACTCTATCACCATTTTCTATGACTTTAGTACCAGGACCCTATACTCTATCACCATGTTCTATGACTTTAGTACCAGGACCCTATACTCTATCACCATGTTCTATGACTTTAGTACCAGGACCCTATACTCTGTCACCATGTTCTATGACTTTAGTACCAGGACCCTATACTCTGTCACCATGTTCTATGACTTAGTACCAGGACCCTATACTCTGTCACCATGTTCTATGACTTTAGTACCAGGACCCTATACTCTATCACCATGTTCTATGACTTTAGTACCCGGACCCTATACTCTATCACCATGTTCTATGACTTAGTACCACGACCCTATACTCTATCACCATGTTCTATGACTTAGTACCAGGACCCTATACTCTATCACCATGTTCTATGACTTTAGTACCACGACCCTATACTCTATCACCATGTTCTATGACTTTAGTACCAGGACCCTATACTCTATCACCATGTTCTATGACTTAGTACCAGGACCCTATACTCTATCACCATGTTCTATGACTTAGTACCAGGACCCTATACTCTATCACCATGTTCTATGACTTTAGTACCAGGACCCTATACTCTATCACCATGTTCTATGACTTTAGTACCAGGACCCTATACTCTATCACCATGTTCTATGACTTTAGTACCAGGACCCTATACTCTATCACCATGTTCTATGACTTAGTACCAGGACCCTATACTCTTTCACCATGTTCTATGACTTTAGTACCAGGACCCTATACTCTATCACCATGTTCTATGACTTTAGTACCAGGACCCTATACTCTATCACCATGTTCTATGACTTTAGTACCAGGACCCTATACTCTATCACCATGTTCTATGACTTTAGTACCGGAACACTATACTCTATCACCATGTTCTATGACTTTAGTACCGGAACACTATACTCTATCACCATGTTCTATGACTTAGTACCAGGACCCTATACTCTATCACCATGTTCTATGACTTTAGTACCAGGACCCTATACTCTATCACCATGTTCTATGACTTTAGTACCAGGACCCTATACTCTATCACCATGTTCTGTGACTTTAGTACCAGGACCCTATACTCTATCACCATGTTCTGTGACTTTAGTACCAGGACCCTATACTCTGTCACCATGTTCTGTGACTTTAGTACCAGGCCCCTATACTCTATCACCATGTTCTATGACTTTAGTACCAGGCCCCTATACTCTATCACCATGTTCTATGACTTTAGTACCAGGCCCCTATACTCTATCACCATGTTCTATGACTTTAGTACCAGGCCCCTATACTCTATCACCATGTTCTATGACTTTAGTTCCAGGCCCCTATACTCTATCACCTTGTTCTATGACTTTAGTACCAGGCCCCTATACTGTATCACCTTGTTCTATGACTTTAGTACCAGGCCCCTATACTGTATCACCTTGTTCTATGACTTTAGTACCAGGCCCCTATACTGTATCACCATGTTCTATGACTTTAGTACCAGGCCCCTATATTATATCACCATGTTCTATGACTTTAATACCAGGACCCTATATTATATCACCATGTTCTATGACTTTAATACCAGGACCCTATACTCTATCACCATGTTCTATGACTTAGTATGAGGACCCTATACTCTATCACCATGTTCTATGACTTAGTACCAGGACCCTATACTCTATCACCATGTTCTATGACTTTAGTACCAGGACCCTATACTCTATCACCATGTTCTATGACTTTAGTACCAGGACCCTATACTCTATCACCATGTTCTATGACTTTAGTACCAGGACCCTATACTCTGTCACCATGTTCTATGACTTTAGTACCAGGACCCTATACTCTATCACCATGTTCTATGACTTTAGAACCAGGACCCTATACTCTATCACCATGTTCTGTTACTTTAGAACCAGGACCCTATACTCTATCACCATGTTCTGTTACTTTAGTACCAGGACCCTATACTCTATCACCATGTTCTATGACTTTAGTACCAGGACCCTATACTCTATCACCATGTTCTATGACTTTAGTACCAGGACCCTATACTCTATCACCATGGTCTATGACTTTAGTACCAGGACCCTATACTCTATCACCATGTTCTGTGACTTAGTACCAGGACCCTATACTCTATCACCAAGTTCTGTGACTTTAGTACCAGGACCCTATACTCTATCACCATGTTCTATGACTTAGTACCAGGACCCTATGCTCTATCACCATGTTCTATGACGTTAGTTCCAGGACCCTATACTCTATCACCATGTTCTATGACTTTAGTACCAGGACCCTATACTCTATCACCATGTTCTATGACTTTAGTACCAGGACCCTATACTCTATCACCATGTTCTATGACTTAGTACCAGGACCCTATACTCTATCACCATGTTCTATGACTTTAGTACCAGGACCCTATACTCTATCACCATGTTCTATGACTTTAGTACCAGGACCCTATACTCTATCACCATGTTCTATGACTTAGTACCAGGACCCTATACTCTATCACCATGTTCTATGACTTAGTACCAGGACCCTATACTCTATCACCATGTTCTATGACTTTAGTACCAGGACCCTATACTCTATCACCATGTTCTATGACTTTAGTACCAGGACCCTATACTCTATCACCATGTTCTATGACTTTAGTACCAGGACCCTATACTCTATCACCATGTTCTCTGACTTTAGTACCAGGACCCTATACTCTATCACCATGTTCTATGACTTAGTACCAGGATCCTATACTCTATCACCATGTTCTATGACTTTAGTACCAGGACCCTATACTCTATCACCATGTTCTATGACTTAGTACCAGGACCCTATACTCTATCACCATGTTCTATGACTTTAGTACCAGGACTCTATACTCTATCACCATGTTCTATGACTTTAGTACCAGGACCCTATACTCTATCACCATGTTCTATGACTTTAGTACCAGGACCCTATACTCTATCACCATGTTATATGACTTTAGTACCAGGACCCTATACTCTATCACCATGTTCTATGACTTTAGTACCAGGACCCTATACTCTATCACCATGTTCTATGACTTTAGTACCAGGACCCTATACTCTATCACCATGTTCTATGACTTTAGTACCAGGACCCTATACTCTATCACCATGTTCTGTGACTTTAGTACCAGGACCCTATACTCTATCACCATGTTCTGTGACTTTAGTACCGGAACACTATACTCTATCATCATGTTCTATGACTTTAGTACCAGGACCCTATACTCTATCACCATGTTCTATGACTTTAGTACCAGGACTTAATACTCTATCACCATGTTCCATGACTTTAGTACCGGGACCCTATAATCTATCACCATGTTCTATGACTTTAGTACCAGGACTTAATACTCTATCACCATGTTCCATGACTTTAGTACCGGGACCCTATAATCTATCACCATGTTCTATGACTTTAGTTCCTGGACCCTATAATCTATCACCATGTTCTATGACTTTAGTACCTGGACCCTATAATCTATCACCATGTTCTATGACTTTAGTACCAGGACTTAATACTCTATCACCATGTTCCATGACTTTAGTACCTGGACCCTATAATCTATCACCATGTTCTATGACTTTAGTACCTGGACCCTATACTCTATCACCATGTTCTATGACTTTAGTACCAGGACCCTATACTCTATCACCATGTTCTATGACTTTAGTACCAGGACCCTATACTCTATCACCATGTTCTATGACTTTAGTACCTGGACCCTATACTCTATCACCATGTTCTATGACTTTAGTACCAGGACCCTATACTCTATCACCATGTTCTATGACTTTAGTACCTGGACCCTATACTCTATCACCATGTTCTATGACTTTAGTACCTGGAACCTATAATCTATCACCATGTTGTATGACTTTAGTACCAGGACTTAATACTCTATCACCATGTTCCATGACTTTAATACCTGGACCCTATAATCTATCACCATGTTCTATGACTTTAGTACCTGGACCCTATACTCTATCACCATGTTCTATGACTTTAGTACCAGGACCCTATACTCTATCACCATGTTCTATGACTTTAGTACCTGGACCCTATACTCTATCACCATGTTCTATGACTTTAGTACCTGGACCCTATACTCTATCACCATGTTCTATGACTTTAGTACCAGGACCCTATACTCTATCACCATGTTCTATGACTTTAGTACCTGGACCCTATACTCTATCACCATGTTCTATGACTTTAGTACCAGGACCCTATACTCTATCACCATGTTCTATGACTTTAGTACCTGGACCCTATACTCTATCACCATGTTCTATGACTTTAGTACCAGGACCCTATACTCTATCACCATGTTCTATGACTTTAGTACCTGGACCCTATACTCTATCACCATGTTCTATGACTTTAGTACCAGGACCCTATACTCTATCACCATGTTCTGTGACTTTAGTACCAGGACCCTATACTCTATCACCATGTTCTATGACTTTAGTACCAGGACCCTATACTCTATCACCATGTTCTATGACTTTAGTACCAGGACCCTATACTCTATCACCATGTTCTATGACTTTAGTACCTGGACCCTATACTCTATCACCATGTTCTATGACTTTAGTACCAGGGCTCCATATTCCATAAACCAGTTTCATAGCTTTAGTGCCAGGTTGGCATATTCTATAAACATTTTAAGTTTCATGACTTAACTACCAGGGCCTCATATTCTGTACAGATTTTTAAGCATTTATGACTTAAGTAATTGCTGTAGTGATGGCATGTTTGTATGCCTGTGTAGATGACATGATGATTTGCATGTGTAGACATGTTTCTTTGCCTGTGTATATGTTATGTTTATTTACCTGTGTAGATGACATGTTTGTATGCCTGTATAGATGACATGTTTGTATTCCCGTATAGATGGTATGTTTGTATTCCTGTGTAGATGACATGTTTGTTTGCCTGTGTAGATGACATGTTTGTATTCCCGTATAGATGTTATGTATGTATTCCTGTGTAGATGACATGTTTGTATTCCTGTGTAGATGTTTGTATTCCTGTGTAGATGTTTGTATGCCTGTGTAGATGACATGTTTGTATTCCCGTATAGATGGTATGTATGTATTCCTGTGTAGATGACATGTTTGTGTGCCTGTGTAGATGACATGTTTGTTAGTCTATGTAGATGACCCGAATAGATCTTTGTGCAATCATAGCAATAGTTTCATTTCTTTGCCAAATTAAAAACATTACTTGTCCTTTTTATTTCTGTATGCTTGTTTTGCAAACATGTATTTAATTGGGTTAAATGCACATTGGTTTGTCCTAATAATAATAACAATAATAATGTGGACTCAATACAGTGGAAAATCTTTAGAAACTTAAGCCCTCTACAATATTAGATAACACATAAAAATATACAGCAACAAAATTACAAACAGAAACACCATGAAATTACAAAACAATAGCATGCTGATAATAATTAAAGAGGTGAACATTTATTAAGTCTTTTAGTCTGTTTTGTAGTCGAAATAGTGGAGTTGTAAGAGCACTTGTGAATGCACTCATAATGTCCTTGTGTCTAAGATCAGTTTGCAATTCATTCCACATAGCTGGTATAGTTTTAACAGTAGGAACAATAAGAATACAAGTTTTGTGAAAGGAGTTTAAGTTTCTACCTCTGTCTGCGTGAGTTCGAGTCTCGGATTCAGCCAGTGTGGGTATGTGAGAAGGCTTGCAAGTAGCTTCTCGTGGGTCGGTGGTTCTTTCCGGGGTTTTCCCGGGTTCTTCCTCCACCGTTAATACTGGCCACCATGTATAGCATATCGTGTGCTCAAAAATGGCGTTAAACCCTACAGCAACAACAACTTAAGCTTCTTGTTGGGGTATACATATAGGTGAGGTGACAAAGGTATATTGAATTGGAGCCAGTCAATGAAATTTTGCATAGCGAACAGATTTTGCATTTGATTCTGGATAAAACAGTTAGATGGTGAAGGTTTCATAGCAGGGGAAGATATGCTGAGTTCTTTATACTATAAGAATGATCGGAACAGCCATGTTTTGAAATTCTGTAGTAGATAGTGAGATACTTTTAAAATAACTATAGAATTAGTATGAGTTATGATACAATTTCACAATCAGGGCTGTTCCAGTAAAACATATATCCCCTCCGGGGACGGCACTTCAAAAAAACTTCTGTAGGAGGTTGTGTTTCGAACTATTTTAATTCTGACAGTGGAAGGTTGGCTAGGAAAATCACTTCTGTTGTGGGTTGTGCTAACAAAATGAGAAATTGCTGGTGGGTTTGTCAGAAAGAAGAAAGAAAAAAAACCCGAGTATATATTTAAAATTGCATCTACCCCCCTCCTAGCGGTCTAACGTGAATAAAACATTGAGTCAGAAAATGATGTCAGTACACGTGAGTGCACGTACTTTGTACGAATTCGTGTACTTTTAAAGCAGTGATACGCGTTCGGCAAATTACGTCCACGCCGCTGATATAAAACATGTTCTTTGCGCAGCATGCAATTTTTATTAAATTTTTAACTTTAACTTTAAAAGTGCATTTCGCGACGTAATTCGCACTGCCGCAGGTGTCTCACAACGCTTGATGTGACATCCAGATGTCCGACGTTTTTCAGTCGGCAAATACTGGCTGGTGATAGCCATGATGACAATGAATTTCATGTATATCGGTCTGTTGGACATTGGAAAAATGTCACTGGAAATACCAGTGTGTGAATTTGAGCCCAAAATTGATGTTGAGTGCGAGTCCGATGTACGTGTTGGATGGACAATATGCCGGTTATATTTATTAAATATACCCATGTCTAAACAAGCAGACTATGGGAATGTTGGACTTAAAACCCTAATACAGCATTATGGAAGAGAAAAATCGGGCACAAGAGGCAGCAAAACCCTGATTCAAGGAAGTGAATCTTTGGCAGGGTTCCTGATAGTGAAAACTGACAGAGGTCTCGGAAACGCTCATAATCACGCGTATTTGGAAGCCATTTTTTTTTTTATTTAGACGGTCGGTAAAATTAAAATACTTGCCAGTCCTGCTTCAGTCATCTGCATAGTGGGAAAATGTGTTGATCAGTTAGCTGTGATGATATTTACAAAGACAGAATTTAGTGGTTGAAAGCCCCCCGTCATCATCATCATAAGAGTACATCAAAAGAACATGCTGCAATAGCTAAGTGGCGAGATCAAAGGCTTTGACTGGCAGCTGGGTGGGAAAATCTACTGATATTTACACTGCTTGAATTTAGAGGCAGAAATACCCAGAGATGTACATGTGGTCATTTATAACAGTACTAGAGAACTGATAATTTGAAAGGGACATTTGCCAAGTGTAAGAAAGTGTGTGATGCCTAGCTTAGCACTTTGAATAAGACCTTCCTTGGATCGAAAAAATTCAGACTCACTCAGATGGACAAGCAAGAGCTATGTCAGTGGTATAAATATGTCAGTGTTACAAAGAATGAAGGAATTAAACTCTGTGGCAACCAATAGTTACTATAATTGGCATAGTTTTCTGAGAGGGGACTGCAACTTTTCCTGATGGGACTCTTATTTTTACCAAAATGGGAGCCATGAACTCTTAGTTTTAAAATCCTAACTAGACCTCTGGTTCAAAACTTTTCTTCCTGGGACAGAGATATTCAAGAGAGAATACCCATGTGAGATGTTGAAAATTGCACAACCATAAAGAACAGTAACTTGTTCAAGCTAGTTATGCATATGCGTTTCAGACAGCAGGCAATGAAAGGAGTTCACAGCACAGAATAATATTTGTACACCGAAGAGGAGGATCATATTAAATTCAGAAACAGTTAACAGATTAATGCTCATAAGGAACTTCAGAGAATCCCCATACAACATAATTAAGTGTGTGTAGATCTCAAGTTGGCAGAACCACTGAGCAACAAAAGAATTAAAAAAAAACTTTTGTATCATGCAGATGTATGACCAAATGATGTACATGCTTTCTATGTGCAAAAATTAAATGACATTAAACATAAGAGACTGACTGATCTGTGTAAACTCAAAGCAAGATGGATAAAATTTGACCAGTTTATGTTCGGTTCTTCCATATATATAGATCATGGTGGTATTTTCTGCAGACCTTTTGGCACTTAGTTCCAAGCCATCATTTGGTATTTGTATTGCAAAATGGATAACTAAAAAAGTATATTATCTAGTACAATACATTTTTAAGCAGTATCATTAACTGATGATGAAATTGATGAAAAAATACTTGATGTCATTCTGATATATGGATTCTTTACTACACTACTAATCTGTTCATCCTGATTCTTTTCTTTTTTTTACCAAATCCTTTAGTCTTACTGGTACCAGTGCTTTTAATACAATTGTAACTTCTTTATTCTTGCAATCTAAATATTTATAATGATGTGTTATTGTCGAAAGGTAAAATGTGCTTAGTGTTGTAAAATCTAAAACTATTAATTAGCAAGGGACTAAAGTAAAAAGTCGGCAGAAATTATTGCCATATTACAGTGCTGTTAGAAACAACAGAATAGTTGTACAAGATATATTTTGCACAAACTTGTAGAACTAGCACTCGTATTGTCACCACATATTCTACTTAAATAATTATATCATTATTTCTGTATATTCCTATCAGTATTTTCCCAGTGGTAGTAATTTTCTGATCTGATGTTTATTTCTTGTGCAATTTTTACACATCAAGAATTCTCACCGTATCATTAAAAAACGATGTAATCTGCACAAAATTGAGTTGTTTGAGAAGAAATTAATATTTTTAACCCCAAAATCACTGAAGCTACGAGTTCTTGCATTAAAGTCTCACATTAAATAACATTTGAAGTAGCCACAATAGTAGTTTAGGATGCAACTGTACCAATTTCACCTTTGGTATATCCAAATCTTGAATGTGATGAAGGAACATAGCTCCAAAATAAACACATCAGTATTAGAACCTGTTCATTGACTATGAATCAAGTATCCAACTGAATTGCTAGAAATTTTTTAATTCTTTTGACAACATCATAATTAGCTGTCAAATATGGAGTAAGCCTATAGTCTTTATGCCATCCCAACCAAGACCCCACCACAACCACGTGACCATGCCCAATGACCTCACAGTAATAATCGCTATACAACTAGAGATGACATCTCTTCGAGAATTTTGATTTCATTAGAGCTGTAACAGAGTGGAACAGTAAGAAAGAGTGAGAGATATTTAATTGTTAGGGAGATATTTAACAATGGCTATTCCCACCACCACCACTTCCTCATTGGAGATCACACACACACAAAACTTAAGAGTACATTCTGAAATCCTGGCAGCATCCCTGCAGAGATAACTTGACTATTCAGTTTTATTGGTCTCTGGTCATCCCATGGTATTTCTGTTACTTGAACATTATCTTACAGTGTGTCCATTCAGCATGGTCGAAAAAGGCTTACAACCATTGAGTTGTTCAAGGACTCCCATTACTTCAAATGTAAAAGAACGAGAACCATACCATAAATCAGTGAAGATAAAATAGAGTATATATGTATTTGACTGTCCCTGATTGGTTGATAATGAAAGTAACATTTTAGTAAAAACAGTCTTTTGAGAGCTTGTCCTACTTGTAACTGAAAAAAGTGAGGGACATTGTTTTATTAACATAATTTCCATCCCTTTACAGACCCGAGTTTGGACGACTCATTTCTGAAATCAGCAGCTGACTATTTGGTGCAGTATTGAAAGCACACATTTCAAATTTGTATAGATCCAGAAAATGGTGTGGCTGTTATGGTTTTTTTCTTCACCATAGCTGTCATCATAGATGTGTCTATACTGATATAAATTTGATCATGACCACTCAAAATTTTAAGTTACTAAATTTTAATATCGTGGTGTTTGCACAAATTTACAGTGGGAACTGAATTAGTGCAGAGTCCTGAACTCTTGAGTTTTGTGCTGAAATATGGAATCCAAGCAGAATATATCCAGAAATGTAGAGGTTTTTAATCTTGAATTTAGTCTCCCCATTGTGTTTCACACTGATATGCATATTCACAAAACATTTGTATAGTAATTAGTTGGAAAAGTGAGAAATTTAGATACATATCATAAACAAGACAAACAGTATGTGGGGGGAGAAGATCATAAGAACAGGCTGGAATGGAGAAGTATAATAAAAACAATAATGAGTAGAAGTGTGCCTCCGTTTTTTATGTGTGCAACATTATTTTCTTAGCTTCATCAAATGGAAGACAATAAAGGGTGTACAGTTAACTAAACCAATATGAATTTAGCTACTTAAAAGCTGTATCAAATTGATTTTAACCTTCTGGTCTGTTTCTGTCCATTCTGCTGATATGTCCACTGAATCAGTATGGTTGGAAAAAATATTTGGCAAATTTAAAAAAATAAAAATAATTTGGCAGATTATGATTATACCCTACTTCTGCCTGAGAGACGTGAATAATTTTATTTCTTGGTTTGTTGATTGTGGTTGTTGCTCAATTCAAATGCACCACTGAAAAACATTGATGCATTCTCATCCTTTGTTACAAATATTTATTACAGATGCATATCATCAGATATTGGTGAATATAGCTTGAATAAGTTATAACAGTTCTAGCTGGAACAATGAACATTGTTAAGAGAAAATTTAAGTGAGCTAAAATGTAAACTTTTCGGCAGTGTGTGATGCAGGATTGCTCAAAACGTTTCCATCTCATATGCTCACCATGAAATATCCATTTGCACCAACTGATGATAACTTTTAGGTAACTGTCAGAAAGGCGTAATTGACGATATTCTATAGTCTACAAAAATTACTTGAGTCAAAAGTTGTAAACTTGTACAGCTGTGGCAAAAATGATTGACTAGTATCTTTGCTGCTGTTGCTACAGTTGATTAGTTGGTTGATTCAGTGTGGTTTGATTTTGGGTTTTTTGGTGATTTTTTTTACAATATATTAGGTGGAGGAAGGACGCCAAAAGACCACCAACCTAAATTGGTTCATCTGTGACACAAACTCACTCTGTGAGATGTTTAAGTGATGTAAAAGCAAGCACCTTAGTACACTTGGCACATGGAGCCTCTGTTGATTTGGCGTTTATCTCCAATAGCTGAAGTCATTTAGACATGAGCTCTCGGCGTGTCAGTAGATCGGTATGGCTTTTACACCATTTTCAGATGAAGAGAATCTGTATATGGCAGCCAGTTTTACTGCTGAAGAAAATCCAAGTCCTTTTGAGACACCAAACACCACTTATGTAGAACCACTGACCTTCCACAAGTAACTGGCAACATTCTCATTTACACATTGGAGGCAAGTAATCACATGACAAGCATCTTGTACCACTGCCATGGAAGCCCCTCAGATCTGTATCACAAGACAAGTATCTTATACCACTCTGCCATGAAAGCCCCTCAGGCCATAGGTATAAGTCTCATATGAAAGACTAGAAGTGGGAGATAGAACCTGTGACAACTGGATTGAAAGTGCATAATGTTACTGCTAGGCCATCAGTGATGATGATGCTGTTGACAATGCAGTTAACTGCAATGACATTGATTTTATGAGTGCTCTGGGAAAAATGAATCCTTGACTTTCATCCATTTTTTTAAATCTATGATATAAAAATGTTTGACTTGCTATATTTTGTTATAACTTTATATTAATCTTGCAACAAGGTGTAAAAATAAGACATCGGTAACTGAAAAAGATGTTCTTACAAGAAATGATATAGTATAAAAGTAGACAAATGATGCAACATCACTTCCACAGGCATCATTGTTTTGTTTTTTTTTCTGACAAATCATAAAATTTACCAAAACATTTACTGGAAAAAATAATAGCAATGAATCATAGAATCTGACCACACATTTAACTCATTCGGCCCCAGAGGTTTTTGTCGTTTTTGCCTGAAATGTGCGTAGGAACGACATTTGGGGTGCTATTTCTGAATACATCATAATACAGCAGTTTTCAACAGATTATCCATGAGAATAATGCCTAGTTGTATTAGAAACATCATTTTCCATTGGTTATCTTGCTTGTGCATGAGCAGAGGGGTAAAAGTTGGAGTTCTTTATTTTTTTAATTTTTGTTTTGTTGCTTAATAGACCCATCATTTTCGTATGGAGACCGCAATTTATTCCAAATGTCCACCTTATCCTAGTTTTTGCAAAAGTTCACCTGTCTGTGTGCAGTTAAGACTGGTATGCCTTAGGTCTGAGGCCAAAAGATCTAAAATCCGGACACAAAATCGCATTCCGATCTTGAGCGAATTTTGGGAGAAAAAAAAAACGGGTCCAAAAAATGAGCTTTTTCTCTCTGTTTTTTGTAGTGCAACTAGAACTTCTGTATTATTTGATATCATTTTAGAGCTATGTCTGCTTTTTTTAATACCACCCACTTTGGTCTATCTTAAATGGCCTTGATGCTGCAGGGCTTTGATGTAGGGTACAGCCTCATCACGCCTACAGATGGGATCAGGGCCAAATCGGTTAAAGCAGTATAAGATTTAACCATTATTCTAATCAAAAGCAGCATGCCTGACAACAAAGAAAAATAGCAAGACATATTGATCACTTTAGGAAACGGAGTTTAGTAAGGATATAAATTCATGATTTCTGTATTAGGATGGAAATATCTGTTATAAAATCTGTATTCATGGATGTTAAATTAGTAGGTATTAAGGGACTGATCAATGACATCTACAAATAATAAGCCACCATGAAAATCTGATTTCACAGTATCAGAGACATACTTGGCTGACAGAAAAACAAACAAAAGGACAAAAGACTGATTATAATGAATGAATATAAATAAAAATATGCAGTAGATTATATGATGTATACGAATTCAGTAGATTACCTCCAGCCAGCTGTGATTTAAATCGCTTCTGTCCCCAGCCCAATATTAAAAATTGCTTCTGTTGTGGGTTGGTTGAATTTGAAAGTGCCTTCCCCCCGGGGGGTATATGTTTCACTGGAACAGCCCTCAGCTTAAATGAATGTTTAAAGTTTAAATGGTAGTGCAGCATTTACTGAATTATGTCATCTTTTTACAGGCTTGAGTTTATGAAACTTCCAACCCAGGCCGTACAGTGTAGACTTTGTAATGTCCAGCCTGCTAGAGGGGTAAGACTAATAGCCCTCCATTTTTGGGTCAAGGTCACCTTGATGAATGCTTAACATGGCAACCATTTTGACATCTATGTGTGTGTGTGTGTATATATATATATATATATATATATATATATATATATATATATATATATATCATAATCATGATGTCTCTACATCTGTCCACCCATATCTGTACATTTTATGTATATCTGTTCATCTATGTGCATGTCTGTCCATCCATGTCTGTACATTTGTGTGCATGTCTGTACAACCATGTCTATATTTTTGTGAATGTCTATATCTATGTGTATGTCTGTACAACTGTCCATCCATGTGTGTACATTTGTGTGCATGTCTGTACAATTGTCCATTCATGTGTGTACATTTGTGTGTATGTCTGTAGAGTTGGTTTGGCTGTTAGGACACATGGAGGGGTTGGTTTGGCTGTTAGGACACATGAAGGGTTGATTTGGCTGAAGAATTTGCATATTTCCATATACCACTTTATATGATTCAAGTCCGATCCCATGGGCCTTGGCGAAGAATTCAGGACATCTGCCACAGAGATGATGATGTTCATACATGACACACCAGAAAATATTAGGTAAGTTTAGTCTTCAGTATATAAGCGTAAACAGCCTTAATTAACTCATTGTGTGATGGATAATCAGTGTGGAGAAGTTGGACCTTGTCCTTTCTCAACCTTTTGGTATGTCTGGGCATGGAACCCTTAACACACCAAATTAATGTCATCCTCCTAAATGCATTGATCAATCTTCAGAGAATGCATCAACTACGACATTGAAGATGGTCCTTAAATAAGATGTTAGACCAATTCATTTTTTAGTTCACAAGGTAGGCAACATTCCTGGATGACGCTCCACAAAACCATTCAGCAAGTATGGTTTTTGGTTCACGATATGAACAACTTTACTTTCCTTATTTGCAGTTCAAGGTGGATAATCATTGTAAAGATGTCTGTTGTTTTCAATTCTCAACATTTTCTCCATGTAAATATGGAGTTCTGACCTTATATTGCATGGCATCTTTCTCCAAAATGCATTGCAAGTATCGCTCATACATCGGAGAAAGTACCAAACAAGACACTGTTTGGATGTTTCACACAGCTCCTAGACCCAATAACTGCAAGGATGGACCTGTTGCAGTGAAAGTTTATTGCTGGACCTGCGATGGTCAGTAGTAGCATGTGGACTCTTTAAGAGAAGACTCTTCATATTATGCCATCAAACATATCCATGGAAACACAGTCCTGATAATGTTGGATATTTTGCTTATGGTGACATATTTCTGCAAGGGGGAACAATCATCAGGCCTTTGCTTCATGGTAAGAAATAGCATCATGGGTACTCCCAATGTCAGGAAGTATTAATGTCCGACACATTCCAGGTCATCAAAATGTCTTGGCTGACTCATTATCAAGTGAGGATAACTGCTTCATACAGATTTGTCTCCCCAGGAACCTTCCAATAGGTCTATACCCTTATGGGCTATCTGATGCTTGACATTTCTTTTTCATTTTTCAAACCTTCGCATTGGTCATTACCCTAGGGGATATCCAGTGCTTGACATTTCTTTTTCATTTTTGAAAGACCTTGCAATTGGTCTATACCTTTAGGGGCCATCCAATGCTTGACATTTCTTTTTCATTTTTCAAACCTTCCCATTGGTCATTACCCTTGGTGCTACCCAGTGCTTAACATTTCTTTTTCATTTTTGAAAGACCTTGCAATTGGTCTATACCCTTAGGGGCCATCCAGTGCTTGACATTTCTTTTCTATTTTTCAAACCTTCCCATTGGTCATTACCCTAGGTGCCATCCAATGCTTGACATTTCTTTTCTATTTTTCAAAGACCTTGCATGGGCTGTACAAGCTCTTTTAAATCTGGTAATGGGTTATATGATCTGCATAATTTTGTGTCTGACACGTCATATTGACCTACACTCTGCTTAAGCAGTCCAGATCATGACTAATTCATCCATGTTCCTTCACTCCTGGCTTCTTTCATTACTGTCCTGATTGAAAATGAGTTTGGAGTCCAAGGAAACTGTTCCTTCACTCCTGGCTTCTCTCAGTAATTTCCTGATTGAAAATGAGTTTGGAGTCCAAGGAAACTGTTCCTTCACTCCTGGCTTCTTTCAGTACTGTCCTGATTGAAAATGAGTTTGGAGTGTCAATCCTGGTGAGGATTGCAAAAGCTGAAGATCCACTTTGACGACATACAAAGAGAAATTGTATGTTTTCATTGACTGGTGTTTTATCAGTAAAGTCAAACCAGTCTGTGTACCCATTGTATGTTTTCATTGACTGGTGTTTTATCAGTAAAGTCAAACCAGTCTGTGTACCCATTGTATGTTTTCATTGACTGGTGTTTTATCAGTAAAGTCAAACCAGTTTGTGTACCCATTGTATGTTTTCATTGACTGGTGTTTTATCAGTAAAGTCAAACCAGTCTCAGTACCCATTCCCCAGCAGCAAACTTCTTTGAAGAAAACAAGTTATCATATTTTCATCATGGGATTCCAATTTCATGATCTCACACTTCATGGAGAGATCATTTTAGCTGCAAGAAAGTAATCTTCGAATTGCAGTCCACTTCTGACATATCCGGAGTACACCGACTTATGTTATTCCCAAATGGAATCTTTCCTGGGTTTTGACATGGCTAAACATTTTCTAAGTTTGTGGTATCATCCACACACACACTCACACGCAGTAGTTGCTATCATACATGACTTTCAGTTTATGATAACACCAACTTAAATATGCCGAGTTAGACAGCCACATACAGTATTCACTGATCTGAACTACATGCAATTCAGTTCAGACAGTTCTGTCATTTTTACAGCACAATCTGGTTCCTTCATCATCACTTGTCAGCCAACAATAACAGTATGTTTCCTTGACTGGTCTGTCAAGAGAAGCAAAGTTGTAGAGCCCAGTATTTACTGTCAGGTGTTAAATGAAACACATCACACATAGTATCCACATCAACAATGAAGGACTATTCCTATGGCTGAAAACCGGAATGCAAGACATAATCTCACAAGTGCTTGGCTAAAGGGAGTCATTAAACCAGTGTACTCTGGACTCTTGTAGGATCATTAAACCAGTGTATTCTGGACTCTGTAGCATCATTAAACCAGTGTACTCTGGACTCTTGTAGGATCATTAAACCAGTGTATTCTGGACTCTTGTAGGATCATTAAACCAGTGTACTCTGGACTCTTGTAGGATCATTAAACCAGTGTACTCTGGGCTAATGTAGGATCATTAAACCAGTGTACTCTGGACTCTTGTAGGATCATTAAACCAGTGTACTCTGGACTAATGTAGGATCATTAAACCAGTGTACTCTGGACTCTCGTAGGATCATTAAACCAGTGTACTCTGGACTCTTGTAGGATCAGGTACAATAATGAAGAGTTAAGCTCATGAAAGAAAGGCCTTGAATGTAGTTTGATACTGCAGTCAGCTGACTGGCATGCCCAGCCTACTTTCTCTGGCTTCCATTTGCATGACATGACCACACTATGGAGAGAACTAAATATTGTTGGGTTAGTGGTAGCTGCACAGAGAGTGACCACTACCCATTCTTGGAAGCACTACCTTGGACGCAGACATGAATTAGGCACTTTCACTGGATTTTCCTGGGAATCTCTTGATAGTGAGACATAGCTAAATCCATAATTCCATGGTGATCTTCTCATGTCTCTCATTCATCTTTTAGTAGAGCAGTCATGCTCCTACTGGGTGGTACAGTTTGAGGTAGGATGCTAATAAGCATTTTTTTTATCTTCTGTCAATAATTCCTTCCACCATTCACCTCTATGCAATCATCCTTTATGATTTCCCCCATGTCAAAACTGTTCTTAATTGCGTATTATTGTAGCCATCTTGTGGGTAGAAAGGGGAGTTACATGTATGAGTTGCTTTCCATTGTCTGTGTAATGTAATATAATATATAATACAAGAATATATAGACAGAAAGACCCTTTTTCTCTTTGGGAGGGCTGGATTCAGAGAGAGAATGCTGTCCTAATGTAATGTGATATGGTAAGTATTACTGGAGAAACATAGTATAAAAAAGTTTGCTTTTTAATAGAGTCTGTTAAGTAAAGGATTTGACGTATTTTACGAGTTTTACGTTTTCTTGCCTTTATTGTTGTGTTGTATGTTTTTGGAGGATGCCTAAATTTACTTTGCACTATGTAGCCATGGATTTGTTGACGTGAGAGTTTATTAAAATTTGCTGATGTGCTTTAAATCCTATAAATACTGTATTTCTTGGCACTGGTTATTTTGTTTTTAATATGTCTGTACTGTATTTGTTAGCACTGGTTATTTTGTTTTTAATGTATCTGTATTGTATTTGCAGGCACTGGTTATTTTGTTTCTAATGTATCTGTACTGTAAAAATTCTTGTACATGTGATAAAAATTAAACAATAATTTAGTATCAAAGAGACCTTCTTGTATCAATTTACTGCAGTAATTAAAAGGAACTTTGTGTAAATGTTAATAATTGTGTTGGTGTAATAGGTAAAGCTGAGAATAACTCTTAAGAAATGTTGGATAGAATACTGGCATTGGAATATTTCTTTGTTTACGTAACAAGAGCCATGTGTACAAACAGACTATAGCTCTGTTTGACAGCATTTGTAAAAGGAAAAAAAAATCAAGACAAAATGTTATCTATACAACATTAAATTAATTTACAATTGAACAACTCCTTATCTGTTAAATAGCTTGAAATTCAAGCTTTGATTCTAAAGGTAATCCAAATGTCATAATTCTGAACTGTCACATTGGTCACAATAATGCCATTTGTATTCACTATTGTTCAGGTGCTTTTAAAACAATAATGGTATTTGCATTCATTATCATTTGGGTGCTTTTAAAACAATATTGTATAGGACACATAGTCCAATTTTCTCCTTTGTTAATGAACTTTTATCCAACTCACTTCAGATTTGGAATAGTGTATGACCCTAACTTTATTTTCTTACTATATTGATGTTTTTACCATAATTATGTTCCATGGGGTTGAGAAATAGGACACCAGCTGATTGATTTCTTTTCTTCTAATATTTTAATAAACTCTCACCTAATTATGTTTATATTTGAAATGTTATATGATTTAGGTTTTGATGCCCACTGGATGAAGTTGACAGATTACTACTGTTCTTATTTCTAACAACAACTGAAAGCTAACTTACTTGCAGTCATTGGATTTTAACCAACTTGGTATGCTTTGTATATTGACTAGACTGAAAATTGTGAAATCCAGCCATCTGTATGATCATTTATGGGAGTTATGACCCCTGACTGTCAATCCTTTTAGATTTCCTTTTTGAATGCTGATCAGTATTGATGAGAGTCTGAATGAACTCGATTTCCAATATTCCATGATTTAATTTATACAAGTTATTCCCCTTGGTTGTTCTTCCTTCTGACTTTGGTTTCCAGTCCCAAACTTTACCAAGGATTCTTTGATTTCAAACAAATTTAGTATGCAGCTTTCTGTTGATGAAATCTTGGATGATTTATGTTTCCATCATTTCACAGTATTATTGACAGGATTTGTTCCCCCTGATTGCATATGCATCTGACTGGTTTCAGCAGCATTACATAACCAGGGATTTTTGAATTTCCACCTTCAGCTTGATATTGCTGAGACCTTAAATGAGTGTCATTTTCAGCATTAGCATTTAGAGGAGTTATGTCCCCTGATTTTCTATCCTCCTTTGGTGTCTTTTGCATGAGATCCGCAATTAATTATAGACACTATTAGTAAAAATATAAAAGTATTTATTCGACTTCATGTCAAAATCTTCTCTCAGAATTTAATTATAGACACTATTAGTAAAAATATAAAATATTTAATTGACTTCATGTCAAAATCTTCTCTCAGAATTTAATTATAGACACTATTAGTAAAAATATAAAAGTATTTAATTGACTTCATGTCAAAATCTTCCCTCAGAATTTAATTATAGACACTATTACTAGAAATATAAAAGTATTTAATCGACTTCATGTCAAAATCTTCTCTCAGAATTTAATCATAGACACTATTAGTAAAAATATAAAAGTGTTTAATTGACTTCATGTCAAAATCTTCTCTCAGAATTGAATTATAGACACTATTACTAGAAATATAAAAGTATTTAATTGACTTCATGTCAAAATCTTCTCTCTGAATTTAATTATAGACACTATTAGTAAAGATATAAAAGTATTTAATCAACTTCATGTCAAAATCTTCTCTCAGAATTGAATTATAGACGCTATTAGTAAAAATATAAAAGTATTTAATTGACTTCATGTCAAGATTTTCGTTCAGAATTACATTATAGACATTATTACTAGAAATATAAAAGTATTTAAATGAATTCATGTCAAAATCTTCTCTCTGAATTTAATTATAGACACTATTAGTAAAAATATAAAAGTATTTAATCAACTTCATGTTAAAATCTTCTCTCAGAATTGAATTATAGACACTGTTAGTAAAAATATAAAAGTATTTAATTGACTTCATGTCAAGATTTTCTTTCAGAATTTAATTATAGACACTATTAGTAAAAATATAAAAGTGTTTAATTGACTTCATGTCAAAATCTTCTCTCAGAATTGAATTATAGACACTGTTAGTAAAAATATAAAAGTATTTAATCAACTTCATGTTAAAATCTTCTCTCAGAATTGAATTATAGACACTGTTAGTAAAAATATAAAAGTATTTAATTGACTTCATGTCAAGATTTTCTTTCAGAATTACATTATAGACATTATTACTAGAAATATAAAAGTATTTAAATGAATTCATGTCAAAATCTTCTTTCAGAATTTAATTATAGACACTATTAGTAAAAATATAAAAGTGTTTAATTGACTTCATGTCAAAATCTTCTCTCAGAATTTAATTATAGACACTATTAGTAAAAATATAAAAGTGTTTAATTGACTTCATGTCAAAATCTTCTCTCAGAATTTAATTATAGACACTATTAGTAAAAATATAAAAGTGTTTAATTGACTTCATGTCAAAATCTTCTCTCAGAATTTAATTATAGACACTATTACTAGAAATATAAAAGTATTTAATTGACTTCATGTCAAAATCTTCTCTCTGAATTTAATTATAGACACTATTAGTAAAGATATAAAAGTATTTAATCAACTTCATGTCAAAATCTTCTCTCAGAATTGAATTATAGACGCTATTAGTAAAAATATAAAAGTATTTAATCAACTTCATGTTAAAATCTTCTCTCAGAATTGAATTATAGACACTGTTAGTAAAAATATAAAAGTATTTAATTGACTTCATGTCAAGATTTTCTTTCAGAATTTAATTATAGACACTAATAGTAAAAATATAAAAGTATTTAATTGACTTCATGTCAAGATTTTCTTTCAGAATTACATTATAGACATTATTACTAGAAATATAAAAGTATTTAAATGAATTCATGTCAAAATCTTCTTTCAGAATTTAATTATAGACACTATTAGTAAAAATATAAAAGTGTTTAATTGACTTCATGTCAAAATCTTCTCTCAGAATTTAATTATAGACACTATTAGTAAAAATATAAAAGTGTTTAATTGACTTCATGTCAAAATCTTCTCTCAGAATTTAATTATAGACACTATTAGTAAAAATATAAAAGTGTTTAATTGACTTCATGTCAAAATCTTCTCTCAGAATTTAATTATAGACACTATTACTAGAAATATAAAAGTATTTAATTGACTTCATGTCAAAATCTTCTCTCTGAATTTAATTATAGACACTATTAGTAAAGATATAAAAGTATTTAATCAACTTCATGTCAAAATCTTCTCTCAGAATTGAATTATAGACGCTATTAATAAAAATATAAAAGTATTTAATTGACTTCATGTCAAGATTTTCTTTCAGAATTACATTATAGACATTATTACTAGAAATATAAAAGTATTTAAATGAATTCATGTCAAAATCTTCTCTCAGAATTTAATTATAGACACTATTAGTAAAAATATAAAAGTATTTAATCAACTTCATGTTAAAATCTTCTCTCAGAATTTAATTATAGACACTATTAGTAAAAATATAAAAGTGTTTAATTGACTTCATGTCAAAATCTTCTCTCAGAATTTAATTATAGACACTATTAGTAAAAATATAAAAGGATTTAATCGACTTCATGTCAAAATCTTCTCTCAGAATTGAATTATAGACACTATTAGTAAAAATATAAAAGCATTTAATCGACTTCATGTCAAAATCATCTCTCAGAATTTAATTATAGACACTATTAGTAAAAATATAAAAGCATTTAATTGACTTCATGTCAAAATCTTCTCTCAGAATTTAATTATAGACACTATTAGTAAAAATATAAAAGCATTTAATCGACTTCATGTCAAAATCTTTTCTCAGAATTGAATTATAGACACTATTAGTAAAAATATAAAAGTATTTAATCGACTTCATGTCAAAATCTTCTCTCAGAATTGAATTAAAGACACTTTTAGTAAAAATATAAAAGTGTTTAATCGACTTCATGTCAAAATCTTCTCTCGGAATTTAATTATAGACATTATTAATAAAATATAAAAGTATTTAATTGACTTCATGTCAAAATCTTCTCTCAGAATTACATTATAGACGCTATTAGTAAAAATATAAAAGTGTTTAATCAACTTCATGTCAAAATCTTCTCTCAGAATTTAATTATAGACACTATTACTAGAAATATAAAAGTATTTAATTGACTTCATGTCAAAATCTTCTCTCAGAATTTAATTATAGACACTATTCGTAAAAATATAAAAATGTTTAATTGACTTCATGTCAAAATCTTCTCTCAGAATTGAATTATAGACACTATTAGTAAAAATATAAAAGTATTTAAATGAATTCATGTCAAAATCTTCTCTCAGAATTTAATTATAGACACTATTAGTAAAAATATAAAAGTGTTTACTCGACTTCATGTCAAAATCTTCTCTCAGAATTTAATTATAGACACTATTAGTAAAAATATAGAAGTGTTTAATTGACTTCGTGTCAAAATCTTCTGTCAGAATTTAATTATAGACACTATTACTAGAAATATAAAAGTATTTAATTGACTTCATGTCAAAATCTTCTCTCTGAATTTAATTATAGACACTATTAGTAAAGATATAAAAGTATTTAATCAACTTCATGTCAAAATCTTCTCTCAGAATTGAATTATAGACGCTATTAATAAAAATATAAAAGTATTTAATTGACTTCATGTCAAGATTTTCTTTCAGAATTACATTATAGACATTATTACTAGAAATATAAAAGTATTTAAATGAATTCATGTCAAAATCTTCTCTCAGAATTTAATTATAGACACTATTAGTAAAAATATAAAAGCATTTAATCGACTTCATGTCAAAATCATCTCTCAGAATTTAATTATAGACACTATTAGTAAAAATATAAAAGCATTTAATTGACTTCATGTCAAAATCTTCTCTCAGAATTTAATTATAGACACTATTAGTAAAAATATAAAAGTATTTAATTGACTTCATGTCAAAATCTTTTCTCAGAATTTAATTATAGACACTATTAGTAAAAATATAAAAGTATTTAATCGACTTCATGTCAAAATCTTCTCTCAGAATTGAATTAAAGACACTTTTAGTAAAAATATAAAAGTGTTTAATCAACTTCATGTCAAAATCTTCTCTCGGAATTTAATTATAGACATTATTAATAAAATATAAAAGTATTTAATTGACTTCATGTCAAAATCTTCTCTCAGAATTACATTATAGACACTATTAGTAAAAATATAAAAGTGTTTAATCAACTTCATGTCAGACTCTTCTCTCAGAATTTAATTATAGACACTATTACTAGAAATATAAAAGTATTTAATTGACTTCATGTCAAAATCTTCTCTCAGAATTACATTATAGACAGTATTAGTAAAAATATAAAAGTGTTTAATCAACTTGATGTCAAAATCTTCTCTCAGAATTTAATTATAGACACTATTACTAGAAATATAAAAGTATTTAATTGACTTCATGTCAAAATCTTCTCTCAGAATTTAATTATAGACACTATTCGTAAAAATATAAAAATGTTTAATTGACTTCATGTCAAAATCTTCTCTCAGAATTGAATTATAGACACTATTAGTAAAAATATAAAAGTATTTAATTGACTTCATGTTTAAATCTTCTCTCAGAATTGAATTATAGACACTATTAGTAAAAATTTAAAAGTATTTAATTGACTTCATGTCAAAATCTTTTCTCAGAATTTAATTATAGACATTATTACTAGAAATATAAAAGTATTTAATTGACTTCATGTCAAAATCTTCTCTCAGAATTTAATTATAGACACTATTAGTAAAAATATAAAAGTGTTTAATCAACTTCATGTCAAAATCTTCTCTCAGAATTGAATTATAGACACTATTAGTAAAAATATAAAAGTATTTAATTGACTTCATGTCAAAATCTTCTCTCAGAATTTAATTATAGACACTATTAGTAAAAATATAAAAGTATTTAATTGACTTCATGTCAAAATCTTCTCTCAGAATTGAATTATAGACACTATTAGTAAAAATATAAAAGTATTTAATTGACTTCATGTCAAAATCTTCTCTCAGAATTTAATTATAGACATTATTAGTAAAAATATAAAAGTATTTAATTGACTTCGTGTCAAAATCTTCTCTCAGAATTACATTATAGACACTATTAGTAAAAATATAAAAGTGTTTAATCAACTTCATGTCAAAATCTTCTCTCAGAATTTAATTATAGACACTATTGCTAGAAATATAAAAGTATTTAATCGACTTCATGTCAAAATCTTCTCTCAGAATTTAATTATAGACACTATTAGTAAAAATATAAAAGTATTTAATTGACTTCATGTCAAGATTTTCTTTCAGAATTACATTATAGACATTATTACTAGAAATATAAAAGTATTTAAATGAATTCATGTCAAAATCTTCTCTCAGAATTTAATTATAGACACTATTAGTAAAAATATAAAAGTGTTTAATTGACTTCATGTCAAAATCTTCTCTCAGAATTTAATTATAGACACTATTAGTAAAAATATAAAAGTGTTTAATTGACTTCATGTCAAAATCTTCTCTCAGAATTTAATTATAGACACTATTAGTAAAAATATAAAAGTGTTTAATTGACTTCATGTCAAAATCTTCTCTCAGAATTTAATTATAGACACTATTAGTAAAAATATAAAAGTGTTTAATTGACTTCATGTCAAAATCTTCTCTCAGAATTTAATTATAGACACTATTACTAGAAATATAAAAGTATTTAATTGACTTCATGTCAAAATCTTCTCTCTGAATTTAATTATAGACACTATTAGTAAAAATATAAAAGTATTTAATCAACTTCATGTCAAAATCTTCTCTCAGAATTGAATTATAGACGCTATTAATAAAAATATAAAAGTATTTAATTGACTTCATGTCAAGATTTTCTTTCAGAATTACATTATAGACATTATTACTAGAAATATAAAAGTATTTAAATGAATTCATGTCAAAATCTTCTCTCAGAATTTAATTATAGACACTATTAGTAAAAATATAAAAGTATTTAATCAACTTCATGTTAAAATCTTCTCTCAGAATTTAATTATAGACACTATTAGTAAAAATATAAAAGTGTTTAATTGACTTCATGTCAAAATCTTCTCTCAGAATTTAATTATAGACACTATTAGTAAAAATATAAAAGGATTTAATCGACTTCATGTCAAAATCTTCTCTCAGAATTGAATTATAGACACTATTAGTAAAAATATAAAAGCATTTAATCGACTTCATGTCAAAATCATCTCTCAGAATTTAATTATAGACACTATTAGTAAAAATATAAAAGCATTTAATTGACTTCATGTCAAAATCTTCTCTCAGAATTTAATTATAGACACTATTAGTAAAAATATAAAAGTATTTAATCGACTTCATGTCAAAATCTTCTCTCAGAATTGAATTAAAGACACTTTTAGTAAAAATATAAAAGTGTTTAATCGACTTCATGTCAAAATCTTCTCTCGGAATTTAATTATAGACATTATTAATAAAATATAAAAGTATTTAATTGACTTCATGTCAAAATCTTCTCTCAGAATTGAATTATAGACACTATTAGTAAAAATTTAAAAGTATTTAATTGACTTCATGTCAAAATCTTTTCTCAGAATTTAATTATAGACATTATTACTAGAAATATAAAAGTATTTAATTGACTTCATGTCAAAATCTTCTCTCAGAATTTAATTATAGACACTATTAGTAAAAATATAAAAGTGTTTAATCAACTTCATGTCAAAATCTTCTCTCAGAATTGAATTATAGACACTATTAGTAAAAATATAAAAGTATTTAATTGACTTCATGTCAAAATCTTCTCTCAGAATTTAATTATAGACATTATTAGTAAAAATATAAAAGTATTTAATTGACTTCGTGTCAAAATCTTCTCTCAGAATTACATTATAGACACTATTAGTAAAAATATAAAAGTGTTTAATCAACTTCATGCCAAAATCTTCTCTCAGAATTTAATTATAGACACTATTACTAGAAATATAAAAGTATTTAATCGACTTCATGTCAAAATCTTCTCTCAGAATTTAATTATAGACACTATTAGTAAAAATATAAAAGTATTTAATTGACTTCATGTCAAGATTTTCTTTCAGAATTACATTATAGACATTATTACTAGAAATATAAAAGTATTTAAATGAATTCATGTCAAAATCTTCTCTCAGAATTTAATTATAGACACTATTAGTAAAAATATAAAAGTGTTTAATTGACTTCATGTCAAAATCTTCTCTCAGAATTTAATTATAGACACTATTAGTAAAAATATAAAAGTGTTTAATTGACTTCATGTCAAAATCTTCTCTCAGAATTTAATTATAGACACTATTAGTAAAAATATAAAAGTGTTTAATTGACTTCATGTCAAAATCTTCTCTCAGAATTTAATTATAGACACTATTAGTAAAAATATAAAAGTGTTTAATTGACTTCATGTCAAAATCTTCTCTCAGAATTTAATTATAGACACTATTACTAGAAATATAAAAGTATTTAATTGACTTCATGTCAAAATCTTCTCTCTGAATTTAATTATAGACACTATTAGTAAAAATATAAAAGTATTTAATCAACTTCATGTCAAAATCTTCTCTCAGAATTGAATTATAGACGCTATTAATAAAAATATAAAAGTATTTAATTGACTTCATGTCAAGATTTTCTTTCAGAATTACATTATAGACATTATTACTAGAAATATAAAAGTATTTAAATGAATTCATGTCAAAATCTTCTCTCAGAATTTAATTATAGACACTATTAGTAAAAATATAAAAGTATTTAATCAACTTCATGTTAAAATCTTCTCTCAGAATTTAATTATAGACACTATTAGTAAAAATATAAAAGTGTTTAATTGACTTCATGTCAAAATCTTCTCTCAGAATTTAATTATAGACACTATTAGTAAAAATATAAAAGGATTTAATCGACTTCATGTCAAAATCTTCTCTCAGAATTGAATTATAGACACTATTAGTAAAAATATAAAAGCATTTAATCGACTTCATGTCAAAATCATCTCTCAGAATTTAATTATAGACACTATTAGTAAAAATATAAAAGCATTTAATTGACTTCATGTCAAAATCTTCTCTCAGAATTTAATTATAGACACTATTAGTAAAAATATAAAAGCATTTAATTGACTTCATGTCAAAATCTTTTCTCAGAATTTAATTATAGACACTATTAGTAAAAATATAAAAGTATTTAATCGACTTCATGTCAAAATCTTCTCTCAGAATTGAATTAAAGACACTTTTAGTAAAAATATAAAAGTGTTTAATCGACTTCATGTCAAAATCTTCTCTCGGAATTTAATTATAGACATTATTAATAAAATATAAAAGTATTTAATTGACTTCATGTCAAAATCTTCTCTCATAATTACATTATAGACACTATTAGTAAAAATATAAAAGTGTTTAATCAACTTCCTGTCAGACTCTTCTCTCAGAATTTAATTATAGACACTATTACTAGAAATATAAAAGTATTTAATTGACTTCATGTCAAAATCTTCTCTCAGAATTACATTATAGACAGTATTAGTAAAAATATAAAAGTGTTTAATCAACTTCATGTCAAAATCTTCTCTCAGAATTTAATTATAGACACTGTTACTAGAAATATAAAAGTATTTAATTGACTTCATGTCAAAATCTTCTCTCAGAATTTAATTATAGACACTATTCGTAAAAATATAAAAATGTTTAATTGACTTCATGTCAAAATCTTCTCTCAGAATTGAATTATAGACACTATTAGTAAAAATATAAAAGTATTTAATTGACTTCATGTTTAAATCTTCTCTCAGAATTGAATTATAGACACTATTAGTAAAAATTTAAAAGTATTTAATTGACTTCATGTCAAAATCTTTTCTCAGAATTTAATTATAGACACTATTACTAGAAATATAAAAGTATTTAATTGACTTCATGTCAAAATCTTTTCTCAGAATTTAATTATAGACACTATTAGTAAAAATATAAAAGTGTTTAATCAACTTCATGTCAAAATCTTCTCTCAGAATTGAATTATAGACACTATTAGTAAAAGTATAAAAGTATTTAATTGACTTCATGTCAAAATCTTCTCTCAGAATTACATTATAGACACTATTAGTAAAAATATAAAAGTGTTTAATCAACTTCATGCCAAAATCTTCTCTCAGAATTTAATTATAGACACTATTACTAGAAATATAAAAGTATTTAATCGACTTCATGTCAAAATCTTCTCTCAGAAAGTGACCAAATTTGATAAAAATAACCAAGGGAAGAAAGGAGCTTTTGTTTTCTTTACAAATGTTGATCTTCAATCAAATAATGTCACTGTTATTGGGATGCTTACTTTGACATCTTCCATCAAATAATGTCACTGTTATTGGGAGGCTTTGACATCTTAGAACATGCTAATGGTTAATTCCTTTCATCCCAAATTAATGGAATCACCTTTTGTTTACTTTCAGCGACGGAGTTGGTGTCAAAGTGCACGAGATAGACTGCTAAACTTTGTTGTTAACAAACCACTTATTGCTTATGCTACAAGTGAGAAGGTAATTTGAAAGTTCTCTTCCTTAATTAAAATAATATGATATCTCTCTTAAATGGCAAATTGTGAGATAGATCAAATTTTGCTACTGGAGAGGCAGATAACAGGAATTATCATGATATTTCTTATTGTTCCTCAGTAAAGAAGTATAACTTCCCTACTGGTACAACTGATGTTTTTTTTTTTAAAACCTTCTAAGACAGTAGTGGGATTATTGTTTTATCCTTTCTTATTCATCCTTCAATCAGTGTGCTATACTATTGTTAAATTTTACATTTTGATAAGTTTCTTTGGCATTGGTGGGGCATTCATGTTTCATGAGCACATTTCTAATTTGCCCTTTATGGCTGTGTTGCTTTATTTGATATGAGGGTGAGAGATAGGTGTCACTTTTCCAGCACTGTTAAACCTTTGTGGTGAAGTTTGTCAAGTCAGATGGGGGAGGGGGGTAATAGTTCAACTCATCAACGAGGTTAAGGTGTCAAAGTCTGTGAAATATTTGTTTTTATTATGACATAATTAATGCTTGCATTGTGAGCAACTTCACAACCAAGTTGAGGGTAATTGCATAACTATTGCTTGCATTGTGAGCAACTTCACAAACAAGTTGAGTGTAATTGCATAACTAATGTTTGCATTGTGAGAAACTTCACAACCAAGTTGAGTGTAATTGCATAACTAATGCTTGCATTGTGAGCAACTTCACAACCAGGTTGAGGGTAATTGCATAACTAATGCTTGCATTGTGAGCAACTTCACAACCAAGTTGAGTGTAATTGCATAACTAATGCTTGCATTGTGAGCAACTTCACACTCAAGTTGAGGGTAATTGCGTAACTAATGCTTGCATTGTGAGCAACTTCACAAACAAGTTGAGGTAATTGCATAACTAATGCTTGCACTGTGAGCAACTTCACAATCAAGTTGACAGCTATTGCATAATTAATGCTTCATGAACTTGTAATAAGCATGTATTAAATTTGCAGTAATCACATTTTTTAGTGTAAAAAGTGGCTGTTAATTCCTATAATCATTTTTATAAACTGAAAAATCTTGACCTATTTTGATGTTGTTCTTTCTCAGACATTTACTGTGTAGAACTGTCAGCTTGCATGATGATAAATGCTGCACATAGTAGCAAAGATGATTTTATAAAAGTAATTATTGATCAGTTTGGATTTCTTTAATTTTAGGGTAGTACTCCAAAATTCTTAATTTTTGCTTTTGTGTGGTTGTTATGGTCAAATCTAGAACGTGTGATTGTGTGGTTCACATTAATATCTCAAATTATTCTGTATGTTTGTCATGGAATGTACAAAACATCATGAAATGTACAAACCTCATGAATTATGCAAAATCATGTACAAAACTGATGAACTGTACAAAAATAATGTATTTTAGGCATTGCCTATATGTGAAATGCCACCAAAGTTCAGAAAACTTACTCCATTCTTTCAAAATGGAGGGGTAGTTTTTCCTCTCAAATTTTCAGTTCTATGATAGACCATGAGAAGTTTATTATTAATATGCCAAATCAAGATACTTTGACCTACAGTATCCACCTTTTGTATTTGTCTCCCCATCTGTCTGCCTGTCTGTGTCCATCCATCTGTTTGCTAGTGTGTCCATCAATCTATCTGCTTGTGTCCATCTGTCTGCCTATCTGTCCATCCATTTGGCTGCCTGTGTGCCCATCCATGTGTCTGCCTGTGTCCATCCATTCACACTTTTTGTAACCATCTTATCATTGTAACACTTGTACATATTGGGATGTGATAACATGCCCATTACAAGTAGATGTACCTGTTGAAGATTTCTCTTTTGCAACCCAGTTTTGTTGGAGTTATTGCCCTTTCTCCATCACTATATAGAAATCCCTACTGTTCAAGCAGATTCTTGTAACCAGTATTATAGACCAGGAACTGTTAATCTTTTTCTCATATAGTTCTGCGTGGACATAGATTTATCTTTTGTGGGTTTGGTCTCGACACTTTTGTTTAGGATAGAGTTATATCCCTTGACAGTGCCTATCACATGTGATATTGTAACCATGAAAGCTCTGAAAATGCTTGCAAATAATTGGATGCAATTTGGTAAGTGAATTGTTCATTCCATGTAGATGTGTCATGTAAAGCTTTCATCTTCTTGGATTCAATTCTTATGGACTTAATGCTTTTTCTGGATTAAATTCTCCTACAGTAGCTCAGGAATCCATCAACACATTCTGATAAAGTTTAATTTAAACTTTGTCTCATTGCTTTTGATCTACCTTTTATTGGTTTTGTCTTGTCAGCTCCAGTTTTTTATATAAATTATATTCCTTGATATTAATTTAATATCTTCTCAAAGAAGTTTGCTTGTAACCAGCAAAGATGTGCAACCCATAAACATGGATACCATTTGATAGGTGAATTGCTTTTTACATGTTGATGTAAATGGTTATTTATTTTGATTGAGTTATTGCCCATAGCTCAGAAACAATAGCTCAGGGACAATTCAACATATTCTGATATCAGTTCGGTGTTTTCCATGTCTTAAGACCTATAACTGTCTTTTGGAGATTTTTGGTGTTACCTCTGTGTGTGGGGCTGCAGTAGTTCCTTGGGTCCAGTGTTAGGCTCATACTCTATGAGTTGCAGGTTCAATTCTTGCCCAGGCCATCCTGGGTCAGCTGCCTCAGTGTAGACAGACACTTGACTCTTGTTTCCTTGTCATGAAGTAGCAAAATAATTGGCTGCAAATGGCATTTAAACTTGCCAACCATTTTGTATAGAGCTGTGGTCTTTGACAGTTATAACTTCTAATTTTGTATAGAGATGTCAGCCTTGACAATTATGATGTGCCAACCATTTTTGTATTTGCTATGTTACTTGACAGTTATAATGTGCCAGCCATTTTGTAAAGACTCTGTTCCTTAACAGTTGAAACCTACCAACCATTTTATATAGAGCTATGTCCTTGACTTTATATTTGCCATATGAGTTTAATATGAGTTTTTTAAAAGTGTTATAGTCCCTGATTGCACTTTTTCCATACTGCTATCCATAGCATAACTATAATAAAGAATATGGTATTTCATACAAAGTTTTCATGCACTTTTACTATGATATGACCTTGAAGAGTTTGATTTTCAGCATTCAGCATTTTAATTTGAAAGAGTTACAGCCCCTGAGTGCTCATCTTCACCAAACTTTTGTTTTCCTTCTGAACCTCATCTTTGTGAAGCCCTGGTTATCAATCACAGTGAGAGCTGCCATTTGCAATGTGCCCATTGATACTAGTTTTAGCTTTGGCATCAACATTCATATCAAGGACTTAAATTCAAGCATTAGCATTCATATAAATGAAATAGATTCTGGTGTTAGCATTCATATCAGTGACAGTTACTAAGTTGTTAGCATTCATATCAGTGACATTAACTCACGTGTTAGCATTCATATCAATGACATTAACTCGGGTGTTAGCATTCATATCAAGGGCATTAACTCAAATGTTAGCATTGATATCAAGGACATTGACTCGGGTATTAGCAGTCATATCAAGGACATTAACTCAGGTGTTAGGATTCATATCAAGGACATTAACTCAGGTGTTAGCATTCATATTAAGGACACTAAGTTGTTAGCATTCATATCAAGGGCATTAACTCATGTGTTAGCATTCATATCAATGACATTAACTTGGGTATTAGCATTCATATCAAGGACATTGGCTCAGATATTAGCAGTCATATCAAGGACATTAACTCAGGTGTACGCATTCATATCAAGGACATTAACTCATGTGTTAGCATTTGTATTAAGGACACTAAGTTGTTAGCATTGATATCAAGGGCATTAACTCGTGTGTTAACATTCATATCAAGGACATTAACTCAGGCATTAGCATTCATATCAAGGACATTAACTCAGGAGTTAGCATTCATATCAATGACATTAACTCAGGTGTTAGCATTCATATCAAGGACATTAACTCAGTTGTTAGCATTCATATCAAGGATATTAACTCGGGTGTTAGCATTCATATCAAGGACATTAACTCAGGTATTACATTCATATCAAGGGCATTAACTCAGGTGTTAGCATTCATGTCAGTGACATTAACTCGGGTATTAGCATTCATATAAAGGACATTAACTCAGGTATTAGCATTCATATCAATGACATTAACTCAGGAGTTAGCATTCATATCAATGACATTAACTCAGGTGTTAGCATTCATATCAAGGACATTAACTCAGGTGTAAGCATTCATATCAAGGACATTAACTCAGTTGTTAGCATTCATATCAAGGACATTAACTCAGGTGTTAGCATTGATATCAAGGACATTAACTCAGGTATTACATTCATATCAAGGACATTAACTTAGGTGTTAGCATTCATATCAAGGACATTAGCTCAGGTGTTAGCATTCATATCAAGGACATTAACTCAGGTGTTAGCATTCATATCAAGGACATTAACTCAGGTGTTAGCATTCATATCAAGGACATTAACTCAGGTATTAGCATTCATATCAACAACATTAACTCAGGTGTTAGCATTCATATCAAGTTGGTGTGTTATCACTTTTTTAATAGCATCAGCAAATGTTAAATTTTTTAGTTGAATTTTTTTGAAAGTGTTATAACACACACACACACACAAACACTTGTTGTCTGTAAGTCAGATGTAATGTTTATGTGGAGCCCTAATCAACTTGAAATGATTTTCTTTTTGCAGGATGGTGTTTTCTCAGTATTGTTGACAGACACCAATTCTAGTGTTGACATTCACATTAACGATCTCATGGTACATGACGGTTATGCAGTGTTTAGTCAAGATACAAGCAGTGATATGGCAGGCCCCATCGTCCATGACCAGGTACAACACTTTATCTATATATTTTGTGGTTACCAATTGCTACACTTTATATTTTGTAGTCACCAAGTACTTCTGTCTTTAGACCAATCTTATGGGATTTTTTTCCTTTTGCTTGTTTATCACGTCTTTCTGTTACACAAATGTGGGGTTTGGGGAGGGTGAGGGGTCCACATGTATAAGTGATCCTACTCTGCACCTGATATGTCGCCCTAGGATGTCATCATCTGTCTAAAATATCCATTTTAATAGAAAAATATTTTTGGAGACATTTGATCCTTATTACCAGATAGCTCTGTTTACCTATGAAATGGTTATAACACAACTTTGTTATCTAACATGTATATAACACACAACTATGTTATATAACATGCATATTACACATAGCTTGATGTTATATAACATATACATATAACCCATAACTCTTTCTTATGTTGTTGTTGTTGTAGGGTTTAACACCATTTTTCAGCACAAGATAGGCATACATGGCAGCCAGTATTATTGGTGGAGGAAGAACCCGGGATAACCCCGGAAAGAACCACCAACCCCCGAGAAGCTGCCAGCAAGCTTTCTCACATATCCACATTGGCCGAGCCCACGACTCAAACCCACGCAGACGGACAGAGGTGAGATGGCAGTGATCCTTGACGAAGAGCACTTTCAGCCACTCAGGGCCCGCTCTCTTATGCAACATGTATATACTATAACTCTAATCATAGCATGGAAACTTTCTAATAATGTGTAAGTAATTACTACTATGTGTTACACGTGTGTGTTGTTAGTTTTAATTAATCTGTTCAGACACCAAAATCTACACTGATTTGTTAGGTTTATCTGTTCTGACACCAAAATCTACACTGATTTGTTAGGTTTATCTGTTCTGACACCAAAATCTACACTGATTTGTTAGGTTTATCTGTTCTGACACCAAAATCTACACTGATTTGTTAGGTTTATTCAAAATGCTGCTTCTCAAAATATAGACTGCTGTGTTTAATTTATCTGTTCTTAAACAAATACATAGATTGCAGTGTTAATTTTATCCATTAATGAATATGAGAGATGAAGCTCACTAAATTGTATTTTTGATATTATGTAAGAAAGGAAAATAAAGCATTTAGACTCCAGGGCTCTGATTTTAAAAATGGTATGATTTTGTGGCAGTGGAGAATGTAATATAAGTTCTCCATATCACAAATAAACAGAGGCTTGAAACATGGGATTGGGGCATGTATCTGACAGGGGCTATAAACATGGGAGGGGACATTATCTAATGGGGGTTAGAAACATGGGAGTGGGGCATGTATCTGACAGGGGTTAGAAACATGGCAGTGGGGCATGTATCTGACAGGGTTTAGAAACATGGGAGTTGGACATCTGTCTGACAGGGGCTAGAAACATGGAAGTGGTGCGTATATTTGACGGACCCGAAACATGAGAGTGGGGCATGTATCCGACAGAGCCTACAAACATGGGAGTGGGGCATGCATCTGACAGGATGTACAGCACTTGCCACATAAGTCATTTTCAAAGTATGTATATTTTAATGATGAAAAGAAAATGTGACAGGGTAAAATTTCTGGGAAAACTTTGGCACACTCCTGAAATGCTTCTCTCCTTGCAAATATATCTGGTACCTTAATTGTTTTGTAGTGGTTTCAATTATAATTCTGGTATGATAATTTTGTTATAGCGGTTTCAGTTATAGATCTGGTATGATAATTTTGTTTTAGCGGTTTCATTTATAGATCTGGTATCATAATTTTGTTTTAGCGGTTTCAGTTTTAGATCTGGTATAATAAATTTGTTGTAGCAGTTTCAATTTTAGATCTGGTATCATTTTTGTTGTATTGGGTTCATTTTAGATCAGGTATAATAATTCTGTTGTAGTGGTGTCAGTTATAGATCTGGTATGATAATAATTTTGTTGTAGCAGTGTCAATTGTAGATCTGGTATGATAATTTTATTGTAGCGGTTTCATTTATAGATCTGGTGTCATAATTTTGTTTTAGCAGTTTCAGTTATAGATCTGGCATAATAATTGTGTTGTAGCAGTTTCAGTTTTAGATCTGGTATAATAAATTTGTTGTAGCAGTTTCAATTTTAGATCTGGTATCATTTTTGTTGTTGTAAAGGTTTCAGTTATAGATCTGGTATCGTAATTTTGTTGTTGTGGTTTCATTTTAGATCTGGTATCATAATTTTGTTGTAATGGTTTCATCTATAGATCTGGTATCATAATTTTGTTGTAGTGGTTTCATTTATAGATCTGGTAAAATAATTTTGTTGTAGCAGTTTCAATTTTAGATCTGGTATCGTTTTTGTTGTTGTAATGGTTTCAGCTATAGATCTGGTATCGTAATTTTGTTGTAGTGGTTTTAATTATAGATCTGGTATGATAATGTTGTTCTTGCAGTTTCAGTTATAGATCTGGTATGATCATAATTTTATTGTAGCAGTTTCTGTTACCAGAAAAAGGTAATTGTCCCCATTTATAGAAAATTCTTCAAATTTGTTTTATGCATCATGCAGGAAGATTATTCCATACAACCTGTTTCTGACTGGTAAGATGGAATTTTGTTACACGGTTATGATAAAGTTTTGATAACAGGAAGTCTTAAGTGGACACAGTTCTGATTCATTGGCTCCATGCATCTTTTCCTCTTTTGTTTACAACATTAGCCTTTTCAGTAGTTTTTGGTTTTTACAAAATTTTCTTATTTTTCTTGCTTTTTTTTATATCAGATTCATATTTTTCCCTGCTTTTAACCAAAAAGTGCCTTAATATACCTATTTTTTTCTCTCAATTTTATGGTGAAAATCAGTTACACACCGCATGGACAACCACAGAGCGAATTCAGATAGGTTTTTATAGTTGATGTGTCTCTTTTGTTCGTTTTGCTGTGTATTTAATTATTACGCAATCATTGTAAGTAACTAAATCCACTGGAATAATTAGATTACATAATTGTAATTATGAAAGGTACAATTACATAATTGCAATTATGAAAAGGTACAAATAATTATTCAACTGCCACTAGAACAAGCATTTCATTTTTATTTATTTTCTAAAACACGACTTAAAAATATGACTAAGTACAAAACATTATAAAGATATATTTAAATAACACATATAAATGGACACAAGAGCAAAGATTTCTTCACACCAGTGGTCATCTATTCAAACCATACCGGTCACTAATGTTACAGGAGAGTTTTGTCAACTTTACAACACTGCTCTGGTGGCCTAGTGGTTAGAGCATCCGCCTCAGATGTGGGAGGTCGTGCGTTTGACCCCAGCCAAGTCATACCAAAGACTTACAAAACTAGTACCAACAGCTGCCTTGCTTGGCGCTCAGCATTAAGAGGTTAGTGTTAGGACTGGTCGGCCTTGTGTCAGGATAATATGTCTGGGTGGGACATCATGCTACATATCTGCGGCATGATGCCCCAGTGCTAGACATCACTATAAACTGCCACATTGCAGACATAGAGATATGCTAAGCAGTGAAGAATGTTATTTGTCTTCCTTACTCGTGATACATCTTCCTAAATACTGCCTTGTGAAAATCAATTCTTTTATATATCGTAAACTATAGCGATATGACTGAAAGAGTGTTAAAGCTATGTTAAAAATTCAAGTCACATCACATCAACTTTACATCTTACATGTTTACAGTGACAATTCAAAACTGAATGCAAAGTTTGTAGACTTTATCAGTTTGTGGTGAAGTTTTAGAAACTTGTTGTTGTGGGCTTAACACTGTAAATGGCAACCAAAATAACTGATGGAGGAAGAACCTGGACAACATAAGTAAGAACCATGGACCCATGGGAAGCCATGGCATGCTTTCCATGACTCTATCCCATGATGTGGAGACAGGTCAGATGGCAGGCATCAGCAAAGGCAGGCACTGTTGAGTCACTATAGGTATCATCACTACACTAATTGAGTCACTATAGGTATCACTACACTAATTGAGTCATAATAGGTATCACTACACTAATTGAGTCACAATAGGTATCACTACACTAAATGAGTCACCATAGGTATCACTACTCTAATTGAGTCATAATAGGTATCATTACACTAATTGAGTCACAATAGGTATCAGTACACTAATTGAGTCACCATAGGTATCACTACACTAATTGAGTCACAATAGGTATCACTACACTAATTGAGTCACTGTAGGTATCACTACACTAATCTAGCTAATCACCTTGCATCCAATTGTAGTCAAATTAGAAAATCATTAATCATTTTTTTCTGATATCTTTTTTTTCTACCAGAGATATGCCAAGCAGTGAAGAATGTTATTTGTCTTCCTTACTCGTGATACATCTTCCTAAATACTGCCTTGTGAAAATCAATTCTTTTATATATCGTAAACTATCTTAGTTCTGTAATCAATGCTTTTGATGAATAATCAACAGATTCATCTAACACAATGTATGCTGCCCCTTTCTGTCATTTTTAATTCCAGCAGAGCTGAGATTTGGCAAAGTTTTCCCACACACTTAAACAATAATCAATTTTTGGAAGAATGCATTTATTGCAGTATAGAATGAGAGTAAGTATTGGTAAATATTTTTTCTTGATTCTGTGGAGTAAGGCAGTTTCAGATGATGGCACATTGCATAACATATCACTATGGTCATTCCATTGTAAACTATTACGTAGAGACACACCTACAAGCTTTTCATGTTTGATATTTTAAAACTATTACTTAGAAACACACCTACAAGCTTTTAATGTTTGATATTTTAAAACTATTACCTAGAAACACACCTACAAGCTTTTCATGTTTAAAACTATTATTTATAAGAGATAATTTTAGGTTACCTGAATTACGCAGCTTTTGTGATCTCCTTAGAATCATACGTTTTGTTTTATTTTTTATTAATTATGTTCTTATTTTGTTGTGCCCAAGTTTGAATTCTAATAAGGTCTGAGTCTACTTTTATTTGGATAACTAGATGTATACCAGGTTGAATCACATGTAGTCATTGTTTAATGGAAGATCATTTACACATACCAGAAAGAAGAAAGGGCATAAAACAGAGCCTTGAGGGACCCCTAAATGAATAGTGCGAGTTTGTCAGCTAATATTGTTAATAGTTACTTGTTTAGACCTTAGTTTAGGTATGGCATAAACCAGTTTATGGAATTATTATCAAATCTGTAATGGTTCAACTTGCAGCAGAATTTCATGATTGACTTGGTCAAAAGTTTTCTTGAAGAAAAGGAAAACAATGTCAGACAAAGAGCCATGATTATCCATTCTTTGTAGACACTCATTTTTGATAAAGTTTTGATATATAAGTAGACTAGATATTGATCTGGAGTTCCCTGGATCCTCCTTTTCTCCATTTTTAAAAATATGTTAACATTTGCACATTCAAGGTATCTGGAAAGTTACCACTCAGTATACTTAGCAAATAACATGTGGTAATGACTGGTGCTGTAGTTTTAAGAATTCACAGACCAGTTTCATCTTGTCCAGTTGATTTATTATTACCCAACTTGTTGAACATTTCAAAAACCTCAGCTTCACAAATATTAGCTACTGAAAATATTTTTCATCAGAAATTTTAGCTCTTATAAATGATGAAAGGTGATCAGGCTCCATTAGGGTGTTGGTTTTGTTCTGAATATGCATAATGAAGATGGTGGTGAAGAAATTATTGAACTTGTCAGTTATATCTTGTAGAGATGTTGCAATGTCATCATTTTGCTTAAGTCTAGGGGGCAAATGTATTCTTGGATGGGTCTTAAGTCTTGGGGGAACCTGTTCTTGGATGGGCTTTAAGTCTTGGGAGGAACATGCTCTTAGATGGGTCTTAAGTATTGGGAGGAACACATTCTTTGATGTGTTTGGCTCCTTGAGATGCTGCCACAATGTCTTGTTACTTTTATCATCCTTCAGGCACATAGCTTTTTGCCTCCATTTTCTATACTTTTTTATTTCTTTTTTCTTATGGTATGTATCCCTTACTGACTGTAATTAGGATTGTTTTACACTAACCACTGGTTCAACAAAATAAATTTTTTACTCATCCTACCCAAATTTCACTGATCCTGCTTAAATCAAACAGAATCCAGTTCAGTTTCTAGTTCATCATTTCTGTTTATTGACATTAACTCAAAACATAAAAAACCTGTATTTAACAAAGAAGACTGACAAATTAAATACCCCATGCACTTTTGTATTTCTCCAAATATGCAGAACAGAAAATGCACATTACAGCAACCCCCGGGTCATACTTCAGCCATATGTGTCATTTCCCCCATCTATACTGGTAGCAACTTCTGGGTCATACTTCAGCCATTTGTGTAATTTACCCCATCTATACTGGTTGCAACTCCTGGGTCATACTTCAGCCATTTGTGTCATTTCCCCCGTCTATACTGGTAGCTTCATAATATACAGGACCCACCTGTTGTACCTTGACCACTTGTAATAGAGTTGGATATATGAGAATATTCAGAATGACACTGAATTATGTGTGCACAATAATAAATTGAGATATCAGAATAATTAATGAGACTGAATTACGTGTGCACGAGAAAACATTGACTTTTCAGAATATTTAATATGAGAGACTGAATTACGTGTGCACAATAATACATTGACATATCAGAATATTTAATGAGACTGAATTACGTGTGCACAAGAAAACATTGACTTTTCAGAATATTTAATGTGAGAGACTGAATTACGTGTGCACAATAATACACTGACATATCAGAATATTTAATGAGACTGAATTACGTGTGCACAATAATACATTGACATATCAGAATATTTAATGAGACTGAATTACGTGTGCACAAGAAAAAAACATTGACATATCAGAAGCTTGAGGAACCTCAGAGAGAGAAAAAAATTAATAGTATCACATAATCACAAGAATTATTCAGAGACAATACAGTATGTGTTTTACTGCAAATGTTGGGTTTCTTATTCTTGTCATTACTTGGATCATCAATGTAATCTAATGATACTGCTTCACATGTACATGGACTGTGAATTCTACCCATGTGTGTGTAAAGACTGAATTCTACCCATGTACGTGTGAAGACTGTGAATTCTACCCATGTATGTGTGAAAACTGTGAATTCTTCCCATGTATGTGTGAAGATTGTGAATTCTACCCATGTATGTGTGAAAACTGTGAATTCTACCCATGTACCGTTATGTGTGAAAACTGTGAATTCTACCCAATGTATGTGTGAAGACTGAATTCTACCCATGTATGTGTGAAGACTGTGAATTCTACCCATGTATGTGTGAAGACTGAATTCTACCCATGTATGTGTGAAGACTGAATTCTACCCTTGCATGTGTGAAGACTGAATTTTACCCTTTCATGTGTGAAGACTGAATTCTACCCATGTATGTGTGAAGACTGAATTCTACCCATGTATGTATGAAGACTGTGAATTCTACCCATGTATGTGTGAAGACTGAATTCTACCCTTGCATGTGTGAAGACTGTTGTGACTTCTACCCTTGCATGTGTGAAGACTGTGAATTCTACCCATGTATGTGTGAAGACTGAATTCTACCCTTGCATGTGTGAAGACTGTGAATTCTACCCTTGTATGTGTGAAGACTGTGAATTCTACCCATGTATGTGTGAAGACTGAATTCTACCCATGTATGTGTGAAGACTGAATTCTACCCTTTCATGTGTGAAGACTGAATTCTACCCATGTATGTGTGAAGACTGAATTCTACCCTTGCATGTGTGAAGACTGAATTCTACCCATGCATGCGTGAAGACTGTGAATTCTACCCATGTATGTGTGAAGACTGAATTCTACCCTTGCATGCGTGAAGACTGTGAATTCTACCCATGTATGTGTGAAGACTGAATTCACCCATGTATGTGTGAAGACTGAATTCTACCCATGTATGTGTGAAGTCAGTCTTCACATACACATGGATAGAATTCAGTCTTCACATAGACATGGATGTAATTCAGTCTTCACATACACATAGATAGGATTCAGTTTTCACATACACATGGAAATATTTCAGTCATATGAACAGAATTCACAGTCTTAACACACATGGATAATATTCAGTCATCATACACACATATAGATGATTCACAGTTGTTACACACACATGGATAGAATTAGCCTGAATGTCAGTTATAATGTCCTTCAGCTACAGTAGTCCTTCTTGTAGCTGGAATAGGAGTTTTTTTTTGTGTAGTCTCCTTAGTGTGCTGGAAATGATGTTCTAAAACAGTATTTCTGGATATATATATTTACAAGCTGTATCTATGGCTACAAGTTGACTATCCAGTTGATCAACCTGAGCCTGTAGGTCATTGATTGGTTGTTCTAGCTTTAGTATTAATGGGTCCATTTGTTCTGGACTGGTGTTCAACAAGCTGTCAGTAGGAAGATCCCTTGTATCAAGATGATTGGCCAGAGGTCTGGTGCCAATTGAGTAAAGGTCAATAGTTGTGTAAAGACAAACTTGACATTGGTCAGCTCCCTACAATGGTTCCTGTCAGAGATTAAGAAATTCCAGATTCCATTTTATCTTTAACAAAGGTGCTTAATAATTCTGTGGCACTGGAATGCCTGCCTGATGTATGCATTATGTTTGACTCAATATTTCTTTCCTTCGAATTTGCTTTTTCCAGTCAGTCATACATATGTACATACAGTTTTTAGGTACAATGTCATGTAAGTACAAGATGAGGTCAATGTCATGTTGTAAGTACAAGATGAGGTTGATGTCATATTGTAAGTACAAGATGAGGTTGATGTCATGTAAGTACAAGATGAGGTTGATGTCATGTTGTAAGTACAAGATGAGGTTGATATGTTGTAAGTACAAGATGAGGTCAATATCATGTTGTAAGTACAAGATGAGGTTGATATGTTGTAAGTACAAGATGAGATCAGTATCATGTTGTAAGTACAAGATGAGGTCAATATGATGTTGTAAGTACAAGATGAGGTTAATATCATGTTGTAAGTACAAGATGAGGTCAATATTATGTTGTAAGTACAAGATGAGATCAGTATCATGTTGTAAGTACAAGATGAGATCAGTATCATGTTGTAAGTACAAGATGAGGTCAGTGTCATGTTGTAAGTACAAGATGAGGTCAATATCATATAAGTACAAGATGAGGTCAGTATCATGTAAGTACAAGATGAGGTTGATGTCATATTGTAAGTACAAGATGAGGTCAGTATCATGTAAGTACAAGATGAGGTTGATGTCATATTGTAAGTACAAGATGAGGTCAACATCATGGTGTAAGTACAAGATGAGGTCAGTATCATTTTGTTAAGTACAAGATCAGGTCAATATCATTTTGTGAGTACAAGATGAGGTCAGTGTCTTGTTGTAAGTACAAGATGAGGTTGATGTCATGTTGTAAGCACAAGATGAGGTCAGTATCATGTTGTAAGTACAAGATCAGGTCAATATCATTTTGTAAGTACAAGATGAGGTTGATGTCATATTGTAAGTACAAGATGAGGTCAACATCATGGTGTAAGTACAAGATGAGGTCAGTATCATTTTGTAAGTACAAGATGAGGTTGATGTCATATTGTAAGTACAAGATGAGGTCAACATCATGGTGTAAGTACAAGATCAGGTCAATATCATTTTGTAAGTACAAGATGAGGTCAGTGTCTTGTTGTAAGTACAAGATGAGGTTAATGTCATATTGTAAGCACAAGATGAGGTCAGTATCATGTTGTAAGTACAAGATGAGGTCAGTGTCATGTTGTAAGTACAAGATGAGGTCAGTATCATGTTGTAAGTATAAGATGAGGTCAGTGTCATGTTGTAAGTACAAGATGAGGTCAGTATCATGTTGTAAGTATAAGATGAGGTCAATATCATGTAAGCACAAGATGAGGTCAATATCATGTTGTATTTACAGGATGAGGTTAATGTCATGTAAGTACAAGATGAGGTCAATATGATGTTGTAAGTACAAGATGAGGTTGATGTCATGTTGTAAGCACAAGATGAGGTCAATATCATGTAAGTACAAGATGAGGTCAATATCATGTTGTAAGTACAAGATGAGGTTGATGTCATGTTGTAAGCACAAGATGTCAGTGTCATGTTATAAGTACAAGATGAGGTCAATATCATGTTGTAAGTACAAGATGAGGTCAATATCATGTAAGTACAAGATGAGGTTGATGTCATGTTGTAAGTACAAGATGAGGTTGATGTCATGTTGTAAGCACAAGATGAGGTCAATATCATGTAAGTACAAGATGAGGTCAATATCATGTTGTAAGTACAAGATGAGGTTGATGTCATGTTGTAAGCACAAGATGTCAGTGTCATGTTGTAAGTACAAGATGAGGTCAATATCATGTTGTAAGTACAAGATGAGGTCAATATCATGTAAGTACAAGATGAGGTTGATGTCATGTTGTAAGTACAAGATGAGGTTGATGTCATGTTGTAAGTACAAGATGAGGTCAATGTCATGTTGTAAGTACAAGATGAGGTCAATGACATGTTGTAAGTACAAGATGAGGTCAATATCATGTAAGTACAAGATGAGGTCAATATCATGTAAGTACAAGATGAGGTTGATGTCATGTTTTAAGTACAAGATGAGGTTGATGTCATGTTGTAAGTACAAGATGAGGTCAATGTCATGTTGTAAGTACAAGATGAGGTCAATATCATGTTGTAAGTACAAGATGAGGTTGATGTCATGTTGTAAGTACAAGATGAGGTTAATATCTTGTAAGTACAAGATGAGGTTGATGTCATGTTGTAAGTACAAGATGAGGTTGATGTCTTGTAAGTACATGATGAGGTCAGTATGATGTAAGTACAAGATGAGGTTGATGTCATGTAAGTATAAGATGAGGTCAATATCATGTTGTAAGTACAAGATGAGGTCAGTATCATGTTGTAAGTACAAGATGAGGTCAGTATCATGTTGTAAGTACAAGATGAGGTCAGTATCATGTTGTAAGTACAAGATGAGGTCAGTATCATGTTGTAAGTACAAGATGAGGTCAATATCATGTAAGTACAAGATGAGGTTGATGTCATGTTGTAAGCACAAGATGAGGTCAGTATCATGTTGTAAGTATAAGATGAGGTCAAAGTCATGTTGTAAGTACATGTTGAGGTTGATGTCATGTTGTAAGCACAAGATGAGGTCAGTATCATGTTGTAAGTACAAGATGAGGTCAATGTCATGTTGTAAGTACAAGATGAGGTTGATGTCATGTTGTAAGTACAAGATGAAGTCAGTATCATGTTGTAAGTACAAGATGAGGTCAATGTCATGTTGTAAGTACAAGATGAGGTTGATGTCATGTTGTAAGCACAAGATGAGGTCAGTATCATGTTTTAAGTACCAGATGAGGTTGATGTCATATTGTAAGTACAAAATGAGGTTGATGTCATGTTGTAAGTACAAGATGAGGTAACTATGTAAGCACAAGATGAGGTCAGTATCATGTTTTAAGTACAAGATGAGGTTGATGTCATATTTTAAGTACAAGATTAAGTCAGTGTCATGTTTTAAGTACAAGATGAGGTCAGTATCATGTTGTAAGTGCAAGATGAGGTTGATGCCATGTTGTATTTACAGGATGAGGTCAGTATCATGTTGTAAGGAGAAGATGAGGTCAATGTCATGTTGTAAGTACAAGATGAGGTCAATACCATGTTGTAAGTACAAGATGAGGTTGGTTTCATGTTGTAAGTACAAGATGAGGTCAATATCTTGTTGTAAGTACAAGATGAGGTTGATGTCATGTTGTAAGTACAAGATGAGGTTGATGTCTTGTAAGTACATGATGAGGTCAGTATGATGTAAGTACAAGATGAGGTTGATGTCATGTAAGTATAAGATGAGGTCAATATCATGTTGTAAGTACAAGATGAGGTCAGTATCATGTAAGTACAAGATGAGGTCAGTATCATGTTGTAAGTACAAGATGAGGTCAGTATCATGTTGTAAGTACAAGATGAGGTCAATATCATGTAAGTAAAAGATGAGGTCAATATTATGTTGTATTTACAGGATGAGGTTAATGTCATGTAAGTACAAGATGAGGTCAATATGATGTTGTGAGTACAAGACGAGGTCAATATCATGTAAGTACAAGATGAGGTTGATGAGGTTGATGTCATATTGTAAGTACAAGATGAGGTCAGTATCATGTTGTTAGTACAAGATGAGGTTGATGTCATGTTGTAAGTACAAGATGAGGTAACTATGTAAGCACAAGATGAGGTCAATATCATGTTTTAAGTACAAGATGAGGTTGATGTCATATTGTAAGTACATGATGAGGTCAATGTCATGTTGTAAGTACAAGATGAGGTCAATGTCATGTTGTAAGTACATGATGAGGTCAGTATGATGTTGTAAGTACAAGATGAGGTTGATGTCATGTAAGTACAATATGAGGTTGATGTCATATTTTAAGTACCAGATGAAGTCAGTGTCATGTTTTAACTACAAGATGAGGTCAGTATCATATTTTAAGTGCACGATGAGGTTGATGCCATGTTGTATTTACAGGACGAGGTCAGTATCATGTTGTAAGTACAAGATGAGGTCAGTATCATGTTGTAAGTACAAGATGAGGTTGATGTCATGTTATAAGTACAAGATGAGGTTGATGTCTTGTAAGTACATGATGAGTTCAGTATGATGTAAGTACAAGATGAGGTTGATGTCTTGTAAGTACATGATGAGGTCAGTATCATGGTGTAAGTACAAGATGAGGTCAGTATCATGTTGTAAGTACAAGATGAGGTCAATGTCTTGTTGTAAGTACAAGATGAGGTTGATGTTATGTTGTAAGTACAAGATGAGGTTGATGTTATGTTGTAAGTACAAGATGAGGTCAATATCTTGTTGTAAGTAAAAGATGAGGTTGATGTTATGTTGTAAGTACAAGATGAGGTCAGTATCGTGTTGTAAGTACAAGATGAGGTGAATGTCTTGTAGAAATTGTAAGTTAAAGATGAGGCCAGTATCATGTGTGAGTTATAAGTAAGAGATGAGTTGAATATCATGCATGAGTTTTAAGTACAAGACGGGGTCAATATCATGTACGAGTTGTTTATACTAGATGATGTCAGTATAATATATGAGTTTTAAGTACCAGATGGCGCCAATAACATGTACGAGTTGTTAATGCTAGATGAGGTAAAGATCATGTACGAGTTGTTAATGCTAGATGAGGTAAAGATCATGTACGAGTTGTTAATGCTTGACGAGTTGTACATACAAGATCAGGCCAACATCATTTTCGCATTGTAAGTACAAAATAAGGACAATATCATCTATGCATACACACATACATGTAGGTGTGTGTCTGTGTGTGTGTGTTTTTTTATATACTAGATTGTTGTTTGTAACTTGTTCAGGCAAATAAACAAGACAGAGCTTTGTAAGCACTAAAACCTTTATTAACAAGAATTGCCCAGGTATATGAAACTAAGCAGTTATAACAGGTATATTAAATTAAATAGTTGTAACAGGTATATGAAACAAAATAGTTGTAAAAACGGTAACATATTTGACAACTAGGCTATTCAAACATCACAGATTAAAATATATTTTCTAATTGTTTATGTCAATAAAATTAGCATTTTAAAGAACCAAACAAATTTCAAACAAAATAGAGAAAACAATATATCTGGCCACATCATTATGACAAAATAATGGTTTTGAAACATATTTTTACATTACCAGTATCTGGTTGACATCTGCATAACTATTTCACTATAATTTTCTGTATATAATGTGACAGTTGATATTTACTTGATCAGTTAACTAAATGCAAGTATATACCAATTTGTTAATCAGAGCACTATATAAAAATCATAGAAGATGTTCTTCTCCTCTACGAAAAGTGTTACACTTTTCATAGAGGAGAAGAACATCTTCTATGATTTTTTATAGTATAGTCTAAAGGTCAGAGGTCAGGATCATGGTTAGTCATGATAAGAACATGATTTCTGAATAGAATGTTTAGTTGAACACTGCATTACCATGACCAAAGGTCAAAATCATTGAGATAGATTTGTCAAACAGTCCTGCATAAAGGACAATCTAACAGCAATATCATATACTACAGTTCATGGTTGACCTGTCACATAGGATAACAAATAGCTGGCATATCATGTACTGCATACAGTTCATGGTTGACCTGTCACCAAGGATAACAAATAGCTGGAATATCATGTACAGCATACAGTTTGTGGCTGACATGTCACCAAGGATAACAGATAGCTGGCATATCATGTACTGCTAACAGTTCATGGTTGATTTGTCACCAAGGAAAACAAATAGTAGGTTTACTATATCCTACATACAGTTCATGGTTGACCTGTTACTAAGGATAACAAATAGCAGGCTTACCATGTCCTGCATACAGTCTGTGGTTGACTTGTCACCAATGATATCAAATAGCTGGCATATCATGTACTGCATACAGTTCATGGTTGACTTGTCACCAAGGAAAACATATAGTAGGTTTACCATATCCTCCATACAGTTAATGGTTGACCTGTCACTAAGGATAACAAATAGCAGGCTTACTATGTCCTGCATACAGTCTGTGGTTGACTTGTCACCAATGATATCAAATAGCTGGCATATCATGTACTGCATACAGTTCATGGTTGACCTGTCACCAAGGATAACATATAGTAGGCTTACCATATACTCCATACAGTTCATGGTTGACATGTCACCAAGCATAACAGGTAGCTGGCATATCATGTACTGCTAACAGTTCATGGTTGACTTGTCACCAAGGAAAACAAATAGTAGGTTTACAATATCCTCCATACAGTTCATGGTTGACCTGTCACTAAGGATAACAAATAGCAGGCTTACCATGTCCTGCATACAGTCTGTGGTTGACTTGTCACCAATGATATCAAATAGCTGGCATATCATGTACTGCATACAGTTCATGGTTGACTTGTCACCAAGGATAACATATAGTAGGCTTACCATATACTACATACAGTTCATGGTTGACCTGTGATTAAAGATAACAAATAGCAGGCTTACTATGTCCTACATAGTTTGTAGTTGACATGTCACCATGGATGACAAATAGCAGGCATATCATTTACTATATACAGTTCATGCTGACTTGTCACCAATGATAACACAATTTATTTCTTATTTGTAAAAAAAATCATAAATAAAATAATATTTATTTTAAAGAATAAAGGAAACAACCACATTAAAAAAATAAAGAAATGGAGCACAAAACGAACAAGCTATCACAAGGGACTTTATTACAACACAAATGGGACTTTATTAAAACACACTGGGACTTTATTACAACACTATGACAATTATTTCAGATCAGAGTGCCAGGTTACATTGTATTTGAGCACAAATAAACCATATTTGTTCAGGTCTTAAGAGGCTTTTGTTTATGTTTGCTTATTCTTTTGAAACTGCTATGACTATTGATCTGTACACTTACTGTATATACTTGCTTCTGAGTCAGGTCCAATAGATCTAACTGTATAGACCCAGATCTGCCATTGCAAAATGCATCAACAGATTTGGGTGTATACAGTTAGTTAGGGGTAATCAGTGGAACAAACAACATAGATCTGCTTTTGTATTATGCAATGCCAGTGAGGGTTTATGTTGTTTGCTGTTGAATTTGACTTACATGTGAGTGTATCCAGTACTGTTGTAGAGGACTTGACTTACATGTGAGTGTATACAGTACTGTTGTAGAGGACTTGACTTACATGTGAGTGTATACAGTACTGTTGTAGAGGACTTGACTTACATGTGAGTGTATACAGTACTGTTGTAGAGGACTTGACTTACATGTGAGTGTATACAGTACTGTTGTAGAGGACTTGACTTACATGTGAGTGTATACAGTACTGTTGTAGAGGACTTGACTTACATGTGAGTGTATACAGTACTGTTGTAGAGGACTTGACTTACATGTGAATGTATACGGTACTGTTGTAGAGGACTTACATGTGAGTGTATACAGTACTGTTGTAGAGGACTTGACTTACATGTGAGTGTATACAGTACTGTTGTAGAGGACTTGACTTATATATGGTACTAATGTAGTGCTTAGATGTGAGTATATACAGTACTGATGTAGAACTTACATATGAACATATACTGTACTGGTTTACATGTGAGTGTATAAGATACTGATGTAGTGCTTACTTGTGAATGTATACAGTACTGATGTAGAGAACTTGACTTATATGTGAGTGTATACAATACTGATGTAAAGAACTTGACTTATATGTGAGTGTATATGGTACTGATGCAGAGAACTTGGCTAACATGTGAGTGTATACAATAATGATGTAGTGCTTACTTGTGAGTGTATACAATACTGATGTAAAGAACTTGACTTAATGTAAGTGTATACGGTACTGATGCAAAGTACTTGGATGATCGCAGTAAACAAACTACTCTGTATTAGTCCATTTTGATTGGAAACGGATTTTCCTGGGTGTGGGAAATGGATTTGCCTGCGTGTGGTAAATGGATTTGCCAGGGTATGGGAAATTTATTTGCCTGGGCATGTGAAATGGATTTGCCAGGGTTTGGTGGGGGAAAAGGAAAGGAGGTATCTATACTGCATTAGTGATTGATATTTTTTGCCAATATTGTCATCATGCGAAATTGGACAACCATACATTGCTGTGACACTGTATGACAAGATCACTAAAATGGCATATATCCCATAATACACTGGCAGTTTGCTTATAATCACACATAGCACAACGTGCTAGCAGATCATGGGCTATAACAGTTTGCATATAGTCACATATAGTACAAACCATATAGATATCATTAGTAGCTTGTGTCTTTTGTTCTCTGTTCCATTGGTTGACTTTGAACATTACCGTCTGGTATATGTTGGTGGTACTCAATAAATCTTTAAATTGTTGTAAAATAAAATGCTGAGGTCAATTGGCAATTATTGCAAAAGTCGTTTAAATTGGTGTGAAATAAAATGCCTAGGACATTGTACTGCTGTTTGCTGCATTGCTGATTTGAGAAGATAATTTCTTTTGTTAATTCATTGATTTTCAGAAAGTGTCATGTACTGACTTAAGTATTTTGTATTTTCCCTTCAAATATAGGCAGCAAATGTTGTCATTAAAATGATCTTGAACTTTGAAAAGTTTTCCTGTTGTGAAAATAGCAACTGTATTCAGAGGTTTAACAAATAGTCATTGAGGGTATGAAATTATTGCCATGTTAGAAACTATGAAAGAATGTAAAACATAAAAACTTCATGTAAAAATATTATGTTAACAAACTGAAAACATTGTTAACTCATTCAGCCCCAGAGGTTTTTGTCTGAAATGTGCGTAGGAAAGACCGGGGGGGTGGGGGCTATTTCTGACTGCATCATAATACATCAGCTGTCAACAGATTTTCCATGAGACTAATGCCTAGTTGTATTAGAAACATCATTTTCCATTGGTTATTTTGCTTGCGCATGAGCAGAAGGGTAAAAGTTGGAGTTCCTTTTTTTTTTTTTTGCTTAATGGACCCATCATTTTCGTATGGAGACCGCAATTTATTCCAAATGCCCACCGTATCCTAGTTTTTGCAAAGAATCACCTGTCTGTCTTAGATCTGAGGCCAAAAGGTCTAAAATCCAGACACAAAATCACATTCCGACCTCGAACGAATTTGGGTGGAGAAAAAAAACAGGTCCAAAAAATGAGGTTTTTACCTCTGTATTTTGTAGTGCAACTAGAACTAACAGATTATTTGGTAACATTTTAGAGCTATATCTGTCAGCTTTTTTTAAATACCACCCACGTTGGTGTATCTTGAATGACCTTGATGCTGCAGAGCTCGGAAATAGGGTACAGCCTCCTCATGCCTACAGACAGGATCAGGGCCGAATTGATTAAAGTCAATTTAATCAGGAAATTTAACAGTATCAGAATGTGTGTTTTGATGTCAAAGTTGTGCAGTTTTAAATGTAAGAGAAAAAGCTGTGTGGAAAAAAAATGATAAGAAAAGTGGCAAGAATATGGAATAAGAATATATAATACAAAAAAGTGACCAGATTATGTAATAAGAAAAGTGACAAGAATATGTGATAAGAATATGTAATACAGAAAGTGACAAGAATATGTAATACAAAAAGTGACAAGAATATGTAATACAAGAAGTAACAAGAATATGTTAATACAAAAGTGACAAGAATATGTAATAAAAAAGTGAGAAGAATATGTAATAAAAAAGTGACAAGAATATGTAATACAAGAAGTGACTTACTGCTCCAGTGGCCTAGTGGTTAGAGTGTTCACCTTGGATGCAGGAGGTCATCATGGGTTCTTTCCCCGGCTGAATCATACCAAAGACTTACAAAAATGGTACTAACAGCTGCCTCGCTTGATGATCAGCATTAAGAGGTTAGTGTTAGGACTGGTTGGCCTGGTGTCAGAATAATGTGACTGGGTGGGACATCATGCTACATGTCTGCGGCATGATGCCCCAGTGTTAGACATCACTATAAACTGTCACACTGCAGATATCATAGCAATATGACTGAAATTTGTTTAAGGCTACGTTAAAAATCCAAATCACACACAGTAATACAAAAAGTGATAAGAATGCGTAATACAAAAAGTGACAAGAATACGTAATACAAAAAGTGAGAAGAATATGTAATAAGAATATGTCGTTACTGACAGTGAGGACTAAAGCAAAGCAAGTAATCAAAACTGCCATTATGTTCACACTGGTTCTGTGACTAAACAAAACAGCCATGATGTTCACACTGGTCCAGTGACTAATCAAAACTGCCATGATGTTCACACTGGTCCAGTGACTAAACAAAACAGCCATGATGTTCACATTGGTCCAGTGACTAATCAAAACTGCCATGATGTTCACACTAGTCCAGTGACTGAACAAAAAACTGCCATGATGTTCACACTGGTCCAGTGACTAAACAAAACTGCCATGATGTTCACACTGGTCCAGTGACTAAACAAAACTGCCATGATGTTCACACTAGTCCAGTGACTAAACAAAACTGCCATGATGTTCACATTGTGGTTCACTGACAATATTAGCTGAAGCAGAGACAGTTTTTCATCAGTGGCTGTATTCACAGGTGATGATGGATACAGTATGGATGCAAGGGTATCATGCTTGCAACTTGAATAATCAAATATTTAATAGTAACCACCCCCCACACACACACATGGAAGGCTACCTGCCAGGTAAGTTGGTCTAACAGAAATGAGGCGAATGATGAGACATTTTAAAAAAAGACAAAAGTTTTTTGTTGTCTTTTGGGCAAGCAGTAAAGTCCACCATACAAGAAAAGCAACATTCATTATGTACCATATGTACTCACTTACTAGCTGATTGCAACTGTAAATTGAACAGAGCTAGATCTGTCAATGCATAATGTGCCAGCAGATCTGTTTGTTTTGTTTTGGATAAGTAATGAGTTAAACAAACAGAATTGACCATGATCTGCCAGTGCATTATGCAATGGCAGATCAGTTTCTTTTTTGCAGTTTAATTTGACTTATAAGCAAGTACATTATGGTAGTGAAGTGAGCAGCTGTCAAAGTCGGAATGATGCGTTTTATATGTAAGATGAAAGTGAAAATATCAGATGGTAAGACCTGAAATGAAGTGTTTTACCTGTAAGATGAAAGTGAAAATATCAGATGGTAAGACCTGAAATGAAGTGTTTACCTGTAAGATGAAAGTTAATATTGGACAGTAAGACCTGAAATGATGTGTTTTACCTGTAAGATGAAAGTGAAAACGTCAGAAAGTAATACTTGAAATGATGCGTTTTTACCTGTAAGATGAAAGTTAATATTAGACAGTAAGCCTGAAATGATGTGTTTTACCTGTAAGATGAAAGTGAAAACATCAGAAAGTAATACTTGAAATGATACGTTTTTACCTGTAAGATGAAAGTTATTATTGGACAGTAAGACCTGAAATGATGTGTTTTACCTGTAAGATGAAAGTGAAAACGTCAGAAAGTAATACTTGAAATGATGCGTTTTTACCTGTAAGATGAAAGTTATTATTGGACAGTAAGACCTGAAATGATGTGTTTTACCTGTAAGATGAAAGTGAAAACATCAGAAAGTAATACTTGAAATGATGCATTTTTACCTGTAAGATGAAAATTATTATTGGACAGTAAGACCTGAAATGATGTGTTTTACCTGTAAGATGAAAGTGAAAACATCAGAAAGTAATACTTGAAATGATGCGTTTTTACCTGTAAGATGAAAGTTATTATTGGACAGTAAGACCTGAAATGATGTGTTTTACCTGTAAGATGAAAGTGAAAACATCAGAAAGTAATACTTGAAATGATGCGTTTTTACCTGTAAGATGAAAGTTATTATTGGACAGTAAGACCTGAAATGATGTGTTTTACCTGTAAGATGAAAGTGAAAACATCAGAAAGTAATACTTGAAATGATGCGTTTTTACCTGTAAGATGAAAGTTATTATTGGACAGTAAGACCTGAAATGATGTGTTTTACCTGTAAGATGAAAGTGAAAACATCAGAAAGTAATACTTGAAATGATGCATTTTTACCTGTAAGATGAAAGTTATTATTGGACAGTAAGACCTGAAATGATGTGTTTTACCTGTAAGGTGAAAGTGAAAACATCAGAAAGTAATACTTGAAATGATGCGTTTTTACCTGTAAGATGAAAGTTATTATTGGACAGTAAGACCTGAAATGATGTGTTTTACCTGTAAGATGAAAGTGAAAACATCAGAAAGTAATACTTGAAATGATGCGTTTTTACCTGTAAGATGAAAGTTATTATTGGACAGAAAGACCTGAAATGATGTGTTTTACCTGTAAGATGAAAGTGAAAACATCAGAAAGTAATACTTGAAATGATGCGTTTTTACCTGTAAGATGAAAGTTATTATTGGACAGTAAGACCTGAAATGATGTGTTTTACCTGTAAGATGAAAGTGAAAACATCAGAAAGTAATACTTGAAATGATGCATTTTTACCTGTAAGATGAAAGTTAAATATTGAACAATATGCAGAGAGCTGTATGTAGTTAATATCCAATAAGTTAAAAATGGCTTTGATGACTGAGCCAGTATAATGAAGATCAGGGCCTAAAGTACATTGAAGATCAGGGTCTACAGTACAATGAAGATCAGGGTCTACAGTACATTGAAGATCAGGGTCTACAGTACATTGAAGATCAGGGTCTACAGTACATTGAAGATCAGGGTCTACAATACAGTGAAGATCAGGGTCTACAATACAGTGAAGATCAGGGTCTACAGTACATTGAAGATCAGGGTCTACAATACAGTGAAGATCAGGGTCTACAGTACAATAAAGATCAGGGTCTACAGTACATTGAAGATCAGGGTCTACAGTACATTGAAGATCAGGGTCTACAGTACATTGAAGATCAGGGTCTACAATACAGTGAAGATCAGGGTCTACAGTACAATGAAGATCAGGGTCTACATTGTACTTGACATTCAAGATGTAAGAAAATGGCTAGGATGGATTGAATATAAACTCCCTGATTCATTAGAATGCAGAAAAGACACCATGTCAAGAGTTGTGTTTAAAATTCCCCATGATCCTGGATAATATGACCCAACGCTGTAAATACCTGTCACAATAAATCCCAATAAATCTCTGCATGTAAAGTTTGAGTGCCTACGTAGATGAGGATATGTTCATTCAAAATAATCACAATAAATCTTCCTTGCTTAACATTAAGCCCATTTCTATGTTTCACACACTTTTATTTAACAAAGCTTATCTCTGGCTCATTGATGAGAACACACACACACACACACATACATGTATGTATATAAACACATGCACTTTTTCTCCAAATAATTGAGATAAGGACTTCCAGGTTTATCATAGAAAAATAACGTACTGTTAGCATAGAAACATTTATAGGAATAACTGGTTCCAAAGAACAACTCCAGTAAATGCATGTTCAGATTTAGAGGTGTGATTAAAATCAATCCGAAGTTAGAACATATATTGAAACTGATTTACAAGTATGCAGATAGTTAATAAAAAGTAAATAGTAACAAAACAACAGCAGTATGAACATTTTTTTTAACCACTGTAAGAAACAATGCTTTGTTTTGGTGCATTGAAACCTTTTTTTAACAGTTATCTGTAGCAAAGAACCATCAGTAAATAAAAAGTTATTCTAAAACACGCCAAATTTGTTTATAATTTAAACATGTTCATACAGACCCTGAGTAAAGCTTAATTCTAACAGATAGCATTATCTGAATACTGTACATGTGATGTACAGTTTACCCATGTGAGAAAGCCATGTGAGACATGCCTGTCTCGTAAATGTATACTCAATAACTCGGTATGGGATGTCATTATACATATGACACGTTTACAGTTATTTTGGTGTAAGCTCAACCTTTCTCGGGGTCCTGGGTGGCTGAGTGGTCTAGAGCACTCACCTCTGCCAGTCGAAGCCATCTCAAATTTGTCTATGTGGGTTTGACTCTCAAGTTTTGCCAGTAGTTTGGTATGTAAGGGAGCCTGGCAGTGGCTTCCCGTGGGTTGGTGATTTTGATGTCCTGAAAAATGGCATTATACCCACAACAACAACAACAAAAATCAACCCTTATGCTCGATTTAATGACTAAACACTTTGATAAATACATGCACTTGGTGCCACCATTCTTTTCTGATTAGAAATGAGAAAGAAAAAAAATCCATAACATATGTTGTATGGATAGTGGAACCCCACCCTTGGAATCAGAATTTGATGGAATGAATTTGGCACACACCCAACTTGTGGAATCAAACTTTGTTGGAAGGAATTTAGCAAAGCCTTGATGCTGATCTCATATTCTGACTCATGGTTAGGATTTCCCTATCTACATCACTCAAATTCTGACTCTTGGTCCCTATCTACACCACTTAATTTCTGACTCTTGGTCCCTATCTGCACCACTCAGATTTTGAATCTTGGTCCCTATCTACACCACTCAAATTCTTACTCTTGGTCCCTATCTACACCATTCAAATTCTGAGTCATGGATGGGATTTCTCTATCTACACCACTCAAATTCTGACTCGTGTGAGAGTTCCCTATCTATACCACTAAAATTCTGACTCTTGGTCCTTATCTACACCACTCAAAATTCTGATTCTTGTGTGGGATTTCCCTGTCTACACCACTGTATATGATAGATTATATTAATCCACATGTGGTTGTACATCATTGTGCCAATCCACAGGTGTGGTTGTACATCATTGTGCTAATTCAAAGGTGTGGTTGTATATCATTGTGTTAATCCACAGGTGGTTGTACATTATTGTGTTATTCCAAAGGTGTGGCTGTACAATATTGGACCGCTCTGGTGGCCTAGTGGTTAGAGCATTCGCCTCAGATGCGGGAGGTCGTGGGTTCTATCCCCGGTCGAGTCATACCAAAGACTTACAAAAATGGTATCCACAGCTACCTCACTTGGCGCTCAGCATTAAGATGTTAGTGTTAGGACTGGTCGGCCTGGTGTCGGGATGATGGGTGGGACATCATGCTACATGCCTGTGGCATGATTCCCCAGTGCTAGACATCACTATAAACTGTCACACTGCAGACATTGTGTTGATATGACTGATTTTTTTTAAAGCTACGCTAAAAATCCAAATTACACACACACACATACAATACTGTGTTAATCCACGGGTGTGGTTGTACATAATTGTGTTAATCCACAGGCGTGGTTGTATATCACTTTGTTAATCCACAGGTGTGATTGTACATCATTGTGTTAATCCAAAGGTGTGGTTGTACATCAGTGTGTTAATCCACAGGTGTAGTTTTACATCATTGTGTTAATCCACAGATATGGTTGTACATCATTTTGTGTTAATAAAGTACCAGTACATCTCTCTTGATAAGTCCATCATCTATATTTAGAAACATTTATGCAATTTTTTGAGACCCACTTTAGTAGGAGTGGAGACATAGCTTTCATTTAAGTAAGAACTACTGTATGTGAGAATTATTGTACATATATGAAGGTAACATAGTATACATATTTAAACGCTAAATACTGTACATGTTAAAAGGGAAAATTATCTCAAATGAAAAACCATTAAATTATTAAGGATTTTTTTTGTTATGCAATGAATATCCACAAAATTAAATCCACTATAAGCATACAAAGGAAAACATAATGACTCCCCAAAATATTGGTACATAAAACTGTCCATTAATCCTGTTGACTATGAAATTTCATCTCCATGACACTGTCCATTAATCGCACTAGCAATGAAATTTCATCCCCATGAAACTGTCCATTAATCCCACTAGCAATGAAATTTCATCTCCATGAAACTCAATTAATCCCACGAGCAATGAAATTTCATCCCCATGAAACTGTCAATTATTCCCACTAGCAATGAAATTTCATCTCCATGAAACTGTCCATTAATCTCATTAAATTATTAAGGATTTTTTTTGTTATGCAATGAATATCCACAAAATTAAATCCACTATAAGCATACAAAGGAAAACATAATGACTCCCCAAAAAATTGGTACATAAAACTGTCCATTAATCCTGTTGACTATGAAATTTCATCTCCATGACATTGTCCATTAATCCCACTAGCAATGAAATTTCATCCCCATGAAACTGTCCATTAATCCCACTAGCAATGAAATTTCATCTCCATGAAACTCAATTAATCCCACTAGCAATGAAATTTCATCCCCATGAAACTGTCCATTATTCCCACTAGCAATGAAATTTCATCTCCATGAAACTGTCCATTAATCTCACTAGCAATGAAATTTCATCTCCATGAAACTGTCCATTAATCCCACTAGCAGTGAAATTTTATCCCCATGAAACTGTCCATTATTCCATTATTCCCACTAGCAATGAAATTTCATCCCCATGAAACTGTCCATTATTCCCACTAGCAATGAAATTTCATCTCCATGAAACTGTCCATTAATCTCACTAGCAATGAAATTTCACCTCCATGAAACTGTCCATTAATCCCACTAGCAATGAAATTTCATCCCCATGAAACTGTCCATTATTCCCACTAGCAATGAAATTTCATCTCCATGAAACTGTCCATTAATCCCACTTGCAATGAAATTTTATCCCCATGAAACTGTCCATTATTCCCACAAGCAATGAAATTTCATCTCCATGAAAATATCCATTAATCCAACTAACAATGAAATTTCATCTCCATGAAACTGTCCATTAATTAAATTTTATTTCCATGAATATTTAGATCTTATACTATTTTCAATTGTAAATGCAAAACTGTAATTTCAAACTTAACAATACTTCAGAGCATTTTTACATACAATGAGCAACAATCTAGGAAAAGAAGTAATATCTATTTATGAGTAAAATAACATAAACATTAATAATAACCCACAAATTCTACTTCTTGTAACTTGATAATTAAAATTTTACTGAATAAAACAAAATAAATTTAAACAAATTTAAACCAGACAAAAACAACAAAACCGGTTTTGTGCCTTCATTACGTTAATGTATATTATTAATGATGCATGTATAATCTTGACCCTTGCATTTGTACATGTCTTGACCTTTGTGTACATGTCTTGACCTTTGTGTACATGTCTTGACCTTTGTGCACATGTTTTGAACTTTGTGTACATGTCTTGACCTTTGTGTACATGTCTTGATCCTTGCATGTGTACATATCTTGACCTTTGTGTACATGTTTTGACCTTTGTGTTTGTACATGTCTTGACCATTGTGTGGTGTATAAATATCTTGATCCTTGCATGTGTACATTTTTTGACCTTTGTGTATGTCTTGACCTTTGTGTACATGTCTTGGCCTTTGTATATATGTCTTGATCCTTGTGTATAATGTCTTGATCCTTGCATTTGTACATGTCGGCCTGTCAGATAATAAGCCTTTTTGCAGATCTTCACAGAAAGAAAAAGAAATTGAAAGCATGCATACATGTTGAAGAACTGTTTTCTTGATACAGTAGTCTAGATATTGTAATAGCCTTGAACCAAGAACAAACTTGTTTTAAAAGCACAATATGCAGTAAATATAGTAATGTGATATACTTTCAGGCTGTGTTGTATCTTTACTAAAGTCATACGTTTAGCAAATGATACATCTTTCATTTTTCTGTTGACCTATTTCAGGTAATCGTAAAATTTAATACTTCCCTCAGTTGTGACTGCCATCAATAGCTTATCTTGTGTCACACCAACAAATTTCAAAATGTCATCTGCAATCAAAGATCTGTTCAGTTTGCCACGTGAATTTAAAATGTCCACTCGTCCCTCACGTTTGTCTGTAACAATTATGTTTCCATGATAATCAACACACACATGATCAGGACCATCAAATATTTCTCCATTGGTGTCACTGTTGCCATATTCGAAAATCAGTTCCCCACTAGCATCAAAACCAATGACAGAGTGACTGCCAGGGTCTGTGACATAAAAGCTCCCTAATTTAGGGAATATTGAAATGCAGTGAGGCTTTTCCAATAAATGCAGGCCTAAATCTTGGTAATCCTCGTTTGTTATCCGATGAATTAAATGACCATCCTTATCAAACATGGCTACATTTCCTCCAAGTTTGGATGTTTTTCCTGAATTTGTAACATGGGGATACCTGTTGGATGTTACAAGTAAATTTCCATGTCCATCAGCTGTGATAAAATTAACCCCAAAACTGTCAATCTGGGTATCAGCCAATAAATGTCCTGTTCCATCGTTCTCATAGACTCTGACTTTGTAACGGTTATCTCCCCTTGCAATGCAGATGGCAACTTTGCCATCACTTGCCACCGAGTGAATATTCCAGCCATTTGGGACTTTGATTTGTCCACGTAGTATCCCACGTTTTTCTAGAACATAGATAGTCTGACCACTTGCAGACGAGGCACCAATAATGATGTCGCCTTGTTTATTAATCCCTATGCCCTTCATACACTCATGCTGTATAGATGGAGGTAAATTGATCTCCCGTTTTGGATTATCAAGATGAAAGCTAGTATCTTCTTCGTATTCATTTGACTGTATCTCTTCATGAAATTTCACATTTCGAATTTCTTCTCTTGGAGAGCTTTTTCTTTCAGTTGTAGCTTCTTTTATCTCATTGGAATCTGATGGGGCATCTGTTTCAGGTTGTGTGAGATCTTCTTGCACAATTTCCTGTGTGAGATCTCTTTGTTTAAGGTCAGCTATCTCAGTCTCATTGTTCTCCATGGTATCGCTGGCATGGCCTGAGTCACCGCCACTGTTATTAACCACAGATGGTTCCTTCGGGGATTGAGGCTTATCCTCAGTATGTAATTCTCCAAACAAATTGCAGATTGTTTCCACAGTTACTTGTGGCTCTGTAAGCTTGATCTTAGTTGGCTGGATTGGATCTGTCATGGGCTCCTCTGCACACAGATCCCGAACCCTCTGAGATACAGTTCGCCTCATGAGGACTTTTTCCTCACATGATCCATAGGCCAGAAGCTTCTCTGTAAAGTCACGAACTCCATCTATGGCAGCTAAATGCATCTGAAGTTCTCCGCGCCTGTCAACAATTTCCTTCATTTTCTGGTCTTTACGCTGGTCAATTTCTGCCAGTAGGACTGCCTCATAATTATTTATCAAGTCATACAGACATTTTTTACGTCTTCTGATAATTTCATGTAAGTCCTCATGATGTTTTATTGTTTCAATTTCTGCTGACTGCAGTTGGTTTAGTGCATCTTTTAAAGCATGTGTGTCATTTTCCAGCTGCAATAACGGTGCTTTTATTTTGTTCTCAAAATTTTCTGCAACTGCAACCAACTCGGCACACCTGTGCTCCTCATGATATGAGAGATGACAGTCAGAACAAACTGCTGTGTCACAATCCACACAGAACATAGCACCGATGTCAAGAGGGTCATAATATGGACAACATGTTTCAATTGCAAACTTTCCGGAACTTTTTGCCGAGCCATGGTTCCTCATATGTTGGTCATGTTCTTCAATTTTCTTAATCTCGTGGCTAGCTGTCTCAAATTGATCTTGATGCATCGTTGTACAGTTATCACACAAAAATCCATCACAGTTTACACAGTAAATACTCGACTCAATAAAATTCCCTGCATTTTTACAAAACTGACACAGTCGATCTCGGTCCTGACTTGAAACAGTGGGATTCGACAGGCGTCTGGCCAGATGGTTGTCAGAAAAATCATCTAGTCCTGCCTCTGTGAACTCGTTCTCTGTACCGCAGATTGGACACCAGAATACGCCATCTTTAAGAGTTTTCTCAATGTGGTCATGGAGACAAGTCTTGCAGAATGAATGGAGACATACAAGTTGTTTGGGCTCCTTGTACTCCTCATCACAGAGCTTGCAACACAGGAAGTCCCTTGGGATCACCTCACTCTCACTCATTTGGGACTCCAACAGGGCTAAAAATATACAAAATATATAAAATGTTGGTACGTGTGAACAACCAGAGCTGTATATAAGGCACATATCTGCATATTATATGCAGACTGACATACATGTAATTGCATATAATATGCAGACTGACATACATGTACTTGAATATTATATGCAGACTGACATACATGTACTTGAATATTATATGCAGACTGACATACATGTACTTGAATATAATATGCAGACTGACATACATGTACTTGAATATTATATGCAGACTGACATACATGTACTTGAATATTATATGCAGACTGACATACATGTACTTGCATATTATATGCAGACTGACATACATGTACTTGAATATTATATGCAGACTGACATACATGTACTTGAATATTATATGCAGACTGACATTCATGTACTTGAATATTATATGCAGACTGACATACATGTACTTGCATATTATATGCAGACTGACATACATGTACTTGAATATTATATGCAGACTGACATACATGTACTTGAATATTATATGCAGACTGACATTCATGTACTTGAATATTATATGCAGACTGACATACATGTACTTGAATATTATATGCAGACTGACATTCATGTACTTGCATATTATATGCAGACTGACATACATGTACTTGAATATTATATGCAGACTGACATTCATGTACTTGCATATTATATGCAGACTGACATTCATGTACTTGCATATTATATGCAGACTGACATACATGTACTTGCATATTATATGCAGACTGACATACATGTACTTGAATATTATGTTCTGACAAATTAGCTAAAAATGCTGTAAGAAATTTTTCATTACATTCAAATTATGCAGATAATTTAGTTTTAAGCATTTGGTCGAAAGTTGTTATCGTATTCATCCTGGAGTTAGCAAAGTCCGTGTTTTATTATGGCTTGTTTGATCAGCTTAAACTGTGCTGCCTGGCACTAAATGTTCCCATTGACCTGTGCTCATTTGAAAGGATAGTACGTGATCGTGAAAAGAACACTCACTCCGGAAGAGTCATATAATCAAAAGCTCCCTGAATAAGTTTGGTCACTAAGCCATTTCACACATCCAGATGGACCTGATGATCATAAAGTGTATGTCTCAGTCTGCTAAGTTTGTGTTTTCAATGTTTGCAAAATAGTACACCATCAAAATTTTTGAAGCATAATTCCAAATCGTTGAGTAAGTTTTTTTATAAAATTCTTGTATAGAATTCTGAGCGAAATACGTGTTTCTACTGTAAATTCCAGACACTATAATATTGTATGCATTTATACTTTTGCAACAATGTTGAATCACACCTGTTCAGCCTTATGAATTGTTTCTGTCAAAAAAAGTCCACAGAATTTAGATAAATTTGACCTGGCATGAAGGTCAGTCAGATTTATACAAATGATATTGACCTGCCTTTAAATAATGCTAGATTACTAAAAATAGAAAACCATTTAGATGTCTTCTATAAGAAGTCTTTGACAGAAAAGCATCTTCGCATAATGGTCTAACAGTATTGGTCTTTTAATATTGGACAAGTAATGTTGCTATTCCATTGAATATTGATGAAGATACAAACTTTGAACCATTTTTTTTCTACATAAAACAGTCTGCAGCATTGTAATTAATTTGTACAGGATGTATAGCATTAACCAACTCTGTTGGTTTTTAGGCTGTAAGCAGATGTCAGCTAGGTGAGCAATCACAGACCCACCTGGGTCTTATGTTCTGTTGTTATTTCATCACTGTCTAGCATTCCATTGGTATAGAATTACCAAAAGCTTCTTGTTTCTATACTAGGTTGCACTTCTGTCCATTTCTTTATTTTGGTTTATTGTATTCAACCATTTTAAAAAATTTATTATCTGACCTTCAGTACAAAGAGGTTTTCAACATGGTACTGGTTTCAAGGTCAAAGTATACTGAGTGCTGGTTAATAATAATAGATATCATTGAAATATGAACAGGATATGATATAATTCTTGTCAAAACCCTTATTAGCTACAATGAAACCTGGTAAACACAGAACTATTGTGAAATTGGATACTTGCCATGCTTGTTGCTTGCAATATAATGCTATTCTGTGATGGCAGGTTAAAGAAGGACTTCTTTAACCAGAGTAAATATGTTTGAAATAAAGATTATCAAAAGTACCATTTCTTTATGGGTCATAAAAGGAAAATATGTAAATGACTTTCTTGACAAAATCTTGGCCAAATGTAATCCCCTTATCGTCTGTGTATATTTTACCCTTAAATTCACCTTGTAGTTGTGTATTTTGTCATTGGAGTTATATTCTATATTTAGATAGAAGTTTTCTTGCTTGATAGGACTGTGTAGGTTTTTGATAAGGCAAAATTAATGGATCCGTTATAAATCCTTGTAGGTGTTGACCTTTTTTTTCCTAGATAACTTAAAATGATATAGTAATGTGGTTGTATTTACCTGTATAGCACACTCTCACTGTAATGCCCTTAAAATGTTGTGATGTGTTTGTATTTACCTGTATAGCACACTCTCACTGTAATGCCCTTAAAATAATGTGATGTGTTTGTATTTACCTGTATAGTACAATCTCACTGTAAAGACATTCAAATGAGATCATGATATGGTTGTATTTTCCTGTATAGTACACTCTCACTGTAATGACATTCAAATGATATCATGATATGGTTGTATATTCCTGTATAGCACACTCTCACTGTAAAGACATTCAAATGAGATCATGATATGGTTGTATATTCCTGTATAGTACACTCTCACTGTAATGACATTCAAATGATATCATGATATGGTTGTATATTCCTGTATAGCACACTCTCACTGTAAAGACATTCAAATGAGATCATGATATGGTTGTATATTCCTGTATAGCACACTCTCACTGTAAAGACATTCAAATGATATCATGATATGGTTGTATATTCCTGTATAGTACACTCTCACTGTAATGACATTCAAATGAGATCATGATATGGTTGTATTTTCCTGTATAGCACACTCTCACTGTAAAGACATTCAAATGAGATCATGATATGGTTGTATTTTCCTGTATAGTACACTCTCACTGTAATGACATTCAAATGAGATCATGATGTGGTTGTATTTACCTGTATAGTGCACACTGTCTATTATGCCCTTCATTATAGCATTGTCAGTTCCTTTTTGATGCAAGGATGATCATGAATCCCATTTTATTATGAAACAGTAAAATTATAATTGTACCTTTTATAAGGTAGATTCACTATAAGGTATTATACACATGCAGTTTAAAATCAATGAGTTGGAGTGGTGTGCAAGTCAAGTTAGCAAGTTTGGTTAAAATTGGTGAACAAGGTACCTTTTTGTTTCTTGTAATATATATTTTCAATATCATTTTGTTTGGAAGTTCAATGAAATTTACTTGGCATATGTTCATAACTCTGACAGAAACAAGAAGCTTGGCTAAAATAAGAATATGAGGATGTTAAAAAGTGTGGCCGCTTTCTGAAACAAAAAGAAAAGCATTTCTCTTGCCATAGTTCCTCATTTAACCTCTTGCCATATATCATTGAACCACTGCTCTTGTGGCCTAGTGGTTTGACTGTCTGCCTCAGATGTGGGAGGAACGTAGCATGTTCAAGCCCCATCTGAGTCATATCAAAGACTTATAAAAATGGTACTAACAGCTGCTTCGCTAGGCGCTCAGCATTAAGAAGTTAGTGTTTGGCCTGGTCAACCAGTTGTCAGGACAATGTGAATGTGTGGGACATTATGCTACATGTCTGCCGTATGATCTCTGAATGTTAGACATCACCTTAAACTGCCACACTGCAAACATCATAGCAGTATGACAGAAAAATGTTTAAAGCTAGATTAAAAATCCAAATCACACAAACACCTCATTGAACCTCTTGCCATAATACCTCATTTAACCTCATCCTTGATGAAGTTATTATATGCACATGTTTTACTGGAGAATATACCTAATAATGTATAAGATAAACAGTGGGTTTTTTTGCATTTACTACATTTCCAGATTAGATGAACAAAAATGCTGGGCATGTTATGTTATCATTGGGAAATGTGGTGGCTGTGTGTCTTGTATGCCAAGCTCACTATCACTGGGTTGCAGGTTTGAATCCTTCTAAAAAGCGCAGTTTAGCAGATTTATTCTCTGGACAAGGAAATTTATTACCATTGCCTTCTGATAAATGTTGATTTTCCATTAAACAATCAGCAAATCAATCATATTAATTAATTGTCATAAATAGTTGTCAGTTAGGCCTGTATATTGCCAATGATACCCTTGAAAAGAGTAAATGAGTAGGCCAATCAGGTCAACTACATGAATGATTTGTAAGGACTCCCTATTGAATAACCACATCATCTGGCAGTGATAATAATTTAAACAGAACTGATAAAATGTTATCTGAGTGATATTATTTATGTTGTCAGTCTGAGTGATATTATTTATGTTATCAGTCTGAGTGATTCTATTTATGTTATCAGTCTGAGTGATATTATTTATGTTATCAGTCTGAGTGATATTATATTATCAGTCTGAGTGATGGTATTTATGTTGTCAGTCTGAGTGATATTATTTATGTTATCAGTCTGAGTGATGGTATTTATGTTGTCAGTCTGAGTGATATTATTTATTTTATCAGTCTGTGATGGTATTTATGTTGTCAGTCTTGGTGGTATTTATGTTGTCAGTCTGATGGTATTTATGTTGTCAGTCTGATTGATGGTATGTATGTTGTCAGTCTGAGTGATGTTATTTATGTTATCAGTCTGAGTGATATTTATGTTATCAGTCTGAGTGATATTAGTTATGTTATCAGTCTGAGTGATGGTATTTATGTTGTCAGTCTGAGTGATGGTATTTATGTTGTCAGTCTGATGGTATTTATGTTGTCAGACTGATTGATGGTATTTATGTTGTCAGTCTGGGTGATGTTATTTATTTCATCAGTTTGATTGATGGTATTTAGGTTATCAGCCAAAATGGTGGTATTAATGTTACCTGAATTATTTCAATCACAATTTTTAAATACATGAGTTTCTACACACACTTGCATTTGTATTGGTCCTATGAGTGTTCAAATCAGTCAGAATACACTCTGAGGATTCCACTCTATAGACTTTTTGAAGACCTATTGTGATTATATTATTTGTCCAGCCATCCATCTGTCCATCATACTGTCTATCATTAATTTGATATGTGCAAATTACCATACTGGAAACTTTTGGATCTTACCATGTTAAGAATACAGCTTCAGTATGATTAAACTTGTAATTAGTAGATCTGACTTGTAGTAATTAGTAGATCTGACTTGTAGGTATTAGTAGATCTGACTTGTAGGTATTAGTAGATCTGACTTGTAATAATTAGTATATCTGACTTGTAGGTATTAGTAGATCTGACTTGTAGTAATTAGTATATCTGACTTACAGTAATTAGCATATCTGACTTGTAGTAATTAGTATATCTGACTTGTTGTAATTAGTATATCTGACTTGTAGTAATTAGTAGATCTGACTTGTATCAGTGAAGGTTGATGATCTGCCAGCCTTTAGAATTCTATTGTATATACTTTTATACTTTTAGTTGACTTGTATTTTAAGTGATGTTTGAAAGGAGTCATTATGGTCAAGTAAATACTTTTGTGCTTTCATGTAATATTTTTACCTTAAGCACTCCCTCACTATAAAACACCTCATTATGATATGGTTATAAGACATGTAGGGTCATGGATTCCATTATGACATGATTATAGGACAAGTATGGTCATGGATTCCATTATGACATGGTTATAGGACAAGTATGGTCATGGATTCCATTATGACATGGTTATATGACAAGTATGGTCATGGATTCCATTATGACATGGTTCCAATTATAAGACAAGTATGGTCATGGATTCTACTATGACTTGGTTCCTATTGTAACACAAGTATGGTCATGGATTCCATTGACATGGTTATAAGACAAGTATTGGTAATGGATTCCATTATGACTTGGTTTCTGTCATAAGACAAGTATGGTCATGGATTCCATTATGGTCATGGATTCCATTTTGACATGGCTATAGGACATATATGGTCATCAATTCCATTATGATATGGTTCCAGTTATAAGACAAGCATGGTCATGGATTCCATCAACATGGTTATAAGACAGGTATGGTCATGGATTCCATTATGACATGGTTATAGGACAAGTATGGCCATGGATTCCATTATGACATGGTTATAGGACAAGTATGGTCATGGATTCCATTATGACATGGTTCCAATTATAAGACAAGTATGGTCATGGATTCTACTATGACTTGGTTCCTATTGTAACACAAGTATGGTCATGGATTCCATTGACATGGTTATAAGACAAGTATTGATAATGGATTCCATTATGACTTGGTTTCTGTCATAAGACAAGTATGGTCATGGATTCCATTATGGTCATGGATTCCATTTTGACATGGCTATAGGACATATATGGTCATCAATTCCATTATGATATGGTTCCAGTTATAAGACAAGCATGGTCATGGATTCCATCAACATGGTTATAAGACAGGTATGGTCATGGATTCCATTATGACATGGTTATAGGACAAGTATGGCCATGGATTCCATTATGACATGGTTATAGGACAAGTATGGCCATGGATTCCATTATGACATGGTCATAGGACAAGTATGGCCATGGATTCCATTATGACATGGTTATAGGACAAGTATGGTCATGGATTCCATTATGACATGGTTCCTGTTATATGGCAAGTATGATCATGCACTAATTTTCCAGTAATAGAACTGTATACTTTAGGTACTTCACTAGGTACACTAATGACAAAAAGGCATATACTCTGTCTTCATTATAATGAGGGAATACTCTAATGTATTGTCAGACTGACTTACTGTAATCAGTCTGTACCCTCAGGCTTCCATGGACAGCATTTTAATGAGGGAATATTCTTCTTTATTGTCAGACTGACTCACTGTGGTCAGACTCTACTTTGCGGCTTCCATGGACAGCATAACAATGTAGGATTGCATTGCTTGATTATCAGACTGTACACTATGGCTTCCACAGACAGCATTATAGTGAGGGAATACTCCACTTCATTATAAGACCTAAGTCAATATAATAAGGCAGTATAGTCTTGTGCCCGCATGGACCACATAATATCGAGTGAGGGCTGTACCTATCTTGACGTCTTTGACGCCATATATTGTATAGATACTGCATGTCTGTTTATGTGACACAATCCCGTTCCCTGTCTGAGCTAGTTTTCTCACTGTCTGATAACATTTATTTATGACTGTGCTTTTTGAATAGTCAGATAATTTCCTTTGTTTATATTTTCCCTTGGTGATATTTTTTTATTTTGTATTTTTTCCCTTGGTGATGTTTAAAATGTGTTATTTTAATTTTGTTTTTCCCCTTGGTAATACTAATATTGCATTGTTTGTATCTGCAAAGAGACCTGTAATATTATGGTGAGAGTGTAAACAAACCTATTTAAAAGCATTCTGTTTAATCAGTGACTTTCCCTGACAAGTCAAGAGTTCCAATGGCACATGGCCAGGCTAGCCTTAAGGTAAAATCATACAGGTATGTTCATTGTTTGTAAATTTATACCGATGTATGGTTTATATGTACTGAGGCTACCATTATCACTTTATTGCATGTGTACATTTAAATTCCAAACTAATATTACAGGTTTAATTTATGCTGTGAATTGTAGTATCTAACTCCTCCTTGGCAATTTTTAACCTGGCTTATTTGAGTCGACAAAACCTGATTAAAAAAATTATCCCCATTCATTTGCAGCATGCAGTACTCATGTACTGTATATAATATATGGTCATGGACAACGTTATTTGCAAATATACTGTATTCACGAAATTTTGTCTTCTTTTTCCTTGCAAGTTTTATATATACCAGCATGACATTTTATTCATACCAGTATGCATTTTTCCTTGCAAGTTTTATATATACTGGTATGTTAGCTTATCCATACCAGTATGAATTTTTCCATGCAAGTTTTATATATATATTAGTATGACATTTTATCCATACCAGTATGAATTTTTCCATGCAAGTTTTATATATATTAGTATGACATTTTATCCATACCAGTATGAATTTTTCCATGCAAGTTTTATATATACCAGTATGACATTTTATTCATACCAGTATGCATTTTTCCTTGCAAGTTTTATATATACTGGTATGTTAGCTTATCCATACCAGTATGAATTTTTCCATGCAAGTTTTATATATATTAGTATGACATTTTATCCATACCAGTATGAATTTTTCCATGCAAGTTTTATATATACTAGTATGACATTTTATTCATACCAGTATGCATTTTTCCTTGCAAGTTTTATATATACCAGCATGACATTTTATTCATACCAGTGTGAATTTTCCTTGCAAGTTGTATATATACTAGTATGACATTTTATTCATACCAGTGTGAATTTTCCTTGCAGGTTTTATATATACTGGTATGTTAGCTTATCCTTACCAGTATGAATTTTCCTTGCAAGTTGTATATATACTAGTATGACATTTTATTCATACCAGTATGAATTTTCCTTGCAAGTTGTATATATACTAGTATGACATTTTATTCATACCATTGTGAATGTTCCTTACAAGCTGTATATATACCAGCTTGATAGGCTACCCATAAATTATTAGACAGTGTCCTCGAAAGCTCCTTCAGTTTGACAAACAAGAGCTGTATAAATCGGGTATTTATTCAGGTTTGCAATAAAGTCTGTTTTTATGTCTTTCCTGTTCAAGTAGGCATTAAGGGGTCTTAATAGTACTGGTGTATCACTTCCTTTACACATCAGTATTCCCAGGTTTAATGCCCTATATTCTCCAACTCAAAGACCATCCATGACAAGCCAGACTACTCCACAAGTGATATTACAAACATTGAAAAAATTGATGATTTAATAAGACAGCACTAAATCTGACAGCTTAAGCAATAAATATTCCATTTCTTACATTTTGGGAAATTCTTTTGAATGTAAGGTTAAATAGGAAAATGCCTCACTGCAAATGTGTAGCCTATTTCAACATGTGATGGCAGTAGCATTATCCAAGCTGCAATGGGAGGTAATCCACTGTGAGAACTATACTCATAAGTATCCAAGTATTGATGAGCTGTAATAACATTGTGATTAAATTGACAAAAGATGAATGATGTTTGGCTTTTTTAAAAGCATAAAACAATGATCCCATTTAACAAGTGATTGTTTTATAGAAAATATTCTTTTTTAAATGGAGAAAGTGTACTAGATTTATATACATCATCATCACACGGTTGTGCTCATTGTCAGTACATCGTTCCATTTTTGTTATTCCACACGTTGGAGAATATTATGATTCCCCTGTCTGACTGCCTGTCTGTCTATATAACTCAATTTCCTAATAAAGACATGGGTGCAAAATTCACCAAAATTGGTACATGTTATTTTGTGTTAAACATCAGAAGGAGGGATATAATTTTTACACACCCAGCCTGCTGTGGTTATCTGAGAGAGGGATATAATTTTTACACACCCAGCCTGCTGTGGTTATCTGAGAGAGGGATATAATTTTTACACACCCAGCCTGCTGTGGTTATCTGAGAGAGGGATATAATTTTTATTTACCCAACCCCTGTGATAACTGTGATGGGTCAGAGACTTAAAAATATATTTTTTAAAAATCTGTTACAGTATTTTAATTTTATTTTACTAAAACTTTTTAAATGCAATCATTTTATGAGGACGTATTAAAAATTTGGATTTATGACCATGGTCCAGCACTGTGGAATACATGTATTTTGATATGTATATGGATTTGGATTTATGACGATGGGACATGGTCCAGCACTGTGGAATACATGTATTTTGATTTATTTATGAATTTGGATTTATGACCTTGGTCCAGCACTGGAATACATGTATTTTGATATATGTATGAATTTGGATTTATGACCATGGTCCAGCACTGTGGAATATATGTATTTTGATATGTGTATGGATTTGGATTTATGACGATGGGAGATGGTCCAGCACTGTGGAATACATGTATTTTGATATATGTATGAATTTGGATTTATGACCATGGTCCAGCACTGGAATGCCTGTATTTTGATATATGTATGAATTTGGATTTATGACCATGGTCCAGCACTGTGGAATACATGTATTTTGATATATGTATGAATTTGGATTTATGATCATGGGCCAGCATAGTGGAATACATATATTTTGATACTTGTAAGAATTTGTTTTTATGACCATGGGTCATGGTTTAGCATAGTGGAATGGATGTATTTTATTAAAGATGATATGATTTACCATGGTGAGCCACACAATTAGTTTAATTTGGAATGATTTTACATGTCCCAGATAATGTTAAAAAGTCATATAAGTAGAATAAGACCCTCACTTAAGTCACAAACATTGAGGTTTTATTTGTCACAAAGTAAAATTATGAGTGACCTGCGAAATTGTTACAAATAATAATATTTGTTATGTTGATTAATGTTTGGGATACATTGTTTGTTGTATGACGGAAATTTATTGAACTGCCATTATATGAGATGAATCACAGTTCATACATTTTGTTTATGATAATGAGAGGGGTTTTTTCTTGTTGAGGTTGTTCATGATAATGAGAGGTTTTCCTTGTTGAGGTTGTCCATGATGATGAGAGGTTTTCCTTGGTGAGGTTGTTCATGATGAGAGGTTTTCCTTGTTGAGGTTGTTCATGATAATGAGAGGTTTTTCTTGTTGAGATTGTTCATGATAATGAGAGGGTTTTCTTTTTGAGGTCGTTCATGACAGTGAGAGGGTTTTCTTGTTGAGGTTGTTCATGATAATGAGAGGGTTTTCTTGTTGAGGTTGTTCATGATAATGAGACATTTTTCTTGTTGAGGTTGTTCGTGATAATGATAGGCTTTTCTTGTTGAGGTTGTTCATGATAATGAGAGGTTTTACTTGTATAGATGCATTATTTTATAACCAGATCATGATTAAAGAAATTAGTTTTAGGGACTTCTGTAGTTAACTGCTAGATTTTGTTGTTGTAGGGCTTAACGCCATTTTTCAGCACGCGATTGGCTATACATGGCGGCCAGTATTAATGGTGGAGGAAGAACCCGGGAAAACCCCGGAAAGAACCACCGACCCACGAGAAGCTACTGGCAGGAGTTAACTGCTAGATAGTAAATTTGTTACAGTGAGCAAACCAATAGTAAATTTGTTACAGTGAAGGACTTCTTTAGTAACTTTGGTACAGCGCAGGACTCAATAGTTAACTTATTACAGCAGGAGACTAGATAGTAAATTTGTTACAGTTAGTGACTAGATAGTAAATTTGTTACAGTTAGTGACTAGATAGTAAATTTGTTATAGTTAGTGACTAGATAGTAAAATTTTTACAGCAAGGGACTAGACAGTAAATTTGTTAGTGCCTAGATAATAAATTTGTTACAGTTAGTAACTAGATAGTAAATTTGTTACAGTTAGAGACTAGATAGTAAATTTGCTACAGTGAGGGACTAGATAGAAAATTTGTTACAGTGAGGAATTAGTAAATTTGATAAAGTGAGGGACTTCTGTTGATAACTGACAGATAGTAAATTTATTTCTTTGCATGTAACAACACATCAAACTGAGAAGTAATATTGTGCCTGATTTGGGCCAGAATTGAACCTGCAATCGTCACAGTTTTCGTGATAATAAAAGAAAAGAGTGTGTGTGCGAGATTTGGATTTTTAACGTAGTTTTAACAATTGTTCAGTCATATCGCTACAGTGTCTGCAGTGTGGCAGTTTATAGTGATGCATAGAACCGGGGCATCATGTTGCAGACATGTAGCATCATGTCCCACCCAGTCACATTATCCTGATACCAGGCTTACCAGTCCTAACACTAACTTGTTAATGCTGAGTGCCTAGTGAGGCAACTGTTAGTAGCATTTTTATAAGTCTTTGGTATGACTCAACCAGGGATTGAACCCATGACCTCTCACATCCGAGGCAGTTGTTCTAACCACTAGGCCACCGGAGCAGTCTAAAAAAAGAAAAGTCATCACCAATTCGATTTAGATGATCAATTTTGTACTCTTACCTTTACCTGAATTTGCCATTGGCTCTGTTTCAAGCTGTCTCCTTTAAACAATACATGAATCACTGAAAACCTCTCTTGTATCCATATTTGTCCATTGCCATCACAGTTATGTATAACATTTTCAAGCTTAGATAGTTTTGCAGCAATTAAAATTCTGATCTTCTGTCAGGACTCCACATCAAGAGTGACTAGTTTTTATGCAGTGCCATTAACACAAATCAATTTGATGTCCTAGTACAAGGTGAGAAAAATCCATTGTGCCAATAATACCCAGTCCCACACAGCTAGGCTTGCAGCTAATCTTTACCATGCCAAATTGCTTGTTTATTCCACACCACATAATGTTCTATTTATCAGGGTTCCAAGGTCAACATTCATGGTATGATTTTCAATAGAACTGTTCAATAATCTACAAAAGCAATTCCAGTACAGGTAGTTACTGATGGACTTGACATAAATATCAAGTACAATCTATGTGGTAAGACATTAGTGACAAATCTACCTGGCCATTTGAATCCCTGGTTCAGTTGTTAAAATCAGGGGAACTTCTGAGGGGATTTGTGTATTCAGAAGTAGTGACATAATAAAGGGGACCTTGTAAGGGGACTTGTGTATTCAAAAGTAGTGAATGAGTAATGGGGACTTGTGTATTCAAAAGTAGTGATAGAATAAATGGGATCTTCTAAGGGGACTTATTCAAAAGTAGTGACAGAATAAAGGGGACATTCTAAGGGGACTTGTGTATTCAAAAGTAGTGAATGAGTAATGGGAACCTTCTGAGGAGACTTGTATATTCAATAGTAGTCACAGAGTAAAACCTTTCAGAAATCAGGCTTATATAATAAAATAGAATACATTTTGAAAAGTGAAAAACTAATTGGTATGCCTTTTGTATGCATTAATGTGGATATAGGAAAATTCCAGCACTTGTATGCACACACACACACACACACACACATTAAAAGAGAGTGAAAATGGCATGATCTTACTGTACTTGAAATGGATGGAGCTGTTTAACTACATACACATATCAGTGTTTGAGTTACAAAAATTAATTAATTGGTTAAAGTGTGAAAGTTACTTTTCTTAAATTGATCTATATATTTTTATTTGAAACATAATAAAGCATATTAGTAAGGACCTATGACAGTTGCAATAACAGAATCCATCATATGTACAGGTGCACATTGGGGAAAATCATGCCTAAAGGTCAGAATTTTGATGTCAGGAACAAGGTTTTGCAGAGTTATTCTGCCTTGAAGTTATAATAGAGAGAGTGGGATTTCTCTGTTCCGTGCCATTACATAGGATGAATTATTTTTCTCTCATTTCTCACCAACAAAGAATGATCTAAAAGACAAAAAATATTGGAATATTTTCTGAAAGTTGACACACATGAAAAGGCAGAGCATATAAGGTTATGATGTTGAATCTGTTACTGTTTTATTTCCACACAACAGCTATAGTTCTGTACTGTCCACCTTGACCTTACTTTGTGGATGGATTGCATCTCAGATGAAGATGCTGCCAATTGATTTTGGGGACATCAAGTCAAAGGTAAAGATCACTATGACTGAAAATTGGTTTCCACACTTAGTTGTACATTACAGACCTGGACCAACATTTACGGATAGCTTGCACATGTAGTGAATTTGGGATCCAAAAGTAAAGATCACTTCAACAAATAAAAAATGCTGCATAAAAAATAAAGTTCTTGAGCATGTACCTTCACCAACTGCATTATAGCCAGTAGTGTGCTGATATACCATTAAACACAACATACCTTCACTGATAGAAAGAAGCAAAATGACGTGTGCATAACAACTTTATTTCTTGACCATATTCCTTGACCATAGTTTGTGGAGGACTTGCACGTAAGCTGTTTTTATATTTATGCTGTTCAGTACACTGTAATTCAGTTAAAGAGAAACCTTAAAAGCATTTTACATGAGGTCAGATTATGCTGAGGCATGATCAGTATAAAATTGGAATCAATGACTGTACCCATGTTATAAGAGGATGGTGCTATACAGGGGTACTTTATAGTAAGATCTTTGACTATACCCATGTTATAACTGTGATGGTGCTATGCTGAGGTATTTTATAGCGAGATCCATGACTATACCAATGTTATAAGAGGAATGGTGTTATACAGAGGTACTTTATAGTGAGATCTATGACTGTGCTCATGTTACAGGAGGGATGTTGTTATACAGAAGTACTGTATAGTGAGGTTTGTGATTATGCCCATGTTATAAGAGGAATGGTACTATGCAGAGGTACTTTGTAGTGATAGCTATAACCATACCTATGTTATAAGAGGGATGGTGATATACAGATGTACTTAGTAGTGAGGTCTGTGGCCGTACTTCTGTTATGTCCTGTAAGGTTCTGTAGTGAGGGGCATTATAGTGAGGGATATGAGACATTTAAGCAAATTCCAACTCTTATAACAAGCAAAAAAAGTAAACATAACCCACTTTCATTAAATATATAAAGAAAAATCCTTGGCCAGGCTAAATTTTCAAGCAGAAAAAAATGTCAGCCAGGCTTACTTTTCAGAGAAGAAAAAAATGTCAGCCAGGTTCACTTTCATTCAGCATTTAAATTTTTACACATTATAACAATATGAACAAACTTACAGGAGGGTGTGTGTCAGAAAGGCTCCCTTTTCAAGGATGAAATAAAAACATCAGCCAGACTCACTTTCATACAAGAATGCTTAACACATTAACTCCTAGTGACGACTTAACGGGGCAGGAGGTAGTAACCTACTGCCGAGCTCTGTAGCGTCATGGTCATGCATGATACACTAAAGTGGGTGGTATTATAGAAAGGTAGACAGATGTAGGTCTACAATGATACCAAATAATCTGGAATATCTAGTTGCACTACAAAATACAGATTAAAAAGATCTCATTTTTTGGACTAGACTTTTTTCTGCCCAAAATTCGCCCATGGTTGGAATCCGATTTTGTGTTACGATTTTAGACTTTTGGGTCTCAGATCTAAAGCAAACTGGTATGAACTGCAAACAGATGGATGAGCCTTTGCAAAAAGTAGGATAAGATGGGCATTTGGAATAAAGAGTGGTTTTGATACAAAAATAATGGCTCCATTTAGCAAAAAAAACCACAAAAAATCCAACTTTTACCCTTCTGCTCATGCGCAAGTCAAATAGCCAATGAAAAATGATGTTTCTAACACAACTAGGCAGTATGTTATTGAAAGATCACCAGGGATTTTGGTGTTTTCGGATCTATTCAGAAACAGCTTCAAAATGTATTTCCTACTCGATTTTCAGGCAAAAATGACAAAAACCTCCAGGGGTTAATGTGTTAAAGAAAAATTTAGAATTCAGTATTTTTGTCCAGACCCTATGCTGACAGTTGAATTTCCCTTATGGAGATTTAACTGAATTGGTTTTTCTATAGATGATATTGAAGAAAATCTGTCTTCTCAATTTCATCTCAAACATTTAAGACACAAATTTGCTTATAAAAACAGTGGCACTTGAAATGCATAATTTTGCACTTCACCCCTTTGGTGATGGAACTGTACTAGATGCACACAGCACCCGAGACATATCAAATTATTTATGGCACCTAGGACATACTGAATTCTTTACAGCACCTGGGATATATTGAATTCTTTATGGCACTTGGGACATACTGAATTCTTTACAACACCTGGGACATACTGAAATCATTACAGCACTTGGGACATACTGAATTCATTACAGCACTTGGGAGTTAATTTCTACCAGTCCTGTGGGAGGTCATTTCTACCAGTCCTATGGGAGATCATTTCTTCAGTTCTATTTGAGTTCATTTCTACCAGTCCTATGGGAGCTACAGTTCTATGGGAGATCATTTCTACCAGTCCAGTGGGAGATCATTTCTTCAGTTCTATTTGAGTTCATTTCTACCAGTCCTATGGGAGCTACAGTTCTATGGGAGATCATTTCTACCAGTCCAGTGGGAGATCATTTCTTCAGTTCTATTTGAGTTCATTTCTATCAGTCCTATGGGAGCTACAGTTCTATGGGAGATCATTTCTACCAGTCCAGTGGGAGATCATTTCTTATGTGAAATCATTTCTACCAGTTCTATGGGAGATCATTTCTACCAGTTCTATGGGAGATCACTTCTACTAGTTGCAAATATACAGTAACATAGCACTGTTACTGTTGACTGCTATTATCATACTACCAAAAAGGATCAGCAGAGTTATGTTCTTGCTTTGTTTATGAATTCACTTGACACTACCATTGTGAGTGAAATACATAGATGCCCACACATAGGGGCAAACGAGGGTAGGGGTGGGCAGAACTTGCCTCCCCTCCCCCTGGATTTCACCTCTAAACACGGTTTGGCCTGCATCTGTAAAATAGCTGACCACTACATGTTTGCAACCCCTCCCCCCCCCCAATAATTCTGTGGGCACCCCTGGTGAAAATAGTAATATTTCAAGCATATTAAATTCAAGCATTCACTAGTACAAAATTGTTCTATGTTAAGAGAGACAGCTGTCCCTCACTGAGAGGTCCTGTATGTCATAGTTCTGGGTATAAGACAAGGGTGATCATGTATCCCATTTCATTCAGTATTAGTAATATTATATGTGTGATTTACTTTATTATGAAATTTTGAATGTTTGACTGACTTGTCACTGTGGTAGAGATAATCATGCCCTGCTTATTAGTGTAGAAAATTTCATAAAATCAGTTGTGAGAAGTTCTTTACCATCGTACTGTAGTCAGTCAAGTTCACTTCACTGTGGTATTAATATTTCCAGTGTTTGCCCTTTTAACCCTGCCTGCCCCTTGTCACAAAAGAAAATGTTTCCTGATAGCACAAACATTATATTGTTTTAAAAATCAGTAAGCTAACTTCAACATTTTTTAATGAAATCCAAAAAATACTTTTTGAGTTATAAAACCTGAAAGTTATTCCTGGTGGCCAAGTGGTCTAAAGCACTAACCATTACAGATCACTCATTCCCACTTCTGTCTTTTTGAGTTTAAGTTGCAATGTGGATATGTGAGAAAGCTTGCCAGTAGCTTCCCATAAGTCAGTGGTTCCCAGCGTTTTTTGGGGTTCATCCTCCACCAGTTATTTTAACTGCCATGTACAGCCTATCATGTGCTGAAAATATGGCATTATGGTCACAATATAACATAATACTCTTCATATTTTGAGTGGGACTTTGTGGGACCTTGTCAGTGGGAAATTGTGGGATCTTGTCAGAGGGACTTTGTGAGAAGTTGTCAGTAGGACCTTGCTCCACATGTTCACCATATTGTGCAATCAGTCACATCAGGCAACATCTGGTGACTGGGTCTTTAGTCCAGGTAAATACATGGAGGTACTGAGTAACAATGATTGACTGGTGGAACTAATAATTTAAAAGTAGCTCAATGTGACCCACATGTCGTGTCTCAGTGACCTTATACTTTTCATTGTCATAGAAGCTAGTGATCATTGCCGTCTTGGAATATACCAAATTCTAGTTCCATGGTGACACGTCCTTTGCATGGAGAGTGGAATATTCTAAAGCCTGGTTCCATGGTGACATGTGCTTTGCATGTAGAGTGGAATATTCTAAAGTCTGGTTTCATGGTGACTCGTGCTTTGCATGGAGAGTGGAATATTCTGAAGTCTGGTTCCATGGTGACTTGGTGCTTAATATATTGGACTTGAGTATTCTAAAGTCTGGTTCCATGGTGACTCAGTGCTTAATATTGGACTTGAAAACCCAAATGGTGTGGGTTTGAAACCTACCATTGTATCAGCCCAAGTTGACAATTAACTATGCTGTCTACTTTGACAAGGCTAATTGCAATTAGCACTGATTAACTTAATTGTATCATAAAGCTCTAAACCAAACAAAACCAGCTTCCAGTTTCATGTCAGACAGTACGCAGTTTATCTACTTTAATTACCAGGCTTAATCATGTGAAATATTAATTGAATTAGCCAGTATAAATAAATGGATTATTGATGTGTGTTATTGATTTCGATTAACAAAAGTGGGCATTTCTTTATTGGTATGTTGTCACCTGAATCATTTTCAGTTACTAGTAGTAATCAGGTAATTGACTGGATATTGATCATGCATTATTAATTACTAACTAATGCACCTGTACAGAAACAAGTACACATTTTCACCTGATATTATTGGCCAAGAGGTTCAAGTTACTGTCACTGTACGGTTGTGTTAACAAGTAACACATGCTTATTTTTGTGGCATCTTCAGTTCTGTTATATAATGGAAAAGTTTGAAGTTCCCCACCTCCACCCAGACCTGTAATAAAATTTTACTTTTTTTACAGTAGTCTCTCATGATAATGCTGTCCATGGGAGTGAGACCAGTTTATGATGGAGTACACAATACAGTACTCTGTTATTATAATGCTATCCATGGAATCCAGAGTATACATGTATCTCCTTATAGTGAGATCACCTTATAATGAAGTACATGATATAATTTTATGATCACTATGGGGTCCATGATGATACATGCATATTACAGGAACTGTGCTATAATAATCAGCATTGTTATAAGCAAGTGCTATATGTATAATTTCTCTAGCACGGAAACTGAATCCATGACCAGTCTAGTCCTAATAACGGAAAGTGTGTTATAAAGGGCTTTATTATTATAACAGGGTGTGTATTATAAGGGTCTTATAACAAGAAATATGTTATAATAAAGGGTCTTAATGACAGGAAGTATTATAATAAAGGGCCTTATAACAGGATATGTGTTATAATGAAGGGCCTTGTAGTGAATTATTACATTATTTACATAGATCTTTAGATATTGCTGAGTTCAGTATAAAATGGCTTCATTGTACAGTAGATTACAATCGTTTTATAACTGTATTAAAACTACTTGCCCTAAAGGCTAGAAAAAAAGTACAAAAGATCTTGCACATTACCAACCTGTTCATTTGGTAAATACCAGTATGCTGCCAAAACATGAAGATGTTTCTTTGTGAAATCATTGCTTACCATGCAGCGTACCAGTGTCATCATTTGGCATTGCTTGATGTCCAAGTATGTTGTAGCAATTCAAACCCTGAGGGAGATAGGGCATAAAAAATGTGATGTTTGTCTTGTATTAAATGACAAGAAAGAAGAATACCTTTGCAGTTTTGATATCACAGTGATAAACTCAATGAAAATAATGTGAATCCTTGGAAACAACTAGTATGCCATAGAATGACTGAGCAGACTTCCTGCTGTGGAAGAATGATATTATCTCATTAATTGTGTCATAATGAGAGAAAAAAAATGATTCACCAGCATATACTTTTCTTTGTGCTTTATAGGAGGATCACATGATCTTCAGTCTATGCAAATTTGATGACTTTTACTCATTATGTTATAGACAGTTGCTGATTGTGTTATTATAGATAATTATTCATTGTGTTATTGTAGACAATTACTGATTGTGTTATTATAGACAATTACTCATGGTGTTATTATAGATAATTATTCATTGTGTTATTGTAGACAATTACTGATTGTGTTATTATAGATAATTATTCATTGTGTTATTATAGATAATTATTCATTGTGTTATTATAGACAATTATTCATTGTGTTATTATAGATAATTATTCATTGTGTTATTATAGATAATTATTCATTGTGTTATTGTAGACAATTACTGATCGTGTTATTATAGACAATTACTCATGGTGTTGCAGACATTACTGATCATATTATAGACAATTACTAATTGTTTTATAGACAATTATTCATTGTGTTAAAGACATTTATTCATTGTGATATAGACAATTACTCATTGCATAATAGACATCTACTCACTGCATTATAGACAATTACTCATTGTGTTATAGACAATTACTCATTGCGTTATAGACAGTTGTGTTATAGACAATTACTCATTGTGTTATAGACAATTACTCATTGCGTTATAGACAGTTGTGTTATAGACAATTACTCATTGCATTATAGACAGTTGTGTTATAGACAATTACTCATTGTGTTATAGACAATTACTCATTGCATTATAGACAGTTGTGTTATAGACAATTACTCAGTGTGTTATAGACAGTTACTCATTGCGTTATAGACAGTTGTGTTATAGACAATTACTCATTATGTTATAGACAATTACTCATTGCGTTATAGACAATTACTGATTGTGTTATAAACAATAACTGATTGCGTTATAAACAATAACTGATTGCATTATAGACAATTTCTGATTGTGTTATAGACAATTACTGATTGTGTTCTAGACAATTACCGATTGTGTACTTTTTCAGCCCATCTTTTCTATATAATTTTCCCATTCTTGACTGTTGTTCAGACATATTCAAGTTTCATTGGTTATTTCATACCATATGTATAGGTGGTTGGTGTACATTCCAGTCATTGAGCTGCAATCCTGTTTCAAGTCACAACATGGCAGTAAAATTGGATGAAAACCAGATGTAACTTTGTTATGGTCAGTTATATGCATAGACATGAATAAAGGTTTTCACAGAGTTTGAAAAGTACATATGATATTGCTTATATTCATCACTTTCACAAGCAAGAACTGCATTTTTTAAATGGGTGTAATTGTTGTATCATTCATAATTTAAATGGGTGTAATTGTTGTATCATTCATAATTTAAATGGGTGTAATTGTTGTATCATTCATAATTTAAATGGGTGTAATTGTTGTATCATTCATAATTTAAATGGGTGTAATTGTTGTATTATTCAGAATTGAAATGGGGCAATTGATGTATCATTCAGGATTTAATTGGGTGTAATTGTTTTATCATTCAGAATTTAAATGTGTGTAATTGATGTATCATTCAGTATTTAAACTGGGGCATCAGATGTATAATTCAGTATTTATATAGGGGCATTTGATGTATCATTCCAAATTGAAATGGGCCAATTATTGTGTCATTCAGAATTGAAATGGGGCAATTGATGTATCATTCAGGATTTAAATTGGGGCAATTGATGTTTCATTCCAGATTTAAATGGGGCAACTGATGTATCATTCAGGATTTAATTTGGGCAATTAATATATCATTCAGGATTTAAATGAAGGCAATTGATGTATCATTCAGGATTTAAATGAAGGCAATTGATGTATCATTCCTTATCAGTTTGAGGATTGAATTTGGGCAATTGATGAATCATTCTGGATTTAAAGGGTGAAGTTGATAAATCATTCTGGATTTTAAAAAATTTCTGATATACAGTGTTGCTTTTGTGTTTTACTTGTAATGTGTATAGATTCGAATCATCCATCACATTATATGCCTGAATGCATGTAGATCATTAAATTCTGAGTTTGAGATTAATTTTGCACTATCAGCCAATCAGAAATGACTTTTCAAAATTAACATAATTTATGATTGGTTGAAACTAAATCTAAGACTCAGACTTGTAGCTTGTATGAACTTCAGGCCTGAGATTTTATTGGAGCTTGAGATCTATGTTCAGTTTATTGGAAAGATCTCGACTCTTGTAACATCATCTTTGATTGGATGGTAATAAACTCGAGCTCAGAATTTTTATAAGCTTGTTGAAAATCAATGTCATGGTATATTTAACAGATTGTTCATGTCATTAAACTTGATTACATTGGTGAATTCAGTAAAAAGATTTTACATATCATTAAACATAATTACCTCGGTCATTTCAGTGTAGTTTTTTAATTACCTTGGTCAGTTGAGTGAATAGATTTTACATGTCATTAAACTTAATTACCTCAGTCAATTCAGTGAATAGATTTTACATGTCATTAAACTTAATTACCTTGGTCAATTCATGCATTTTTTTAATTACCTCGGTCAATTCAGTGAATAGATTTTACATGTCATTAAACTTAATTACCTCAGTCAATTCAGTGAATAGATTTTACATGTCATTAAACTTAATTACCTTGGTCAATTCATTGCATTTTTTTAATTACCTCAGTCAATTCAGTGAATAGATTTTACATGTCATTAAACTTAATTACCTCTGTCAATTCATTGAATAGATTTTACATGTTAGTAAACTTAATTACCTTGGTCAATTCAGTGCAGTTTTTTAATTACCTCGGTCAATTCAGTGAATAGATTTTACATGTCATTAAACTTAATTACCTTGGTCAATTCAGTGAATAGATTTTACATGTCATTAAACTTAATTTACCTTGGTCAATTCAGTGAATAGATTTTACATGTCATTAGACTTAATTACCTTGGTCAATTCATTGCATTTTTTAATTACTTCGGTCAATTCAGTGAATAGATTTTATATATTATTAAACTTAATTACCTCGGTCAATTCAGTGAATAGATTTTACATGTCATTAGACTTAATTACCTTGGTCAATTCATTGCATTTTTTAATTACCTCGGTCAATTCAGTGAATAGATTTTACATGTCATTAAACTTAATTACCTCTGTCAATTCAGTGAATAGATTTTACATGTTAGTAAACTTAATTACCTTGGTCAGTTCAGTGCAGTTTTTTAATTACCTCGGTTAATTCAGTGGATAGATTTTACATGTCATTAAACTTAATTACCTTGGTCAATTCAGTGAATAGATTTTACATGTCATTAAACTTAATTTACCTTGGTCAATTTAGTGCAGTTTTTTAATTGCCTCAGTCAATTCAGTGAATAGATTTTATACATTATTAAACTTAATTACCTCTGTCAATTCAGTGAATAGATTTTACATGTCATTAAATTTAATTACCTCTGTCAATTCAGTGAATAGATTTTACATGTTAGTAAACTTAATTACCTTGGTCAAATTCAGTGCAGTTTTTTAATTACCTCAGTCAATTCAGTGAATAGATTTTACATGTCATTAAACTTAATTACCTTGGTCAATTCATTGAATAGATTTTACATGTCATTAATCTAAATTACCTTGGTCAATTTAGTGCAGTTTTTTAATTACCTCTGTCAATTCAGTACAGTCTTTTTATTTATTTTATAAAATTGGTATCAATATACAGTTAACAGTACATTTGTCCTTGGCACTGACAAAATAAATTATTTTTATTTTTGCAGCAACGCACAAAATAAAAATTATTTGGCTCATTTCAAGTGCAGTAAAAATTAAATCTTTTAGTTTTTATGAAAGAATAGTGTTAAATACCTTTTGGCATGCAAACTTATGGTAGATTTAAGTACTTTTTGTTATGAAAACTCTGTTAGAGTTGTGTACCTTAGGCATGAAAGGATGGAAGAGTTATGTACCTTTTGGCAAGTGATAGATTGCAAAAATCCTATACCATTACTTTTAGGTGATAGTTAAAACAAAGTAATTTTTTAAATACAAGGGAATTTTAAACAGAAGTTAATGTAGGGCTTGCAAATATGATGCACAAATCTTTCTAAAAGAAAAAACCTGCCTCCCCATTTTCAGTACAGTAGTTACAGGCAGTAATTTTCTAAATACAAGGGCATTTTAAACAGAAGTTAAGGTAGGGCTTGCAAATATGATGCACAAATCTTTCTAAAAGAAAAAAACCTGCCCCCATTTTCAGTACATTAGTTACAGGCAGTAATTTTCTAAATACATGAACAGGGGGATATAAAAAGAGAAGATAAGGTAGGGCTTGCAAATATGATGCTCAAATCTTGCTTAAGTAGTTTATTTGTATACTTTTGAAGAACTATGCATGAATCTCACACTTGCACATCCTACAATCAATGTTGTAATTACTTCCACTCTGATATGAAAATAATATGCTTACTAATAATACAAATCAGCGGGCCATCCAGAATTAGATATACTTGGTAAATATTTGGAAAAAAAATAAAATTTGGATATGCCATTCATCCGATAAATATGGTGTGCCTATAATTCTCACTCAGCTGCAGGCATTGTAAAGCTCATTGCTGCCAGAGTATAATATTCTATGTGTAGTTTGATGTGTGTGCCTAGACCCTGATTTGCCCATGTAGTACTCACCAACAGATCTGGATTATTGCTTTTCTTTTTGCAAATTGCTAAATATTGCATGATAAAGCTATTTACCCTTAGCATGTGTGATAGAGCTATTTACCCTTGGCATGTTTGATTTTCTGTTGTCTCCATGCTTGGAATTCCTCATCGTAATATGAGTCATTCATCTTTCCTAAACTGACGCAACTTAACAAATGGTCCAGTGTATTGAGATGATCAGTGGATTAATCCAGGGTTCCAGAAAATCCTGTAAAAATTTTACAATGAGTCAGAAATGATGTATATTCATTATAGCATACCTTTTAAAATGCAATTCTTTTTACATTAAAATTTGTAGTCAGAAAAGGTGAGTAACATAGTCGTGCCATTTGGTTGTGGATTTTTATTGATAGTCTGATAAGGTCAGTAACATAGTTGTCTCATTTGGTTGTGGATTTTCATTGATAGTCCAAAAAGCATCAGTAACATAGTTGTCCTAATTGGTCGTGGATTTTATCTTATTAGTCAGGCATACTGTGTTATGGCGTTTACCACCCATTCAAAACAAACACTAAAAGGTTTACTTGTCTGGTCTGATAATTTCTAATAGTTAACGAGATTTTTCATTCCATCTTTATCCAAGCATATAATGTGACTAGATGGTGTGTTGCATACATTGATAGTTCCCCTGCCCAAAAGTGAAGGTTATGTAACTCAGACTTGTATCCTTGTCCGTATCAAAACATTTCAATCACAGAAGATATTTTATTGAAAATTTATCCACTTATATATCATGTACAGATGGTATGTCTCATGACCCCCTGCCAGAAGGTCAAGGTCATGGCAAAGTAAGATGTAATGCTTTGAATTGTATGCATGTCCAGAGTAAAACTTTTCAACCATGAAGCTTGTCCCAACTAAAATGTCAAGGTCATATTAAGGTAAAATGTAGTTCTTTTAATTGTATCCTGAACTGGAGTTTTCAACCACTAAAGGTAATTGTATTTCATGCTTAGATAGTATGTCACACATCATAGTCACATGCCCTGTCCCAAGATGAAGGTAATGGCAGATAGACTATTATTCTTTTCTCTTTGTCTACAGTAATCATTTTTGAACTACTGAAGATACTTTATTGAAACTTGAACCAGTCATATATCATTACTAGACAGTGTTTCACATACTAGAGTCATGCCCCCTGCTTCATGGTAAAGGTCATGACAAGTAAAAATATAGATATGTGACCTCAGTCCATATATGAGCATAACTTTCAAACTAATGAAAATAGGATGAAACTGTAACACTGCATAGATCTCTCCGGTACTTTTATATTCGGTTGTAAGTGCTGGAAGGTCAAGGTCACAGCAAGGGATAATGCAAGTCATGTTGTTATTATGTTACCAAACATATATTTTACTGAAACTTTACCCAGGTGCATAGTAAGTCCATAGCTCAAAGGTCAAGGTCATTAATGGGGAAAAGGTCATGAGATATGCTTGTAATGTGCCATTTGTGATGCCCATTATTCTTAATAATTGAAGTCAATGCTTATTTTTCAGTCTAGCTATATGGTGGTATATTCTGTGGCTTTGGACAGTGTTATATTGAATGACTACTGCATGTATAGGTGTATTCTATAGCTATCATGATACATGGAGTAGTCACTCATTGTAACACTGTATCATGTACTTCACTCCAAGGCAATCTGACTATAAGGAGGTATACTCTATAGCTATCATGATATATGATACATGGAGTAGTCACTCATTGTAACACTGTATCATGTACTTCACTCCAAGGCAACCAGACTATCAGGAGGTGTATTCTATAGCTATCATGATACATGGAGTAGTCACTCATTATAACACTGTATCATGTACTTCACTCCAATGCAATCAGACTATAAGGAGGTATACTCTATAGCTATCATAATACATGATACATGGAGTAGTCACTGTATCATGTACTTCACTCCAAGGCAATCTGACTATAAGGAGGTATACTCTATAGCTATCATGATATATGATACATGGAGTAGTCACTCATTATAACACTGTATCATGTACTTCACTCCAAGGCAATCTGACTATAAGGAGGTATACTCTATAGCTATCATGATATATGATACATGGAGTAGTCACTCATTATAACACTGTATCATGTACTTCACTCCAAGGCAATCTGACTATAAGGAGGTGTACTCTATAGCTATCCTGATACATGATATATGATACATGGAGTAGTCACTCATTATAACACTGTATCATGTACTTCACTCCAAGGCAATTAGACTATCAGGAGGTGTACTCTATAGCTGTCCTGATACATGATATGTGGAGTAGTCACTCATTACATCACTGTCCATGATAGCCATAGATTATACCACTATACAGTGAGACTCTCATATAATGGAGTACATGATACATGTAGTGGTCACTCATTGTAATAAAATAAACACCATGACTATGCATGCCTGATAACAAGAACCATGGTATAATGAAGTGCCTTATAATGAGCCATGGTATAATGAAGGGCCTTATAACAGGAACTGTGGCATAATGAAAGGCCTTATAGCAGAAACTGTGGTATAATGAAGGACCTTATAACAGGAACCATGGTATAATGAAGGGCCTTATAACAGGAACCATGGTGTAATGAAAGACCTTGTAGCATGAGCCATGGTATAAGGAAGGGCCTTATAATAGGAACCGTGATATAATGAAATACCTTAAAACAGGAACCATGGTATATTTAAGGGCCTTATATTAAGGGAATGCTGTAATTATATTCTAAATAATAAACTTGGATTTGAAAAGACTTTTGTCTTGAGGGTAACACTTACTGTTGTCTTTCCTTGAGACTTCAGCTGGAAATGATTGTCTAAAATACACCTTTCCAATTTACAGGTAGAATATAAGATGTAAAATTGCTTGCATTCCTTGTTGTTGACCAGTGCATACAATAGTAGGACTCTTGTTATTTTCATGCTTTTCTTTATGTATACATTCACATGATAGAGATTCCAGTCGTAATTGGTTGATTGGTAAAACAGGTAATTGGCTACATTGCACTTTTCTCTGATTTAGGTGTCCTCTGATTTAGGTGTCAGAAACCTGCATGTAGAATAATGTTAACTATTTTTTGAAAGACTAGTAAACCCAGTGTTTCAGTTCTGTTTTCAAACACTGGATTCATTATTTGTATCTGATCCCATTTTTTCAATGGACCTTGTAGTTGCTACAAACTAAACACTAAAAGACCCAACAATCCTTTTGTAGAAACATTAAGAACCCTTACCCAGACAACAACCAGAAATTGTCTTTTTGTAGAAACAATAATAACTCTTCCCCCAGGCAAGAATCAGAAATTGTCTTTCTGTTGAAACAATTGCATCCCTTCCCCAGATGACAACCAGCCCTGATTCTTCTGTAGAAACAATAGCAACCCTTCCCCAGACAAACAAATTGTCTTTTGTAGAAACAATAGCAACTCTTCCCCAGATGACATCCAGCACTGATTCTATTGTAGGAATATCAACTCTTACCAGGATGACAATCATAACTGATTCTTTTGTAGAAACAATTCAACTCTTCCCCAGATGACATCCAGAACTGATTCTGTTGTAGACACAATAGCAACTCTTCTCAAGATGACATTCAGCACTGATTCTGTTGTAAAAACAATAGTAGCACTTCCCCAGATGAAAACTAGCACTGATTATATTGTAGAAACAATAGCAACTCTTCCCCTGATGACATTCAGCACTGATTCTATTGTAGAAACAATAGCAGCTCTTCCAGAGATGACATCCAGCACTGTTTCTAGTATAGAAACAATAGTAACTCTTTCTATTATAGAAACAATAATAACTCTTACCCAGATGACAGATTTAAGTACCGTACTGATTAAAACTTAATTGTTTGCAGATCATAGAAATTGATACCAGTGAAAATAAATAAGTTCACACAGATGCTGTGCAAGTGGATCTCATGATGTGCTTCTGTTCATGCCTCAGTCTCTCCTGGGCTGGCTGGTTAAGCAGAATGTGCAGGCATGTTCCTGTATACCTTCTTGGCTAGCTGAGTTATCGAAAGCACTTGATGTAGAAAAATTAAATGTAGTAGGCATGTCCCTATGCATCATGGTCAGTCTGGGTAATAGAAACTGCTTGATATAGAGACATGAAATGTGATAGGCATGTTTCTATGCATCATGGGCTGTCTGGGTAAGAGAAACCACTTGACACAGATATATGAAATGTGATAGGAATGTTTCTGCTCATCCAGAGCTTTCTGGGTTATTGAAATCAATTAATTCTTTGCCCCATGGAGATACTGTTTTTTTCTTGGGCTAGCTGGTGCACATCTTCACTAGCCAAGGTTTTGATATGTTAACCCTATCTACACCTTGGCGGATCAAGCAGATATTTCAGTGCTTTGTGTCTGTGAATTCTATTGGATGCGGCAGCAAGCTACCACATCTAATCAAAACTAAGTTGTTCAAATTTGAACGCTGATCCTTCATGATTGAGACAAGAGGAACACACATCTTGAATAGACTTAAAACAGCAATTTTCCACTGCAAAACTTCAGGAATATAACCCCTTCCAGATAAATGTAAACATGAAGTACTATATAAGTTTAACAGTGAAAATGCAAGGTACTGTACAAGATATATAAAATAAAAAAAGAGGATGTACATGTAGAGAGAGAGAGATAACATTGGATTGCATGCAAAGAGCAGGTATTACACAAAGTGTATCCTCACCTTGTCACACTCATCCATCATGGACTGATTAATGTTTATCCATTTTAATCCAGTGCAACCCTATTACAGAAAATATTCCAGTGTACTCCTCAGTTTTCAATAATATGATTTGATTTCTCTTCTTTTTTCCCACTGATTCCTGTCGTTGCAGAAAACCTCCCAACGACTGGCTTAAGGACTATCCAATTATGTTAACAATAAATGTCAGAAATTGACATATATTCTTTTTAATTTAGGATTTACCTTTAAAATGTCATGTCTGTGCTAATATTGAATCAATTTTCATGTAGATACCTCACTATGATTTATTGTGAGTGGAATGAAATTACCAGCCTAATGTACCAAGCATAGTTAACGGTTTCCCCTGGCTGTCGTAAGTAGTTCAGAAAGCTTACACTCCCACTGAAGCATTAATGTTATTAGAAAACTGCTTAGGCAGAATTGATGCATATAGTTTAACAAGTTTAATACTCTCCTTCAGTTGAATGAATCTTTCATATCTCATTCATCAGTGAATATTGATGGACTGATTAATCCTCCCAAAGAGACTCCTTCTTTAGACTGTGTTTTCAAAAGGTTTAGATTAAGATGCCATGGCTTAACCTGAACATAGAACCATTCAATATCCTTTAAATAAAGCAGTATTAAGGAAAGGTACGGGGAAAAATTGACCCATTAAGAAAGTCATGTACAATATATACTCACTTATAAGTTGGGTCCAACTACATACTGCATAGACCCGAATCTGCCATTGCTAAATGCATTGGCGAATCTGGGTGTATGAAGTTTGCTATGAGTAATCAGCAGAACAAACAACATTTGCTGTTGGGCTTGAAATTAAAAACAGTAGTGTTTAGCATAGTTTTTAAAAAACACCCAATTGTCTACATGGAAAATCCAGATCTACCTTTTTAAAACACACCCAATTGTCTGCATGGTAGAGTCAGATCTACCTTTTTCTTACAGCTGTATCAGATTATAATGTACAGTATTTATTCAAATGATCCCTCATTGTAAGATGCCTTAGTATAACACCATCCCTTTTATAAGGCAGGCATTATCATGCTACATTATGTATTAAATAGTAATGCTATGTTTAATGTACCTTTGTATAAGGTAACTTCATTTATTACAATTGTATAGATTCCTTTAACAGTGTTGTAGTGAGGGATCTCAGTTTAATGTACCCCTGTGTAAAGCAACCTCATATATTACAATTACAATTGTATGGATTCCTTTAACAATGATGTAGTGAGTGATCTCAGTTTAATGTACCCCAGTGTAAAGAAACCTCATATATTACAATTGTATGGATTCCTTTAACAATGATGTAGTGAGGGATCTCAGTTTAATGTACTCCTATATAAGGCAATGTCATATATTACAATTGCATGGATTCATTTAACAGACAGTGTGGAAGTGAGAGATCTCAGTTTAATGTACCCCTGTATAAGGCAACCTCATATATTATAATTGTATGGATTCCTTTAACTGACAATGTTGTAGTGAAAAATCTCAGTGTATTGTACTCCAGTAAAAGGTTACTTCCCATGTACCACTGTACAATTTCATGACTTCCTTTAACAGTGTTATAATGAGGGATAAGTTTATATAAATTTCAAGTGAATAGCAATGTCTGATATATCTGGGCCTAATATGATTGTAGATCTAGGTGTATGCTTTTGGCATTTGAATGTTTGTTATACACAGGTAAATCAGTATGGCAGATCTAGGTCTATGCTTTTGGCAGTTGGGTGTATGCTATACACGGGTAAATCGATATGGCAGATCTAGGTCTATGCTTTTGGCAGTTGGGTGTATGCTATACACGGGTAAATCGATATGGCAGATCTAGGTCTATGCTTTTGGCAGTTGGGTGTATGCTATACACAGGTAATTAATAGCAATGGCTGCACATTTAGTTTGGACACTTTAGACTTATTATTGGCTTTATAATGTCAAGGAAATGGAACCTAAATGCCTTTCACAAGGACACAAAGTCCACTGACCTGGGCTGGCTTACATGGGTTGCAAAACTCCTATCCCATGGACAAGTCCAAAACTCAACCACCTGAACTACCATCAGACTCCCATCCTGGACTTAGAGTGCTACAAATTGCTTATCATGTTAGGAGGACTAGGAAAAACATTTGTTAAACCTGTACATTTGATAGAGATGTTTAAATAATAACATTTATTACATTTTATAGAGATGTTTAAATAATAATAACATTTGTTACATTTTATAGAGATGTTTAAATAATAATAACATCAACTGCTGAAATGTAGTGCGACCTCATGGCTGGTAGATGGGTTTCAACAGGGTGCCTGATATTATTATGTCTGAATCACTGTGCAACCATTATTATGTCTGAATCACTGTGCAACCATTATTATGTCTGAATCACTGTGCAACCATTATTATGTCTGAATCACTGTGCAACCATTATTATGTCTGAATCACTGGGCAACCAATATTATGTCTGAATCGCTGGGCAACCATTATTATGTCTGAATCACTGGGCAAGATGTCAAAAAAATCTAATAAGAAGACGAAGGAAAGACACAGAAGATGAATATTAAAAAAGAGAAACACAGTGACAGCAAAGTGCTCACTGAAGTGGTGCATCCAAGCTCAAAGACTGCATAACAGAAGAAAGAGAAAACACAACATATATATAGTCCAGATCAGACTTAGACAAAGAAATAAGTTGTCAAACAAGAAGAATGCCAACAATTTTACTGATAACTAGGCAGTAAGAACATTGAAGTAAAATTTATACCCATTTAAGAAGCAAGATGTTTTTGAGAGCCATAAAGGAAAATGAGAAGCAACTTTTTGAAAAGGCTCAATGGATTTGGGGAAGAAAGAAAAATGAACAAATAACCTGAAGCAGTAGAAATGGTCAGGGATCACATCTGAGGAAATAAGAACAAAAATTGTCTCTTCAGGTAACTGGAAATCCCCTGGAATTTACAAAATGGATGTGACATAATCATATGGTTTTTCAGACCAACTTCTAATTTGAGATCAAAAAGAAAGAAACCTATTGAATTGACTATCAGAAATCCTCTGACAGTGTCCCCCACTCCTGGGTCCTCAAAGACCTACATATATATAAGCTAACACCAACACTGGGAAACTTGAAGGAGAGAACAGTGGAAATGTGGAACACCCAACTTATTCTAAATCATACTGAAGGAATGTTTAGCAGTGACTATGTTAGGGTAAAAAGTGGTATATTTCACCAAGACTTATTCTCAGCGCTTCTCTTCTGCCTTGCCATTAACCCTTTAAGCACCTAATCAAATGCCTTTAGCCCATTAGGCGTCAGATCAAATGAAACAGAATCTTATTGCCATTAGCCCATTAGGCATTCAATTGAATGAAACAGAATCTGATTGCCATTAGCCCATTAGGCATCAAATCAAATGAAACAGAATCTTATTGTCATTAGCCCATTAGGCATTCAATTGAATGAAACAGAATCTGATTGCCATTAGCCCATTAGGCATCAAATCAAATGAAACAGAATCTTATTGCCATTAGCCCATTAGGCATTCAATTGAATGAAACAGAATCTGATTGCCATTAGCCCATTAGGCATCAAATCAAATGAAACAGAATCTTATTGCCATTAGCCCATTAGGCATTCAATTGAATGAAACAGAATCTGATTGCCATTAGCCCATTAGGCATCAAATCAAATGAAACAGAATCTGATTGCCATTAGCTCATTATGCACCCAATCAAATGAAACAGAATGCAGTTACACACTTTGCACACTTTACAAGAACATGGTTACACACTGTAAAAGAACATGGTTACACATTGTACAAGAACATGGTTACACACTGTACAAGAACATGGTTACACACTGTACAAGAATATTTCCTATCTCATTTTCATGGCTGACTTTAAGCTTTTTGCAAAAGAGTATGATCAGCTTGAAACACTTCTCCCCACTGTGTAAGAATTCAGCAAGGATATCAGAATGGAATTTGGTATTGAAAAGTGTGCAGATCAGGCAAGGAAAACTAACAGAATCACTCATCAATCTTGACACAGACATAATTAAACTTTACACAGACATTATTAAACTTCACATAGACATTAAGTATCAAAGATTAGAACATGAACTACACAAATATTTAGAAATTAATGAAAAAGAAATTAAATCCACCATGGATCCATGAAGAAACTATAAGAAATATTAGAGTTGGGCAAGACTTGTTGTAGGATGTGAACTTAATGCAGCAAATGAGAATGCACTCAGTGTCCCTATAGCAACATATAGTTGTAATGTTATAAACTGGACAATGTCAGAGCTACAAAAATTTGACTGAAAAGCAAGAAAACTCTTATTGATACGGTACAATCCCCAGGCTGCCATACATAGACCAGACATCACAAGGCGAGAAGGAGGAGGAGGCCTGATAAAAATATGAAAAAATCTTTCTAAGCACAAAACAACTGATTTTTGCCTTCAGATTAAAGATGAAATGAATTTTTCACTCGCAAAAGGAGAAACATTCCACAGCAGTCACAGTGTAAAGTCATAAAAAGAGCATGACTTATCTGTGCCGGAAAACACAACTTAAAAGTAAAAGAAACATTAGAGCAACAACTGGGAAATGGATAGGAAGAAAATTGGATGCATAGTGTTTAGCCATGGAAACTGAAAAGGGCACACCAAAACAAAGCAAACAAGGCTGTATGGACAACGGCTGAAAGGTTTAATGCATGCTCATTTTAAAACAGAATTGTTGAAGGATGGTACCACTCCATTGTGTCGACAGTGCAGCCAGTTCCAATAAACCATTGAACATATGACCACAGATTGCCCAATTTCCCCTTATTTGGCAAGAAGGGAATGCATAAGGTAGAGGAACACAATAAAGAAGATGGAAACTTTAGCAGTCTCTTTGAGCTACACTGTACCTGTACCACCAACACGGTATCAGCATAAACCAATAATGGAAAAGGAACCACACATGCAACTCGACACAGATCAGCAAACAGACCTTGTTATGCCAGTCCTTTGCAGATTATGAACTTAAAGCAAACAGACCTGATTCAAGCCAGTCCATACAGATCTTGAAATTGATACAGATCACAGAATTAAAGCAAACACACCTGATACAGAGCAAATGGACCTGATACATACTTGTACACTCAGATCACAAAATTACGGCAAACAGACTTGATATTTGATACATTCAGTCCATACAAATCAGCAAACAGTCCTGATACATGCCAGTCCACACAGATCATGAAATGTAAGCAATAAACCTGATATATGCCCATTCATAAAATTACAATGAACAGATGCATGCCAGTCCACACAGATCATGAATAAAGCAAACAGACCTGATACGTTACAAAATTACAGTGAAGAGACCTGATACACCCAGCCCATACAGATGATGAATAAAGCAAACGGACCTGATACATGCCGATTCACAAAATTACAGTGGGCAGACCAGATACATTACAGTCCATGCAGATCATGAAAGTAAAAGAAACGGACCTGATACTCGACTCTGTTTTATGTAACATAGATGAGAAATTCCCAAAACATTTCTCAAATATTTTGCACAGAACATGTTTTAAAACTTACCTATAGAATTGTCTTGTTGCTCAATGTAATGATTTTACCTCTTTACTGTCCAGATCTATTGTAATGTTAGAATTGTTGGAGATAGTTGGCTATTATAGTCCTTTCAGAAAGGTTTTACTTCCTACTGTCCTTCTACTTAAATGTTTCACTTAGAGTACTACTATCCTTCTAATAAATTTGTTAAGTCATTAATATAAACCACTTGTACTATTTCTTGGTAGAAATTGGAAATCTGAATCTTAATGTGCTATACTGTTGGTATAGAATAATTTTTAACCCTCAAATTCTAAGTTCACTGGCTTTACAGCTAAGTAGGTTATGGCCTTGTTTTCTTTTTGTCTGTCTGTTGATCATCCCTCCATCAATAATTGTTTGTTACTGCACTGGATGCACTGGAGGTCGTGCTGTTTTGATCATGATGAATCCAATATTAAGATTTGAAATGAATTCAACAATGAACAAGATCAGGGTATATTTATCAGGTCATCTTGCATTTGATACCACTCAGCAGGCTGTATATTCAACAATGAGCAAGATCAGGGTATATTTATCAGGTCATCTTGCATCTGATTGGAAGATTTTGATACCACTCTGGAGTCCCTATTTCTAATCCAGTTTTGGATCAAACATGGAATGTGGGCTTGTATCATCATGATCGCTGAGAAGTTTGATCCCTGCATAGAAATGAAGTGAGCTTGTATCTGATTGGCTGAGCTTGCTACTACTCTTGACATGCAGGAGTCCCTATTTCTAATCCAGTTTGGATCAAACTTGGAATGTGAACTTGGATCATCAAGATCATTGACAACAACCAGCAAGATCCATGCATATTAAAGTTATCCTACGTACAATTGGCTGCACTTTTTACTACTTTGTAAGCTGTATTTCTGATCCAGGTTTGGTTTATAACGATTTATTTTGTCCAATTTTGATTAGTTATTTGTAACCCTTTGATGATCAGTTTTATGTCTCCCCTAATGCAGATCCTGGTAACCAGCATAGTTCAGGAGCAGTACCATATGTATTCCAACTTGTATATATGCCTCCATTGTGTGTTCCCGTTTGAACTTGTTGACATTTCCTTTAATTTAGTTGCTTCCAAATTGAATTTTGTTAGCAAAATAAAAAATAAAAAGTGTAATAAAACAAATGTGCAATAAATGTACCATGTTCTCTATTTCTAAGTCTCTTAATAAATGACTTTTTTCCTGTTAATTCTTTTCTGGAAGTACAGATGAATTTCATATCAAAATGTGGCATCATTAGGAAAAAGCTAAAGTTTGGTATAAGGTGCATTAGTCAAATCATCAGGTCAGTTTATCAGTAACTTGTGCAAACTATATACCTCTGGAAAAAGATGCTCAACAGCTGTTCTACTTTGAGGATTACCATGCAGACTGGTTGGTTCTTAATAAAATAATACTGATCTTACTTCTGTTACATCCACCCTGGCAGTCTGCCTATTTGGTAATCAGGCACCCTGGCATCCATTTTGTTATTGCTCCACTTCTTTAATGGAAAGTTATATCAACATGGCATTTTCACCAGAATAATTATGAATTTCATTGAATATATTTTACAGTTTAAATGGCCAATTTGGGTCTATACTGAACATAGTTCATTGGCAGAGTTGGATCTACTGTACAGTGTCATTGGCAGATCAGGGTCTAGTATCCAGGTCCATTGGCAAATTTGGGTCTATACTGTACACAGTTCAGTGGCAAAGTTGGATATACTGTACAATTTCATTGTCAATTTGGGTCTACAGTAGAGTTTCATTGTCAGATTAGGGTCAATACTATACACCGTTCAATACAGATGTGGGTCTATACTGTATAGTTGATTGATACAGGATAGATACAAGTTTATACTGTACACAGATATAGGTATTATGGTACAGATTCAGTGGCAGATGTGGGTCTATACTGTACATTTTTAATATCAAATATGAGTATACTGTACAAGTTCACTGATAGATACTGGTCTTACTGTACACAGGTCAGTGGCAGATGTGGATCTTTCTTGTATACAGCTGAATGGCAGAGCTGGGTTTTACTGTACTTGTTCAGTGGCAGATCAATACTGTATAGTTTTTCAGAGTGGCCCCAGATCTTCCACTTTTATCTCTTTTTTTTCTGTTTTTTTTTTTTTGTTGACCTTCCAATTTGTCCTTATCTTTTTCCAAATAGAACATATGGTTCTTACATTCCTTAAATATTGAAAATCAGTTAGATTCTGCACGAGAAGTGATAGTGAAGTGAATTCATATATGATCTTTGTGATGACAGAGATGGTGTTTAAAAAGAGACAGGCAAGAAATGTAAAAATATATTTTTCAACAGTTCAATGCATATTAAACATGGGGAAAATTGCACATAAAAAGTCCAGATTTTTATATATATAGAGGAATGACTTTGAAACCAGAATCTGCAGTCAGGTGATATTTGTCATTTTAATACCTTCTTCATTTGCCCTTTTGGCTTGATTTAAATCAGTTCCCAATGTTAATTTGATCTGCATGCTCCAGGTATCTGCCTAGTATCCAATATTGTACATAAAATATATACATGGTTCACTTGGGCGTTAGGGCAATTTGGCTGCCAAATATGGTACACTTAATTGGCCAGTCTGTTTTTAAAAGGGGGAGGTATTTTGTTCAGTTACTTGATGGAACAAGTTGATGAATTAGTTTGTCTGTGTGCCTGCGGCCTATTTAAGAGAATACATAGAACTCCCAAGCAAATATTACTTTGCTTTTTTTGCCAGTTTATTATAGGCATGGCTTACACAATCAAGCAGTTACACTGCTGTTTTGCTAGTGAGTTTAACAGAAAGGCAGATGACCCTGAGCTACCAACACAATGCACTAGCAGATCTGGATCCTCACTGTGTGTGTGCGTGTGCATGTTAGAGAATTGATGTCATTATACATTGTCATTGCAGTACATAATGGTTTGATTTGGCACATTGACAGTGTCAGCAGAAAACAATTAACTATTCTGACAGCTGTAAAAAATTGTGGCATTATCACACTTTTTACACAAATAAGTGTCCATATTGTCATACAACTTCAGGCTCATGATAACATCACTGTTATACATGGATAAATAGACTTGCTTTCAACATAAAACAGTTTTCTTGTCTTTCTTAATACACCAGTTTTTACTGCAAATCATTGTAATTATGACTAATTATAGAATTTAAAAGGCTGAAATTACTTTCAAAAGTATTTATAATTGTCAAGCAATAAATGCAAACAAAAGTTTCTGACATCAAAGGCTTGTAAAGGCAATAAATAGACAAAAGTTGCTGACGTCAAAGATAGACTTAAATTGTTTCCTCAGATGGTTCTAAGGTCAGAACCTTTTGTTTTATGTGAAATTCCATGTTTATTTTCATTTTTATTTTTATATGAAATTTCATTTTACAATCAGAGTTTTCCAAAGATGATAGTATTAAACAAACTCCTTGCTAAAATATCAACTTTATCAAACAAGTTGATAGATCAAGTCTTTCACTAGTGGCCTGTCATGGGAAAAGACAAATCTGGCCAACACACAAATGACACAAGCAACCACTATAAAATTGCTTTTTGAATTGATACCGTGCACTTAATGTTATTATTATTATTATTATTATTATTATTATCATTATTATTATTATTATGATTGTTATGTGTACAATATATAGCAAAATCATAATTACAGGTATGTGCTGTTCTCTCCCAAATTTATGTTCAACACATGATTACTGTATCTTGCTCATTTTAATTCATCCCATACATAAAATTATTACTGATTTAAAAACATACAGATCGTAGTTTGTTCACACTATAAAACAATATCCGGATTAGTCAGTTGCTCTGATCATCAAGACTAAAATACGATTGGCCTATTTGAGAAGCCGCTGATGATCACAAAATCTGCCACCATATACACCCTGGTTGATCTGCTATTTGTATAACACCCCAACTGATCTGCCATTGCATAATACCCTAACAGATCTGCCATTGTGTAACACCCTGACTGATCTGCCATCGTATAACACCCAGGCTGATCATCTGTTATTATATAACACCATGGCTGGTCTGCTGTTGTATAACACTGACTGATCTGCCATTGTATATTACCCTGACATATCTGCCATCATATAACACCCTGGCTGATCTACCATTATATAATCCCTTGACAGATATGCCATTGTTCTCATACCCTCACAGATATGCTTTCATATAAATGCCTGGCAGATCTTTGTCTCAGCAGTTTGTTTGGACTAAATTAGTAGAACACCCGATAGATCTTTGTCTCTGCAATTTCTTGGGACTGATTAGTAAAACAAATATCATAGGTCCGTATCTGCCAGCATATTATGGGATGGTCTATCAGGGTGTATGTCATTTGTAGTTGCATTCAATATTTATGCTTATATGTATATATGGTACTGTTGAAACATCTGCAAATTACATTCCTGTTACACAAAGTAAATTATAGATTGTATATTTTTTTGCTATTATTTTTTCAGTTGCAAGCAGTGAGAGCTTCTTTTCCCTCAGTCTTCACTTCCATTTGTGTTCAATGTGTACTTCCATTTCTGTCCTTCAATCTGTACTTCCATTTCTGTCCTTCAATCTGTACTTCCATTTCTGTCCCTCAGTCTGTACTTCCATTTCTGTCCTTCAGTTTGTACTTCCATTTCTGTCCTTCAATCTGTACTTCCATTTCTGTCCCTCAATGTGTACTTCCATTTCTGTCCCTCAATCTGTACTTCCATTTCTGTCCTTCAATCTGTACTTCCATTTCTGTCCCTCAGTCTGTACTTCCATTTCTGTCCCTCAATATGTACTTCCATTTCTGTCCCTCAATATGTACTTCCATTTCTGTCCCTCAATATGTACTTCCATTTCTGTCCCTCAGTCTGTACTTCCATTTCTGTCCCTCAATCTGTACTTCCATTTCTGTCCTTTAATCTGTACTTCCATTGCTGTCCTTCAATCTGTACTTCCATTTCTGTCCCTCAGTCTGTACTTCCATTTCTGTCCCTCAATCTGTACTTCCATTTCTGTCCCTCAGTCTGTACTTCCATTGCTGTCCTTCAACTGTACTTCCATTTCTGTCCCTCAATCTGTACTTCCATTTCTGTCCCTCAATGTGTACTTCCATTTCTGTCCCTCAATCTGTACTTCCATTTCTGTCCCTCAGTCTGTACTTCCATTTCTGCCCTTCAATCTGTACTTCCATTTCTGTCCCTCAATATGTACTTCCATTTCTGTCCCTCAATCTGTACTTCCATTTCTGTCCCTCAATGTGTACTTCCATTTCTGTCCCTCAGTCTGTACTTCCATTTCTGTCCCTCAATGTGTACTTCCATTTCTGTCCCTCAGTCTGTACTTCCATTTCTGTCCCTCAATATGTACTTCCATTTCTGTCCCTCAATCCGTACTTCCATTTCTGTCCCTCAGTCTGTACTTCCATTTCTGTCCCTCAATGTGTACTTCCATTTCTGTCCTTCAATCTGTACTTCCATTGCTGTCCTTCAATCTGTACTTCCATTTCTGTCCCTCAGTCTGTACTTCCATTTCTGTCCCTCAGTGTGTACTTCCATTTCTGTCCCTCAATCTGTACTTCCATTTCTGACCCTCAATGTGTACTTCCATTTCTGTCCTTTAATCTGTACTTCCATTGCTGTCCCTCAATCTGTACTTCCATTTCTGTCCCTCAATCTGTACTTCCATTTCTGTCCCTCAATCTGTACTTCCATTTCTGTCCCTCAGTCTGTACTTCCATTTCTGTCCCTCAATCTGTACTTCCATTTCTGTCCCTCAATCTGTACTTCCATTTCTGTCCCTCAGTCTGTACTTCCATTGCTGTCCTTCAATCTGTACTTCCATTTCTGTCCCTCAGTCTGTACTTCCATTTCTGTCCCTCAATCTGTACTTCCATTTCTGTCCCTCAATCTGTACTTCCATTTCTGTCCCTCAGTCTGTACTTCCATTGCTGTCCTTCAATCTGTACTTCCATTTCTGTCCCTCAATCTGTACTTCCATTTCTGTCCCTCAATGTGTACTTCCATTTCTGTCCTTCAATCTGTACTTCCATTTCTGTCCCTCAATCTGTACTTCCATTTCTGTCCCTCAATCTGTACTTCCATTGCTGTCCTTCAATCTGTACTTCCATTTCTGTCCCTCAGTCTGTACTTCCATTTCTGTCCTTCAATCTGTACTTACATTTCTGTCCTTTAATCTGTATTCTCATTTCTGTCCTTCAGTCTATACTTCCATTTCTGTCCTTCAATCTGTACTTCCATTTCTGTCCCTCAATCTGTACTTCCATTTCTGTCCCTCAATGTGTACTTCCATTTCTGTCCCTCAATCTGTACTTCCATTTCTGTCCTTCAATCTGTAATTCCATTTCTGTCCCTCAATGTGTACTTCCATTTCTGTCCTTCAATCTGTACTTCCATTTCTGTCCCTCAATCTGTACTTCCATTTCTGTCCCTCAATCTGTACTTCCATTTCTGTCCTTCAATCTGTACTTCCATTTCTGTCCCTCAGTCTGTACTTCCATTTCTGTCCCTCAATCTGTACTTCCATTGCTGTCCTTCAATCTGTACTTCTATTTCTGTCCTTCAATCTGTACTTCCATTGCTGTCCTTCAATCTGTACTTCCATTTCTGTCCCTCAATCTGTACTTCCATTTCTGTCCTTCAATCTGTACTTCCATTTCTGTCCCTCAGTCTGTACTTCCATTGCTGTCCCTCAATCTGTACTTCCATTTCTGTCCTTCAATCTGTACTTCCATTTCTGTCCTTCAATCTGTACTTCCATTTCTGTCCCTCAATCTGCACTTCCATTTCTGTCCTTCAATCTGTACTTCCATTTCTGTCCCTCAGTCTGTACTTCCATTTCTGTCCCTCAATCTGTACTTCCATTGCTGTCCTTCAATCTGTACTTCTATTTCTGTCCTTCAATCTGTACTTCCATTGCTGTCCTTCAATCTGTACTTCCATTTCTGTCCCTCAATCTGTACTTCCATTTCTGTCCTTCAATCTGTACTTCCATTTCTGTCCCTCAATCTGTACTTCCATTTCTGTCCTTCAATCTGTACTTCCATTTCTGTCCTTCAATCTGTACTTCCATTTCTGTCCCTCAATGTGTACTTCCATTTCTGTCTCTCAATATGTACTTTCATTTCTGTCCCTCAATCTGTACTTCCATTTTTGTCCTTCGGTCTGTGCTTCCATTTCTGTCCGTCAATCTATACTTTTATTCCTGTCCCCAGTGTGTACTTCCATTGCTGACCTTCTATCTGTACTTCCATTTCTGTACTTTAGTCTGTAATTTCATTTCTGTCCCTCAATCTGTACTTCCAGTTCTGTCCTTCAATATGTACTTCCATTTCTGTTCTTTAATCTGTACTTCCATTGTTGTCCTTCAATCTGTACTTCCATTACTGTCCTTCAATCTGTACTTCCATTGCTGTCCTTCAGTCTTTTCTTCCATTGCTGTCCTTCAATCTGTACTACATTTCTGTTCTTCAATCTGTACTTCCATTGCTGTCTTTCAATCTGTACTTCCATTGCTGTCCTTCAATCTGTACTTCCATTTCTGTTCTTCAATCTGTACCTCCATTTCTGTCCTTCAATCTGTACTTCCATTGCTGTCCTTCAATCTGTACTTCCATTTCTGTCCTTCAATCTGTACTTCCATTTCTGTCCTTCAATCTGTACATCCATTTCTGTCCTTCAATCTGTACTTCCATTGCTGTCCTTCAGTCTGTACTTCCATTGCTGACCTTCAGTCTGTTCTTCCATTGCTGTCCTTTAATCTGTATTCTCATTTCTGTCCTTCAATCTGTACTTCCATTTCTGTCCAATCTGTACTTCCATTTCTGTCCCTCAGTCTGTCCTTCCATTGCTATCCTTCAATCTGTACTTCCATTTCTGCCCTTCAATCTGTACTTCCATTTCTGTCCTTCAATCTGTACTTCCATTTCTGTCCCTCAATCTGTACTTCCATTGCTCTCCTTCAATCTGTACTTCCATTGCTGTCCTTCAATCTGTACTTCCATTTCTGTTCTTCAATCTGTACTTCCATTTCTGTCCTTCAATCTGTACTTCCATTTCTGTCCTTCAATCTGTACTTCCATTTCTGTCCCTCAATCTGTACTTCCATTTATGTCCTTCAATCTGTACTTCCATTTCTGTCTGTTAATCTGTTCTTCCCTGTCTGTCCCTCAATCTGTACTTCCATTTATGTCCTTCAATCTGTACTTCCATTTCTGTCCTTCAATCTGTACTTCCATTTCTGTCCTTCAATCTGTACTTCCATTTCTGTCTGTTAATCTGTTCTTCCCTGTCTGTCCCTCAATCTGTACTTCCATTTATGTCCTTCAATCTGTACTTCCATTTCTGTCTGTTAATCTGTTCTTCCCTGTCTGTCCCTCAATCTGTACTTCCATTTATGTCCTTCAATCTGTACTTCCATTTCTGTCCAATCTGTACTTCCATTTCTGTCCTTCAGTCTGTACTTCCATTTCTGTCCAATCTGTACTTCCATTTCTATCCCTCAGTCTGTACTTCCATTGCTGTCCTTCAATCTGTACTTCCATTGCTGTCCTTCAGTCTGTTCTTCCATTGCTGTCTTTCCATTGCTATCCTTCAATCTGTACCACCATTTCTGCCCTTCAATCTGTACTTCCATTTCTGTCCTTCAGTCTGTACTTCCATTTCTGTCCTTCAATCTGTACTTCCATTTCTGTTCTTTAATCTGTACTTCCATTGCTGTCCTTCAATCTGTACTTCCATTTCTGTTCTTCAGTCTGTACTTCCATTTCTGTCCTTCAATCTGTACTTCCATTTCTGTCTGTTAGTCTGTTCTTACCTGTCTGTCCCTCAATCTGTACTTCCATTTCTGTCCTTCAGTCTATGCTTCCATTTCTGTCCTTCAATCTGTACTTCCATTTCTGTTCTTCTGTACTTCTATTTCTGTCCCTCAATCTGTATTTCCATTTCTGTCCTTCAGTCTATACTTCCATTTCTGTCCTTCAATCTGTACTTCCATTTCTGTTCTTCAATCTGTACTTCCATTTCTGTTCTTCAATCTGTACTTCCATTTCTGTTCTTCAATCTGTACTTCCATTTCTGTTCTTCAATCTGTACTTCTATTTCTGTCCCTCAATCTGTACTTCCATTACTGTCCTTCAGTCTGTTCTTCCACTGCTGTCTTTCCATTGCTATCCTTCAATCTGTACCACCATTTCTGCCCTTCAATCTGTACTTCCATTTCTGTCCTTCAATCTGTACTTCCATTTCTGTCCTTCAATCTGTACTTCCATTTCTGTTCTTTAATCTGTACTTCCATTGCTGTCCTTCAATCTGTACTTCCATTTCTGTTCTTCAGTCTGTACTTCCATTTCTGTCCTTCAATCTGTACTTCCATTTCTGTCTGTTAGTCTGTTCTTACCTGTCTGTCCCTCAATCTGTACTTCCATTGCTGCCCTTCAGTCTGTACTTCCATTTCTGTCCTTCAATCTGTACTTCCATTTCTGTCCTTCAATCTGTACTTCCATTTCTGTTCTTCAATCTGTACTTCCATTTCTGTCCTTCAATCTGTACTTCCATTTCTGTCCTTCAATCTGTACTTCCATTTCTGTCCCTCAATCTGTACTTCCATTTCTGTCCCTCAATGTGTACTTCCATTTCTGTCCCTCAATCTGTACTTCCATTGCTGTCCTTCAATCTGTACTTCCATTTCTGTCTGTTAGTCTGTTCTTACCTGTCTGTCCCTCAATCTGTACTTCCATTTCTGTCGTTCAATCTGTACTTCCATTTCTGTCGTTCAATCTGTACTTCCATTTCTGTCCTTCAATCTGTACTTCCATTGCTGTCCTTCAATCTGTACTTCCATTTCTGTTCTTCAGTCTGTACTTCCATTTCTGTCCTTCAATCTGTACTTCCATTTCTGTCTGTTAGTCTGTTCTTACCTGTCTGTCCCTCAATCTGTACTTCCATTTCTGTCCTTCAGTCTATGCTTCCATTTCTGTCCTTCAATCTGTACTTCCATTTCTGTTCTTCTGTACTTCTATTTCTGTCCCTCAATCTGTATTTCCATTTCTGTCCTTCAGTCTATACTTCCATTTCTGTCCTTCAATCTGTACTTCCATTTCTGTTCTTCAATCTGTACTTCCATTTCTGTTCTTCAATCTGTACTTCCATTTCTGTTCTTCAATCTGTACTTCCATTTCTGTTCTTCAATCTGTACTTCCATTTCTGTTCTTCAATCTGTACTTCTATTTCTGTCCCTCAATCTGTACTTCCATTGCTGTCCTTCAGTCTGTTCTTCCACTGCTGTCTTTCCATTGCTATCCTTCAATCTGTACCACCATTTCTGCCCTTCAATCTGTACTTCCATTTCTGTCCTTCAATCTGTACTTCCATTTCTGTCCTTCAATCTGTACTTCCATTTCTGTTCTTTAATCTGTATTTCCATTGCTGTCCTTCAATCTGTACTTCCATTTCTGTTCTTCAGTCTGTACTTCCATTTCTGTCCTTCAATCTGTACTTCCATTTCTGTCTGTTAGTCTGTTCTTACCTGTCTGTCCCTCAATCTGTACTTCCATTGCTGCCCTTCAGTCTGTACTTCCATTTCTGTCCTTCAATCTGTACTTCCATTGCTGTCCTTTAATCTGTACTTCCATTTCTGTCCTTCAATCTGTACTTCCATTTCTGTCCTTCAATCTGTACTTCCATTTCTGTTCTTCAATCTGTACTTCCATTTCTGTCCTTTAATCTGTACTTCCATTTCTGTCCTTCAATCTGTACTTCCATTTCTGTCCCTCAGTCTGTACTTCCATTTCTGTCCCTCAATCTGTACTTCCATTTCTGTTCTTCAATCTGTACTTCCATTTCTGTCCCTCAATCTGTACTTCCATTTCTGTCCCTCAATGTGTACTTCCATTTCTGTCCCTCAATGTGTACTTCCATTTCTGTCCTTCAATCTGTACTTCCATTTCTGTCCCTCAATCTGTACTTCCATTTCTGTCCCTCAATCTGTACTTCCATTTCTGTCCCTCAATGTGTACTTCCATTTCTGTCCCTCAATCTGTACTTCCATTTGTGTTCTTCAATCTGTACTTCCTTTTCTGTCCTTCAATCTGTACTTCCATTTCTGTCCTTCAATCTGTACTTCCATTTCTGTCCCTCAATGTGTACTTCCATTTCTGTCCTTCAATCTGTACTTCCATTTCTGTCCTTCAATCTGTACTTCCATTTCTGTCTGTTAGTCTGTTCTTACCTGTCTGTCCCTCAATCTGTACTTCCATTTCTGTCCTTCAATCTGTACTTCCATTTCTGTCCTTCAATCTGTACTTCCATTTCTGTTCTTCAGTCTATACTTCCATTTCTGTCCCTCAATCTGCACTTCCATTTCTGTCTGTTAATCTGTTCTTCCCTGTCTGTCCCTCAATCTGTACTTCCATTTCTGTTCTTCAGTCTATACTTCCATTTCTGTTCTTCAATCTGTACTTCCATTTCTGTTCTTCAATCTGTACTTCCATTTCTGTCCTTCAATCTGTACTTCCATTTCTGTTCTTCAATCTGTTCTTCCATTTCTGTCCTTCAATCTGTACTTCCATTTCTGTTCTTCAATCTGTACTTCTATTTCTGTCCCTCAATCTGTACTTCCATTTCTGTCCCTCAATCTGTACTTCCATTTCTGTCCTTCAATCTGTACTTCCATTTCTGTCCTTCAATCTGTACTTCCATTTCTGTCCTTCAATCTGTGCTTCCATTTTTGTGTCATAGGATGCTTCTTAAGATGAGTACACAAACACCAACTGTGATTAAAAAATGTAATAATGATAGGTGTGGTTTTATTCATGTGTAGATAACCTGATGAGATTTTATGCAGTTTAAATCATTTATCAATTTGTAGCTCTGCTGGTCGATAAGAAGAGGAGCTTATGGGTTGGTCTGTTATCTGTTAGCATTAAGTTTTTTATTGCTATCTCATCCTAAACTACTTAGGGGATTCCATGAAACATATTCATCTCCCAGCCTACTTAGACCTAATGAAAATGGTGCACTCAGACATACAGTATGGCTGCCACAGTGACCTTCTTGAAAATCTCATTATTGGTCACGTGGGGTTTTCACCAGAAACAAGTTTTCTATTATGTCTTGTTGGTCCTAAATAAAATCAAGGCCAATCTGATGTCCAGTATGGCCATTTAAAAATATTACCACTTCTCATTTTGAACAGAAAGTCATATTAACGTGGTGTTGTATAAAAGTGAATGGACACAACCACATAAGAAATGAAGAACATTATGGTGATGGCTTTGTTTGGATTGGCTTTAGCAAAACCAGCCATTAGCTGATGTGTACAGTTATCAAATAGAGAAGAGCAAAAGCTTTTAGTTTGTATTAAGGATAAGTCTTCATTCTTGTGTATTATTATCCTACTTGTACATTTCACTTGCCAGTGTACAGTTTGGCACTAAGGATACTTGTCCATTTCACTTGCCAGATTAGTTTGCATTGAGGATACTTGTCCATTTCACTTGCCAGATTAGTTTGCATTGAGGATACTTGTCCATTTCACTTGCCAGATTACAGTTTTGTATTAAGGATACTTGTCTATTTCACTTGCCAGATTACAGTTTGGCACTAAGGATACTTGTCCATTTCACTTGCCAGATTACATTTTAGCATTAAGGATACTTGTCCATTTCACTTGCCAGATTAGTTTGCATTGAGGGTACTTGTCCATTTCACTTGCCAGATTAGTTTGCATTAAGGATACTTGTCCATTTCACTTGCCAGATTAGTTTGCATTGAGGATACTTGTCCATTTCAGTTGCCAGACTATACCTATGTATATGGAGAACAAGCACGACATAAGCCAAGACTTCCTAAAGCCGCTGCTAACACTGAGGCCACAACTTCACAAACCACTCCACGTTTTGTCAAATGGTAAGATATGAACTAGGTTGCTTTAGATCAGTATTTAATATTTTCTTTAGCACATGAGTACACTTTAGTCACCCTTATCATAATAATAGTAAACTGTACATAATTTTCTCTGTTTAAAATGTTTGTGCTGTTTTTTATAATAGAATAATATATTCTGTATGTTTATGCTGTGTCCAGCACCTGTGACCATGTTAGCAGCACATTGTACATAATTTTCACAATGTCAGATGTGAATGCTGGTAGTAGTGTCCAGTACCTGTGGCCATGTTAGCAGCACAGTGTACATAATTTTCAGTGTAAAGTGTGAATGCTGGTAGTAGTGTCCAGCACCTGTGACCATGTTAGCAGCACAGTGTACATAATTTTCAGTGTAAGGTGTGAATGCTGGTAGTAGTGTCCAGTACCTGTGAGCATGTTAGCAGCACATTGTACATAATTTTCAGTGTAAAGTGTGAATGCTGGTAGTAGTGTCCAGTACCTGTGACCATGTTAGCAGCACAGTGTACATAATTTTCAGTGTAAGGTGTGAATGCTGGTAGTAGTGTCCAGTACCTGTGAGCATGTTAGCAGCACATTGTACATAATTTTCAGTGTAAAGTGTGAATGCTGGTAGTAGTGTCCAGCACCTGTGACCATGTTAGCAGCACAGTGTACATAATTTTCAGTGTAAGGTGTGAATGCTGGTAGTAGTGTCCAGTACCTGTGACCATGTTAGCAGCGCAGTGTACATAATTTTCAGTGTAAAGTGTGAATGCTGGTAGTAGTGTCCAGTACCTGTGACCATGTTAGCAGCACAGTGTACATAATTTTCAGTGTAAGGTGTGAATGCTGGTAGTAGTGTCCAGTACCTGTGGCCATGTTAGCAGCACAGTGTACATAATTTTCAGTGTAAGGTGTGAATGCTGGTAGTAGTGTCCAGTACCTGTGGCCATGTTAGCAGCACAATGTACATAATTTTCAGTGTAAGGTGTGAATGCTGGTAGTAGTGTCCAGTACCTGTGACCATGTTAGCAGCACATTGAACATAATTTTCAGTGTAAAGTGTGAATGCTGGTAGTAGTGTCCAGTACCTGTGAGCATGTTAGCAGCACATTGTACATAATTTTCAGTGTAAAGTGTGAATGCTGGTAGTAGTGTCCACCTGTGGCCATGTTAGCAGCACAGTGTACATAATTTTCACAATGTCAGGTGTGAATGCTGGTAGTAGTGTCCAGTACCAGTGACCATGTTAGCAGCACATTGTACATAATTTTCAGTGTAAAGTGTGAATGCTGGTAGTAGTGTCCAGTACATGTGACCATGTTAGCAGTACATTGTACATAATTGTCACAATGTCAGGTGTGAATGCTGGTAGTAGTGTCCAGTACCTGTGGCCATGTTAGCAGCACATTGTACATAATTTTCAGTGTAAGGTGTGAATGCTGGTAGTAGTGTCCAGTACCTGTGGCCATGTTAGCAGTACATTGTACATAATTTTCACAATGTCAGGTGTGAATGCTGGTAGCAGTCTGCAGCACCTGTGGCTTTGTTGATAGTAGTGCTGAGCTATAACCAGAATCAAGTTATAATGAAACATTTTACAATGATGAAGAAATGTGTGGGATACCACTGAATATAACCAGGTATAAAATGTACTATCTGTGTGCAATGGTACATTGTATATAATTTTCACAATGTCAAGTGTGTGTGCTGATGGTGGTGTACAGCACCTGTGGCCATGTTTATAGTAGATTGTACATAATTTTCACCATGTCTTGTGTGTGTGCTGATATCTGAATGTGTTAAAAGGTAGTCTAAAAGGACCATCCCCAGATATGGCAATGAGATTTGTTTCATACCTGCATATCGTTAGGCAAGACACAATGAAAATAATAAGTTGGCTTTGAATGGAATGTGTCTTGTTTAGAAAGTTGAATTCTATTTCACAGGTTTTTCACAAAAAGAATTGTTATTCTTTCATGGAGCAAGAACTTCACATTATACCATCATGAATATCTGTATTGTGTTCTTAACTTTTGTCCATGATTGTAGATTGGACTCAAGATAATGGTCATTTGTAAACATACATGATTAACTTTTGTCCATGATTGTAGATTTGATTCTAAGATAATGGTCATTTGTAAACATACATAATTAACTTTTATCCATAATTGTTATTGTTATTGTTATGGGGTTTAACGCCATTTTTCAGCACAAGATAGGCTATACATGGTGGCCGGTATTAATGGTGGAGGAAGAACCAGGGAAAACCCAGGAAAGAACCACCGACCCACAAGAAGCTACCGGCAAGCTTTCTCACATATCCACATTGGCCGAGCCCGAGACTCGAACCCACGCAGACAGAGGTGAGATGGCAGTGATCTGTGATGGAGAACGCTTTAGACCACTCGGCCACTCGGGGCCCCATCCATAATTGTAAATAACATTGTTAAGTTGTAAATAACATGTTGGCATGGCATTTTTAGTTTAGAATATTCTAAAAGCAGACTTGTTTACACTTTTGGTGGAATTTTTTTATTAGAATGACTCACATCTAGGTCAAGTGAAAATGTGTCTAAATAGAGACATGTTAAACAAATAATTCATTCCAATTTCAAGATAAGTTTGTGGAAACCCTTAACAGTTGTGTTTAGATGTAATTTTAGTATTTATATAGTTCATTGGAATTACTAAATGCACTTTTAACATTTTTTTGGGAATTACTGTGAATTCATTCAAAGACATTTTGGATTGCATCACTGTGTTCCATCAGGATATTTAAAACTATTGGAATTCATTTGCAACATTCTATACTTTTAGACCTGTGATTGAACATTTATGATTTTTTTGGATTTATTTCACAATGCTCTAAGTTCCTCTTAACTTTTGATTTTGTAAATTACAGAAATAAATTGTTTGCTGATTTTATTTAAATTATTGGTTTCATTTCTTTCTATTACTTAATGTGAGACTTTGAGTCATAACAAAACTGTTATTTACAGAGATTTTCTTCAAGGAACCAGATCTTTGAGCAAAATGTCCAAGGGATGTGCTTAACCCACTTTCATATAAAACTCAAAACCTTTGGTCTTTATCAATTCTATTTATTCATTCCATGCCCAGTGAATTTAGTAAGGAAATATGGATTTTATAATTAAATGATTTAGTAGAAAAGATGTTAGCATTTGCAAATGAACTGTTCAAGAAGCATAAAGATCATACCAACATCATGAAGTATAGGATGATATAAGTAATGACACCTTGGTTTTCATTGGAATTGAATCTTCTTGGGAGAAGAAAAAAATGAAAATAAAGGTAAAAAAGCAAACGGTTTTTAAAAAAATCCAGCAAATACTTTGTTATATATACATATATATATTAGGTGATAATCCTGCTAAAATATCGATGTTTGATACTTTCATACATTACGACCTTTAAGCTTTCGATGTCTCAGACTTATTACTTGATTTTCATGCATTCAGGTGAAATTTTGACTTGATTTTTTATAAAAATCAACATGAATCTCACGAATAGACCTCCTAAAAGAGACAGTGTCAACTTACGACAAAATTGATTGATTTTACGATTTATAATCATGGTGGTTTTTTTAACTCCAACACAAATGTGTTTTGACACAGCATTGTTTAAGCTCCAAAACATATGTGATTGAACATGTCCATCTGTTTTAGTTCTATCCACTGGTCACAGTAAATTTGTTTTTTTCATTTCTGATCATTGGATCTGCCAAATTGCTTTGTATTCCAAGGCTGTCTTTGACAGAACACACTCTAAAGACAATGTCCTATAGCCACATCTGTTTACAAAGTATAGTGACCATTGGTTATTGTTGTTGTTGTGGGGTTTAACACCATTTTTCAGCACACAATAGGCTATACATGGCGGCCAGTATTAATGGTATAGGAAGAACCCGGGAAAACCATAGAAAGAACCACCGACCCACAAGAAGCTACCGGTAAGCTTTCTCACATGCCCACAATGGCTGAATCTGAGACTCGAACCGGCGCAGACAGAGGTGAGATGGCAGTGATCCGTAACGGAGAGCGCTTTAGACCACTTGGCCACTTGGGGCCCCGTGACCATTGGTAATCTGGTATCAAACTATATAAACAAAACACATCAAAATAAACATTTTCAAAATTAAATTAATAAATATGATTAAGATTTTTGTGGATGCCCGAGTTGTTGTTAATCCATGAATTAATTATGATTTATATATTCTGTTAGATTACATGGCATATTTTTAGTTAACCCCAACCCCTATAAGCTTTAATGAGATGCCCCATGGCTAGAAAGTCCCTTTTATGAATTTGAAAGGATGACATGGTTCAATGACATGCCTTGATACTACTGATCTATAAACCAACCCTGAAACAGAACTCACAAGATAACAGTTTAAGTCATGTGACCAGTTATGTTTGTATTTTGTATAAATTGTGAAGCAGACTATTGGTAAACATAGTGCTCGGCATAGTTTTAGGAGTAACAGATATTAAACAAAGGATAGGATCTGGACATGGTGTCATCAGAGACTTATAAGTATACATGTTGAGGAAATCTGAAATACCATGGTAATACACTTGATACAGTAACAGAATGTCATAGTTTACCATGATAAACTCCTGAATATTTGTCATTTAATGTCATAGTATGCCATGATAAAGGCCTGAATATTTGTCATTTAATGTCATAGTTTACCATGATAAAGGCCTGAATATTTGTCATTTAATGTCATAGTTTACCATGATAAAGGCCTGAATATTTGTCATTTAATGTCATAGTATGCCATGTTTATGTTTTTGTTGTCATTTATATGTTGTCACATCTTTTGTGGATCATATGGCATTTCATATAATCAATGCCATTACTCACAAAAATTATTTGAAATTTATATTTTGACTATTTAACTTTTAATTTAAAAAAAAATTATGCTTTTCTCCTGTAACACCTCCAGATTTATCTAGCAAGAGAGAAAGAAATCCATGGATTTGAAAGAACAACAACCTGTGAATTATGATCTCATTTCTTTGAAAGCCATGTGACACAGTAGACCCTGAATTAAAACTTTGTTTGTAAAACTTTCAAAGATTTTGGATGATTTCAATTATGACCAAAAGACTGCATAGTTCATTACATGTCAATCATTATGCTTTTGGCATAATCCATTACACTTTCTGCATAACGAGTTACACATCTGGCATAATCATTATGCTTTTTTCACCAAACTATGTTTTACATTGGCCTGTAGATGAATTATGCGTTTTTTGTTCATTAAAATATACAATAAAAATAAAGCAGTAAAAAGTTGTTTTCTGTTATTTTTATTATCATCTCTTTAATTCCACTTATAAAAATTTGAGAATATTCTTAAAAAGATGAGTTCTGCGAAAGAATAGCATAAGAGAACTTTTTATTTGCTATTATAGCAACTGTGTATGACCCATTTCCTAAACAAACAGATGGGTTTCTTCAAATATGAACTTATACTCGGAGATTCATTATATTGATAAGGTAGTTAGCAGACCAGTCTGTACTCTTAAACAGAATGGTGCAAGATGTTATGAGAAATGCTTTGGATGTTATATGATGGAAAATGTTAGAGCAGATAGATTTGTTCAAACTTCAAAACATGTCAGATAAAAAAAAAGTATAAATCACCACCACTTTACAAACTTTAAAAGAATATGAGATTAATGTGCTACAACACACTGAGCAAATGAGCATGCTTATTGCAGAATTCTAGTTCATGATCATTCAGTTGAGGTGAGTGCTGAATATAAATAATTTTTTCAGTATATTTTGTGTTCTGATTTTAATCTGTTTGGATCTAGTCCTTTGTGACAAGAACTTTGACAAGCTTCAAAACCAGGTTTGTAGCAAAAATAAATGTATATTTTTCATATGAGCTATAATTCTGGCATGTAATGTATAGATTGAACTTTTTATGCCCAAATTAAACTTTTTCCATCTTATAAAAGCACTAATTATGTTTATACCTCTTATGGGGGTTGGCATGAATGATATTTACGTCGTCTCTGTCTTTGGAAAGAATTTATCAGACTTCAGTAACAGAGGTCAAATCAAAATGATATAAAGTTTGGCTGATAATTTACAAAGGTTGTGTTCTGATGCATGTAATACTATACTGACTTGGGCATTGAATATGTAAACCAGGTGTGTGATATCAGGCCTGCTAGGACATCTGTTTTAAATAGATGGGAAATTTTCCAATGTACCTTGCATTTCCTTTTTCAGGTTGCAGTTAACTGCCCATGAGACTCTTCACATCGTTAACCTGAATGACACAGCCTATGTCCTGTCCTCTGAAATATCAGCTTTTTTCTGGGATGCTGATATACTCTACACCGAGGTAATGAAAATGTTTGTAGAAATCCATTTATACTAATAACTCATTAAGCTTTTCTTAATATTTTGGATTGCTGTGTACAAGACTTAAAAGTGCTCAGATATTTTGGACTGCTGTGTACAAATTTAAAAGTGCTCAAATATTTTGGATTTCTGTGTACATGATTTAAAATTACTCAGATATTTTGGATTCCTGTTTACAAATATAAAAGTGCTCAAATATTTTGGATTGCTGTGTACAAAATTTAAATGTGCTAAAATATTTTGGATTGCTGTGTACAAATATAAAAGTGCTCAAATATTTTGGATTGCTGTGTACAAGATGCTCAGATATTTTGGATTGCTGTGTACAAATATAAAAGTGCTAAAATATTTTGGTTTGCTGTGTACAAATTTGAAAGTGCTAAAATATTTTGGATTTCTTTGTACAAGATTTAATTGTGCTAAAATATTTGGATTGCTGTGTAAAAATTTAAAAGTGCTACAATATTTTGGATTGCTGTGTACAAATTTAAAAGTGTTAAAAAATTTTGAATTTCTGTGTACAAGATTTAAATGTGCTCAAATATTTTGGATTACTATGTACAAGATCTAAATGTGCTCAAATATCTGTAACATAACACCTAGGAATGTCTGGTAATTTTACCAAGGTTTACAGTGTTGAAGGTCACACTGTAACATAACACCTAGGAATGTCATATAATGTTACCAAAGTTTACAGTGTTGTAGGTCACACTGTAACATAACACCTAGAAATGTCTTGTAATGTTACCAAGGTTTACAGTGTTGTAGGTCACACTGTAACATAACACCTAGGAATGCCTTGTAATGTTACCAAGGTTTACAGTGTTGTAGGTCACACTGTAACATAACACCTAGGAGTGTCTTGTAATGTTACCAAGGTTTACAGTGTTGTAGGTCACACTGTAACATAACACCTAGGAGTGTCTTGTAATGTTACCAAGGTTTACAGTGTTGTAGGTCACACTGTAACATAACACCTAGGAGTGTCTTGTAATGTTACCAAGGTTTACAGTGTTGTAAGTCACACTGTAACATAACACCTAGGAATGTCTTGTAATGTTACCAAGATTTACAGTGTTGTAGGTCACACTGTAACATAACACCTAGGAATGTCTTGTAATTTTACCAAGGTTTACAGTGTTGTAGGTCACACTGTAACATAACACCTAGAAATGTTTTGTAATGTTACCAAGGTTTACAGTGTTATAGATTACAATGTTTGTAAGTTTTGTTTCTTTGTATGATACTATGGAATCTTCAAACTCACTGTCATTACATGGGAAAGGTTATATTGTCAAAAAGTACAATTATTGCGACAATATATTTAAACAAACTTTTATATATGAAATGGGCAACCATTGACAGGGCTTTTCCAATATGAAGCCGAAAGGGATCCCTGGGTCTTTCTTACCCTGCTCTGGACTTAATACCTTGGTCATAACATGGAAACTCTGTAACCATGGATACAGTTATTCAGCATGAAAAGATGAAATGAAATGTGCAGCAAAATGATTCCTTGGTCTGTTCTAACATGCACATCCACCCATCCTGCCAGTTTATAGCCTCATTTTTCTTCACTTAAAAACTAAAATTCTCATACTGTTGCCATGGTAACTGGCATTTTAAAAAAGCAGAAGTGTGTATAAAGCTGATGTTATCCCCATTGTTTGGCTTTAAAAGTTACTTTTACCCTGGGTCACAAACTTCTAGCCTTTTTTATATTTGCATTTTCATGTTTGCGTGTTTATTTTTTTCAGCTCATTGAAAAGAACATGACTGTTCCTAAAATTGTGGCAACCAAGGCTGAGTATCCAGGGTTATTTGAGGAGCTGAAAAGGTACAAAAAATATCAATTTGGTACTTACCTAGTGTTTCTGGATGAAAAAAAGTAATGTATTGGTTTTTCTGGATGCCAATAATTATTACATTGGTATTTACCTTGTGATTTTGGATGCCAATACATATTATATTGGTATTTATGTTTCATAATGCCAAAAAATTATTATATTGATAATGTCCAAAAGCATGGGAACAAAGAAAATAATTTATAAAAAAATCTATCTATAAAACTTGGGTCTAGGTGAAAGTTGGACATGATCAGCTGCTAGTTTCATTTCAGAAATTGGCTGATTAACAATTGTGTCTGCAGTGTATATACAGTGAAATATAGATCTTTGGAGTCTTCCTTATTTACTTTATATATTGGGACATTGTATTTGATGGGACATGATAAGTTAATTTTTAAAGTAATTATTTGTGCACTGTATATTCTGGGACACATCAGTTTTTTTTTTTAAATCTTAAGATCTGGCACACCTTTTAAATCATTTGAAAATTACATCAGAAAATGTGCTCAAATGCAAGTTTTATTTTTAAAAAATATTAAACTGTATGTGAGATAAAACTCTTTAACTGCAGCATCTCCTAATCAACCCTGCCCTTCTCCTGCACATTGCACATATACGAACCATCCTTTAGATGCATGAATATTTTTTAGCTTCTTCATGATTTGAAAAATTATCATTGGAGGCAACACATCTAAAGCAAAAACTACAATAACTAAAGTAAGATTTTTATTATCTGCACCAGTTGTGCAAATTCTCACACTTTTAATCACTTTCTTACCAACAGTTCATCCAGGAATGAGATCAAAGTACACAGGAGTTTTATTTATGTTGATAATCATATTGTTGGCAAACTCATCTTCTCTTCTGGCCTTCACAAATTCATCAAAGGATTTTATTTTCCCCCACAGATCTTATGGGATGTCCTGTGTCATCATTGTCCATGCACGATGCCCTAGATTGTATAGATCAGACATGATTTTTCTTCATTTTAAAGTGGAATTCCGCTTTTCTTCTGACTGGAATCCGACTTTTCTTGATATAGTCCATTTTTTTATAATCTCCGATCCGTTTTTTTAAAAACAGTTTGTTCTGTCCTCTTCTGCAATGACCCTGTAACGTATTCGTCTCATAAATTAGTTAACCCACGACTCTCGTAAAGAGTATTCTGATTGGTCAAGAGTTTAAATTCATCCAATGAATCTTTGTGTAATGGAAACTGATGGCAATGGAAAGAAGAAGCGTGTTTGCAAAAAATGGCATCCCGAGTTGTTGAGACACGAGAAGTTTAGATAAAGGTTTAAAAAATGTATGGAAATGGGAATGGCTGGAGCGAAAAGTTGACGGAAATTTAGTTGGTATAAACGGCACCTACAAAAGAAGCTGCATATGGAAAAATTGAAGCTCAGTGGGCATCTGGAAAAAGTGCAATTAATTACTATAAGAAGAAAGATTTCTTGCACGAGAGAACAGAAGTAGCTCATTGTCAGAATATGCGCACTGCATGTCGCCAATACAAGCACCAGCTTGTAAGGAAAAAGGCTGTCATTGAGAAGGAAAAGAAATGATTGCACATTGAGCCCAGAATGGAAGGCTAAACAAATCTTTGCCAAAGCTGCACAAAGAGCTAGACTGAAATATCAGGCTGTGTCCATTGGAGAAAAAGACCAGTGAATGTATGGGATTTTTTGGATATAGTTGATGTACTTTTTACAGATTTATTATGAAAAGAGAGAAGTGTTATCTATTTGCTGCAAAAATTGATAATTATGATGTGAACACTGACATGCACATGAAATAACTTAAGCGCCAATATTACTGAAGAACAAATTCATGTGACAATAAACATTGTGAAATTATTCAAGTCAAGTTGAAACTTTTTGGTAAGTTTGTTAGTTTTTCAAATGATTATTTTGTTATATATTATGATCATAAGTTTCACTAGGAGCAGATTTTTATGATTGTAAAATGCATTTTTGGACCCCCAAACCCCACTTTCAAATTTTCAGCTTTTCTTGGTGGAATACCAAAATCATGTCTGATAGATTTAAAAACTGTTTCAACGCTTTAATTAATTTTCCAAATTCTCATGAATACTGATCAAAAGATCCAACATGGCTTCTCTGTGTCTGCCGACTTTGTATATATATACAAATCGGCACACTTTTATAATAAAATAACCTTTGAATTTGATACCCTGTCGGTAAGTTCAAAAATGAGTTTATTGCTTGCTGCCAGTTGTGTTTATTCACCATATATTTTTAAGTAATGTTTTTTATTTGCTAGATACTTTCATATAGTTAACCTCGATATAATACAATCTTGGTTATTGTGCACCTAGCACCATATCAGGTGTGAATGGCAGTGCCTTGAAACAATCAGTTTATATTTCCCTCTCTCTCTCTTTCTTTTATTTGCACTTTTATTGGATCCATTTTTCAATCTGATTTTATATTCAAACTTTTGAGTATATCCAAGCATAATTTGTTTCTTTATATTGACTTGAGTCCGTGAACAATGTGTTGTGTTTTATTTGACACGATCGATTCACACTACAGTATCGATGCACATGCTATATATACGGAATTTATGGATATATTTTTTCTTTAATTTCCCTTGTTGAAAAAAAGAGAGGAATAAATTATAACAATACAAGGCTATTTTTTTTTTTTTTACATTTTATTATCAATAATGCCTTTTATCTGTTTAATTGCAATGTGTGGGGGGGTGTGCAGATTCAGTACAAATTCATTTCATTTCTTATGACTTGGGACATATGGCCTAGATGAAAAAAAGTTTCATCATTAGTTCTCGGACAGGAAGAAAAGGATTATTTTATCATGTCCCAGTGTATATGGTAAATACAGTATATATCAATTACAGTTGAAATCTTGAATGCAAATGCTGTTGTTTACAAATGAGAAAATGCCTCCATCAGAACAGCAGTTTGTTAATGGCAGTGAAGTTTGTGTGTGTGTGTGTGTGTGTGTGATTTGGATTTTTAACATAGCTTTAACAATTTTTCAGTCATATCACTACGATGTTTGCAGTGTGGCAGATTATAGTGATGTCTAGCACTGGGGCATCATGCCGCAGACATGTAGCATGATGTCCCACCCTGTCACTTTATCCTGACACCAGGCCGACCAGTCCTAACACTAACCTCTTAATGCTGAACGCCAAGCGAGGCAGCTGTTAGTACCATTTTTATAAGTCTTTGATATGGCTCAGCTGGGGATCGAACCCACGGCCTCCCGCATCCGAGGTGGATGCTCTAACCACTAGGCCACCAGAATGGTATGAAGTTTGGGTCGTCATAACTGCCTCACATGTTACCATTTTCAACAATTAGCCAAGCAGTCCTTATGGTGTAATGGACCATTGGATAAAGTGGCATATAGTTGGTTCCACCATAAGGTGTGAGTATAATTAGTGTATTATTACAATTCATACTTCTTGCTGATATCAGAATGGTGTTCAGTGCAGTGAGCATTAATCATATCTGACTATTTTGGTTTAAATCTCGCTCCTTTTCTTTCCCTCTTTCTTTCCCTCTCTCTGTCTTGCTTGAATGTATTGAAGTGGTTAATTGAAATGGGATTTACATCATTGGCATCTATCACATATAAAGGCTTTCTAGAGGATAGTATTTGCACCAGTGTTATGGGGAGTTAGGAATAAAACAATTTAAGTAGCAAATGATTCAGTTGGTAATAATAGTAAACTAGACTGGGTGTGAGATGCAGAGAATACATGTAGTAAAGAATTCAAGGGGTCATAAAATTGAGATATGGTCTTGTCATGAGTTCATGATTATATCCATTCAAATTGTGTAATATTGTAGATTTTAATAAACTGTGTGCTTATTACATATTATTTGTATTTCAGATTTAAATTGGATGTGGCAGAGAATGAAGATGAACAATATACTTGTGTCCCATTGTATCAGTTAGACAGGTGAGTTAATTTTACATGTGTCCCATTGTATTAACTAAACAGATGAGTTAATTTTACACTTGTATCCTATTGTATCAGCTAGACAGGTGAGTTATTTTTAAGATGCTGTCTATTACAGTGTTTCTCTTTATGCACATGTATGCATCATGAGCACACTTTGGAGATATATGAGACACACATTTTGTTGCCATGCATAATTTTGACACAAAGGATTTGCATAATGTGATCAGGATTTATTCAGTATCCAATGCTGGATGAGGGATGGCATCATGTATACTTCGAGCATTGGCATGGTTATGATGGAGTAGCTTTCCCATATCTCGTGATCTGTCACATGATTTCAGTCAAACTCAGCAACATGTTGTCCAGACAAGCTGACCCCAATGCTTTGCAGACTAGAAAATGATCTCCAGATTAGAACAACATGCATTTAGAATCACTTGCCAAGAAAGTGAAAGAAGCAGAACACAACAGATTAACTGTGGATCATAACTTTAATGAAAAATGGAGAAAATAATTTCCATGACTGGAATATGGCACTTCCATTAGGATTCTGCCGTGATAAGTGATCGTGTGATTGCAATGACTGCAAAAGTTAATAATCCTTTCAATTCTTCTTGAATCATGTCAGAAATGGTGAACTTGGCAAACCTGTCTTTCTTATTCTAAAAATTAAAGTAGATGCCAAGATGTATTACCATATATACTGGACTACAAGTCTACTTCCCTGTTTTAGGGCTACAGAAAGCCTAGTTCTCTTTGGCCCTCCTATTAGTTGGGGTGTATTTTGTAAGTCAGATCCATCAAAAGAGGTAACTGGTTGTCAGTGAGTCAGATTTGTACTTTGGAAAAAAATCCTGACCCAACTGGATAGATAGATTGATGAGATAGTGACAAATTCAGTGTAAATTACATTTATATTATAGAATGGAATTTTTCACAAATAAATTGACAACTTTATTTGTTCTAATTCAGTTATAGTTCACATATTGGTATAAAAAGTTTAGAATGATCTAATTCACAATATCCTGTGATATTTTAATTTGATGCAACTTTCTTGTCCATTAATTTATTCATGATATCCTATAAATATCAGTATCTGATGTCATCTGGTACAAAGTCCAAAACTTCATCCTCATTTTCTGATCCAGTTCAGAAACCCTCCATCTTCTGATCATTGTACATTGTTGTTGTACAGTCATCATAAATATCATCTGACTCCGTTTCCTTGGCTTCACTGTAATATGCAGGTGCTTATGCAGAGACTGAGCTTGGACTCTGTAAGTAGCACTTTGATCATACATTGTGTGAGATATTTTAAAGACTGCAACTGAACTCGTGTCAGTTGTTTGGCTTGATCATATGGAGCTAAAATAAACACCCTCTGTCACTTGTTACTGAGAAAGTATCGAGCTTGTAGTTCATTTGAAGGGCTGTCATATTGGAAACCAAAGATGGTGTTGCCTTTACAAGCTAAGGAATTAAGTTCAGACATTCACTGGAAGACCTAGAACTATACTTGACACTGATCAAGTACAGGTACTAAATGTGTGGCTCAATCAAAAGGAATCTCATCTTAAAAACAAAGTGAGTGCTGTTTTTACAAGCCAAGGGCTTTTTGATATTGTGACATAAAATATTACTTTGGGATTAATAGGAATTCATTCTGGATTATATCATTGTGATACATTTATAGGTTATTGCATTTATATAGGAAAATATGAACAAGTTTTTTGGATGGAAATACTGCACAACCTTTGCAAAGTAGTTATCATACAGCCATTGCTGCACATTTCTTATATGATGCTCAGTTGCCTGCTTTGTTGAAAGTTTCTTGTGTGAGTCTATGAATTCATCCAAATTGTCAACTTTGGCATCTCTACTTTCAAATGGCTCAAACAGTTGGTTTACTTCATCAACAAACAAATAAAATAAATCAAAAGTGCTGGCATCTGCATCCATTGTTCGTTTACAAATAGAAAGTAGTTCCTTTATTCACATGAGTTCAATATGAAGTGCATGTGAGTGCATTATCATAAAATAATGCACAATTCTGATGATGCAAAGTTAACAGAGAAAAAAAGGAGCTTATAAAAGACTTTTAGCACATTTAGCACAGTCAAGACTATTGGTACATCAGTACATTCAAGATTGGAATTCATTCTAAACACCGTTGGACTTCATTCAGAACCCTATACTTTGGACTTATGGAGGAGCTTTTAGGATTATTTGGGATTTAATTTACAATGCTGTAAGTTTCTGTTAAACTTTCATTTTATAGTTCAATTATTTTGTTGAATTTTACTAAACTTGTTGGTTTTGCATTTTCTCTTTCTTAGTTTAAGATCATTGAATCATAACAATGTACATAGTCACTTCAGAGGTTTGTGTTATTTATTTTTCAAAAAACCCTAATTGGAACTCTTTTGAAAGGGCATCATTTGTATGAATTTATGCACTTGGAAAGTGGTAATGCACAAGAACTTCAACAATTTAATTTCAAGTCACACATAACGAAAAAGTGCTCCATGCAGGATACAACTTTATTCAACCGCTCACCCTTAAAGCACTTGCTGAAATGCTAGAAATATTGTAGCACTTTCATGATGTGTATTTTTTCGTAACTGTTTACACATCTGGTGTCTTGAGTGTGACATGAATGATTGTCAGACTAAATTTGAATAGCACAGTGGTCCCTGGAAACAGCATAAATTTGATTGGCACATTGGGCCCCATAAGCAGCATTGTGTCAAAGTTTGAACCTTGCATCAGGGAAGTTTTATAGATGTTTATTAATAATACGCTCTTTTCTAGAAGACACGAAATGGCTGATTCCCATTGTTCCTTTTTAGCTGACGATTTAGATTGGCAAATAATGAATGATCACCTTATTGAAGGCAACTTGTTTTTAAAGTTCTCCCGTCGTTTCACCTGTATTTTGAAATGAAATGTTAGGAAACATATCAGATTATATGAGCTGGAAAAATGTTAAGGAGATAACATTTACTGATTTTAAAGCACACAAAAAAATGGTGTTATTTGAGTGTAAAAAATTCTGATGTACTTGCTGGATGACAAAACAGACAGCATGTCACTTCTCCCGTCGTTTCACCTGTATTCTGAAATGAAATGTGAAAAAGGCAGACAAACAAGCCAAATTAAAATAGAGATAATTTAAAAGTAGAGTGGCAGTTTTCATTTCTTTTCTCATCACAGTTTAGACCTGCAGTCTCATCTAGAGAATCATATACTCCTAGCATAAAGGTTATGATATATTTAATAAATAAGAACTTAAAAATGAAATTGAAAAGTTAAGATAATTGATATAAATACCTCTGTTTGACCAAGTAGACTATGGCATTAATGGACTTAAAATCCTAATACAGTTTATCTGGCATTGTAGTCAGAAGATTGCTAATTCAAGAGAGTTAAACTTTGGCATGGCTTATGTTAGTGAAAAATCTTAGTGTGAAACAGATTTGTCCGAAAAACAATGTGAACAGAGAATGGGGGTTCTCAGTACAGAACAATGCACAGATGAGAAACAGATTAAACTGAGACACAGTGAACAGACATTTTTTTAAGATTTTGATTTCAGTAGGGGTCTTAAAGAGTGGATCAGGAAAGAAGAGGGATGGTTCTTGCTGTGTTATATAAATATTGAACTATAGCCATTTCCTCCTGCCTCTATTTTTGTGAAAAGAGGAGAAAGTCCCCCATAATGATAAAGTCCTTGGAGCATCTCTGCCATTTGTGTCCAGACGTTATTAGATTGGTGATGTATTTTCATGGCTTTTCATTTGTTAGCTTTCAGCACAAAACAGCAGACCTTGTGGATATTTGTGCTGAGGACACTGTATTTCGACCATTGAAGTTATGCTGATGGTTCTTGTTTCTGTCACAGTTTTTTTATTTAACATTAGTCTGAGATGTGGCTGTCACTCTGGTGCTGGTGGTGATTTGGCATAAGTGTCAGTGTTCTGTGTCAAAACATTTTCAGGAAGGAGGTATCAGGTGTAACACCATACTCCATACAACCTTTGTTAATCAGGTGTAACACTATACTCCATTCAACCCTTGTTAATCAGGTGTAACACTATACTCCATACAACCCTTGTTAATCAGGTGTAACACTATACTCCATACAACCCTTGTTAATCAGGTGTAACACCATACTCCATACAACTCTTGTTAATCAGGTGTTACACCATACACTGTAGAGCCCTTGTTAATCAGGTGTAACACCATACTCTGTAGAGCCCTTGTTAATCAGGTGTAACACCATACTCTGTAGAGCCCTTGTTAATCAGGTGTAACACCATACTCTGTAGAGCCCTTGTTAATCAGGTGTAACACCATACTCTGTAGAGCCCTTGTTAATCAGGTGTAACACCATACTCTGTAACACCATACTCTGTAGAACCCTTATTTTTAATTGCACAGGTCTCATTTGTAATACTGAACTCTGTCAAACCTTGGTTTATTGCACAGGTTACGGGTGTAACACAATTTTCTATAGAATCCTTGATATTAAGGTGTAGCGCAATACCCTGTAGAACACTTGGTAATCAGATGTTATAATTTATTCTGAAGAAACCTTAATAATTAGTCTAAAAAAGTCTTATAGTTCAATTTTACATGTGTGTAAACTATTGAATTGATATTTTTCAATGAAAAAACTCTAATTTTTCAGCTTACCAAATATTCTTAGAGTATTTGAGCATGAATCAGACAAGCTTATCAGAGCTGTTGAGGAGGTCATACTAAACTTCAACCCCAAGGACACCTATTGGAAGGTAACACAGAATACACAGTGCACATCCAATACAGTACTCATTGTAATGCAGTCCATGGGAGCCACAAAGTACTCTGCCTTATAAGACTGTATTACAATGAATTACAGTACTCCATCATTATAATGCCATAATGCTAGCCATGGGAGTCATGGAGTACATTGAACCAATAGTGGGACTGCGTTATCATGAAATACATGGTACAGTACCCCATCACTGTAGTGAAGTACATGGTACATATAATTTCACTCCATAATAGTATGATGGTATCCATGACCATACACATCATTTAACATGACCGATGTTACAATGAAGGGCCTTATAACAGTAACAATATTATAATGAAGGGCCTAATAACAGTATATCATAATGAAGGGCCTTATAACAATAACAATTTTATAATGAAAGGCCGTATAACAATAACAATGTTATAATGAAAGGCCTTATAACAATAACAATGTTATAATGAAGGGACTTATAACAATAGCAATGTTATAATGAAGGGCCTTATAAGAATAACAATGTTATAATGAAGGGCTTATAACAGTAGCAATGTTATAATGAAGGGCCTTATAACAATAACAATGTTATAAATGAAGGGCCTTATAACAATAACAATGTTATAATGAAGGGCTTTCTAACACTATGTTATAATGAAGGGCTTTTTAACACAAAGTATGTTATAATGAAGGGCCTTATAACAGTATGTTATAATGAAGGGACTTATAACAGTATGTTATAATGAAGGGCCCTATAATAAGATAGTGATGCACATCTAATACATACACAAAACTCTATGCATGGTTTTGTTCTATGTAAGGATGTCAGTTTCTATCCCATGTAGGAGCTAAACTTGACTGTAGTTTTGTATTAATTATTTATTACATGCCCCACTGCTTTCCAAATATTTTTAGCTATCCACTGTAACAAAGTTCAGAACATATTGGATTTTTGTTGTTGTTCGTTGTATTTATAAAAGTTTGATTTGGCATATTAAATCATATTGCTTCATGGAAATTTGTGTTAACCCTAAGTCTGGGAGTCCTGAAAGATTGGACCTACATAACAAACACCAGATCAACTATGTTGGATTAAATATACAATAAAGGCTCCATAACAAACACCAGATCAACCATTTAGGTTTATATATGTGATAAAGCCTCCATAACAAACACCAGATCAACCATGTAAAATTAAATACATAATAATAATAATAATAATAATGAGGACTTTGTATAGCGCCTAATCTTTAGAAGCTCTAAGCACTAAACAACATTAGACAACACCTGTAAGATAAAAAAACATAATGATATGATTAAAAAAAACACCATGAAATTAGAAAACATTTAAAAAAAGACATAAAAAAACATTCTGAGAATATATAAGGTAGGAAACATTATTAAGTCTTTAAGTTTGTTCTTGCAGTCGAAATAAGTGAGTTTTGAGAGCCCTCTTGAATGTGATCACTGTCTTTGTGTCTAAGTTCAGTGGGCATTTCATTCCACATTGCTGGGCCCTGGTATGCAAAAGAACGCTGTCCATATGACTTTGTATTCATAGTGGGAATAATGAGTATACGATTGTCAGAAGAGGAGCTTAAGTATCTTGCTGGTGTGTACACATGGGTGAGGTCAGATAGGTATGTTGGACTAGAGTCCAACAGTGAAAAGTAGCACAGCAAACAAATTTTGTGTTTGATTCTGGATCGAATTGATAGCCATTGTAGGGTACAGAGCAGCGGGGAGGTGTGCTCTGATTGTGGTACTCTTAAGTATGATCCGAGCAGCTATGTTTTGAACTTTTTGAAGTTTCTGGAGCAGTACTAATGAACACACAAGTGTTTTAGTGGCACCAACTGAAAGATATTTGCAAATTGAGCTGATGCGTCTCAGGTCAAGATATGCAGCCTTGCATATGTTCATGACATGTAGGTGCAGTGTGAGAGTACTGTCCAGAGTGACACCTAGGTTTCGTACTGATTGTGTGAATTTAATGTTGGTGTTGCCGATATTTATTGTTTGAGGTAAAAGATGTGAATGTGAAAGTCTTTGTGTTGTGATCAGAATGGCCTCAGTTTTATCATCATTCATCTGCAGCTTGTTAACATGTCATCCATGATTTCACATCAGAAATGCACCTCTCTACACCTTGGATGGTGGCTAGATTTGTATATTTGGGTGTCATCATCATACAATTGGTGAGTGTGATTTGTGATTTTGATTTTTAACATAGCTTTAACAATTTTTCAGTCATATCGCTACGATGTCTGTAATGTGGCAGTTTATAGTGATGTCTAGCACTGGGGCATCATGCCGCAGACATGTAGCATGATGTCCCACCCAGTCACATTATCCTGACACCAGGCCGACCAGTCCTAACACTAACCTCTTAATGCTGAACGCCAAGCGAGGCAGCTGTTAGTACCATTTTTGTAAGTCTCTGGTATGACTCGGCCGGGGATCGAATCCACGACCTCCCGCATCCGAGGCGGACGCTCTAACCACTAGGTCACCAGAGCGGTACAATTGGTGAGACACTGGATGATGATCTATGACACTTGAGAGCGATTGAGTGTACAGAATGAAGAGAACAGGTCCAAGAACAGACCCCTGTGGAACACCACAACATAGATCAACTGGGCTGGAGTGTATTCCATTTGCAGATACAATTTGTGTCCTGTTGACCAAGTAGGACTTGAACCACAGTAAGGCTGTATCATAAATGCCAAATACATGCTGGAGACGGTGATGTAATATATCATGGTCTGTTGTGTCAAATGCTGCAGACAAATCAAGGAGGGTGAGGACTGTGATCTTTCCACTATCCAACGCAGAGAGAATGTCATTAACTACTTTTAGAAGAGTAGTTTCAGTACCGTGACAAGGGTGATATGCAGATTGTACATTGCTAAAAAGACTGTTTGAATTTAGATGAGATACAAGCTGGGATAGAACAACCTTTTCTAAGATTTTTGATATGAATGGGAGATTAGAAACTGGGCGGTAGTTCTTTATATCGTTATGGTCTAGTGTTGGTTTCTTCAGCAAAAGCTTTACAGTTGGCAGTTTTGAAAAATGATGGGAATTCCCCGGATGAGAGAGAGGTATTAATAACATCAGTTAGTGAAGCCAATACTGTGTCTAAGCACTCAAGCAGCAGTGATGTTGGAATTGGATCAAGTTCACATGACTTTGGTGCACTCTTCATCAGGATTGAATGTATGAAATCCATAGAGACAGGTTCAAATGCTGCTAATGGTTGCCGCTCAAATTCTATATCCCAACTGTATGGTGACGACAAGTCAATTGAAATTGTGGTATCAAGCTTATCTCTAATGGTTTGTACTTTTTCACGGAAGAAATTTGCAAACTTTTCCGGAAGGTCATCTGGAGAGAAGGTAGTTGGAAGTGGTGTAGATTTATTCCTTGACATTAGCTTGTTAGTAATCTCAAAGAGCTCTTTGCAGCTGGAACATTCCATGATCTTAGTAGTGTAGTGGGCTGATTTTGCTGCATGGACTATATTTGTGACATTCTTCTTAGCGGCTTCATAGATTTGCTTATGAATAGTGAGTCTGGTGGAAAGCCAGAGCCTCTCAGCTTTACGGCGGTCTCTTTTAGCAGTGCAAAGCTGGTCCCTAACACTGCTATACCATGGAGAACACTTTTGAATTCATACTCCGCACTTGGTGGGTGGGGCATGTTTGTCAAGCAATAAGTGCAGACAGTTATTGAGTTGTTCTGCGGTAGGAGGTAAGCAGGTTGTTAGGTTAGCTTGGATGTCGTGCATTAGTTTGGTTCTATTTATCATACGGAGGTTTCTCTTAGTAGCAGATAAAGGTGGAGAGTTAGGGACTGATACGTCCAGATGGCATATAATGCAGAGATGATCTCAGGCAAGGTCATGGGATACCAGGGAGGACCATAGAATGTTATCATCAGGTCTATGAAGAATCCAGTCTAAAATGTGACCATGTTTATGGGTGGGTTGGTTAACTGACTGTTTGAGGTTGAAAACATTAATGGAATCTATGAGTTTTGATGTATTTGAGTTTCCGGGATAGTCAACGTGAAAGTTGAAATCACCAAGAATAATCCGATTGCCACCTGTCGAATTTTCATAGTCCAGGAAATTCGGAAACTGCTCCAAAAAGAGAGAGTCAGCCAGCTTGTTTTTTCTACTAGGAGGAGGGCAGTATAGGCAGAAAAAATGGACTGACATTTGCTCCAGTGTGACTGTGGTTTGGACTAGTTCAAACAATGTGTGGTCAAAATTGAATGTCGTGGTGTGGTTAAGATGTTTTATCATGGAGTTCTTTGTGATGACAGCAATTCCACCTCTGCGAGAATTACGGGTGAACGACTTGATGGAGTAACCAGTGTGTGTTAGATCCACACACTTGGGCTCATCGCCTGATGTTTTTAGCCATGTTTTTGTCAGGAAAAATACATAAATTTTCTGGTCATTGATAAAATTAACTATTTCTGTGCACTTTTCCGGTGGTCCTACTGACTGGGCATTGAATAATGCAATGCGCAGGGGTATTTCTTGGATAGCTGACACAAAGGTTCATGAATTAATAGGGATTTGAATTAGGTTATCTAAATTAACGGTCAAATTTCTTTTTTTTAAATTGTTGAGTTGAAATAAGGGAGATAACTGGAACTCTTCCTGTTCTATGCCGGCCAGCTTTGAAACGTTTCTTTTTTCGCTTCTTTTTACATTTAGGTAATGATGAATGTAGTCCCAGTTCATTTAGTCTAGAGCACAATGTAGTGTGGAGAGCCAAGGAGTGAACATTTAAAGCAATTATTGAGGGTCCATCATAGCATAAATGGGTTGACTGGCGAGTATCACGTGATGGCAGTTTGTTCAAAAACAGTGGAGCAAGACAGCTGAGAAAAAATCTAATTGTTCTCATTTCTAAAACAAGGAGATGAAGAAACACATACGAATTTAACAGCCAATACATAATGAACACAATAACGGAGATGAAAACAGGCAACAAGCACAAATATCATGAAAACGGCACTAAAAAACAGAACAGCTGCTTCAAGCCGGTTAAGCAATAGCGGCCATCTTGTTAATAAAGCCTCCATAACAAACAGCAGATCAACCATGTAGCTTTCAACAATTAAAAAAATGAATCAAGTTGTTAGCACACATTGATGCTCTTCATCTACACTGCTCAGTGTCCAAAATGTGAAAATTTCATCCGATTGGCTGATAAAATTGGCAGTTATGGTTTAGGTCATCAGAACATGACCCCTATACAGTCGCTGTCAGATCTTTATGTAGGACAGTGGAGATCTCATTTTAATCAGATTGGTGTCAGTGGCAGTGACGTTTGGTTTCAAGGTACACGACAGTGGCATTTTGGTTCTCAGGTACATTGCAATGACATATGGTTTTGAGGTAAATGGCAGTGGCATTTGGTTTTGAGGTAAGTGCAATGATATGTAGTTTTGAGGTAGATGCCAGTGACATGTGGTTTTGAGGTAGATGCCAGTGACATATGGTTTTGAGGTAGATTACAGCCAGGTGAGCAATCACAGGCCCACTTATGCTGCATGTTAATATATACAGGTGTTATCTAACTTCAAGTTTTTTACAGCGAGTTTATTAAATTAGTAATACATAGAATCCAAGACAATATCCAATTTTTCAGATCAACTATGCAGTTAAATGATTTTAATTTCCTTACCTAATCAGTAAATACAACATTTTAATTAATTTTTTTAATTAAATTTTCATGAAAATACATTGCAAAAACATTTATAAAATTATATCCGATTAAAGTAAATTTAATATTGAAGAATCTCAAGTAGGAAAATAATTAATCACTAGTAAATTACCTTGGGAGTACTCTGTTCCCTTTTCACCGCACATTGTATTTGAAACACCAGATGCAGAGAGCATTATTTTGGCCCAAATTTGTAATATATTGCATGTTTCATAATCTTTGATAATCACATTATTTATTGAGAAATGAAGACAAATAGATTACTTATTTACATTACATGTCTTTTTATTGCATAGAACATTGCATCAAGTTTAACATGACAACAGATGTTAGGGTTTTAAAATTTATCATGTGAGCTTTCTATTTATCAATGAATCAATGTGTCTTTGTGTATTTTTATCAGTAATTGCACATCACATTTTCAAACATATAAAACAGGCTTTTTACAGATTTACTACTGCTACTACCTCAACTTCTACTACTACTAATAATAATAATAATAATGTCTGTATCTATACCAGTTAACTCTAAGCAGTTCCCTATCTCACTTTCTCAATGAAAATATATACAAGTAACCACATGTACATAAATGTAGAATAATGTTACAAAACTATGTGTGAAAACTTTTTTCATCTTTTTAAAAAGTCCTTTTTTTAAATGACTTCAAAATAAAATATTCAAATATACATAGCACTTGTTGATCACCACTACTTAGATGTAGCACATGTTTGCAAAAATGTCCCATCTTAAACCAGTATTATCAATTTTATAGCTAATGTTGTCAATTTTTTAGCAGTGTTGTCAAGTTTTAACAAGTACTGTCAATTTTATAGCCAGTATTATTAATTTTATAGCTCATGTTGTCAAATTTTAACAAGTACTGTCAATTTTATAGCCAGTATTATTAATTTCATAGCTAATGTTGTGCTCCGCCAACAAATAATGCTCTGTACAAATGCTGGGAAATGGCTGTAGACCAAGTTTCACAAACATTACATTTTTTTACACATCTTTTATACACACCTTTAGGAAAACAAAAAATACAAGTTTTAAAAAAGCAAATAATAAATTCCTAACATGCAAGTAATAAATTCCGCTCCAGTGTCATAAACGGTTAAAACGTCTTCCTCAGATGTGGAAGGTTGCAGTTTCAAACTCCAGCTGAGTCATACCAAAAACTTATAAAATGGTACTAACAGCTGCCTTGCTTGGCACTCAGCATTAGAAAGTTTCTGTTTGGCCTGGTGTCAGGATAATGTGACTAGATGGGACATGATGCTACATGTCTGTGGCATGATGCCCCAGTGCTAGACATTACTATAAACTGCCACACTGCAGACATCAAATTGTTATGACTGATTTTTTTAATAAAACTACGTATAAATCCAGATCACACACATGCACACATACACATACAAACACATACATGCACACACATATATATACACACACATACATGCATACACACATACACACACACACTCTGATTAAACGCGGTTAGAGCCAGTATAGCTATATCAAGATTACCATTAATGCAAAGTGCAGAATTTTTACATCAGGTTTTTTTTATATATAAAGAATATTTTATTTCTCTGCCTGCTTTTGAATTAAATTGTGTTTTTGAAATTCATTGGTTTATTTGTAAACAATGCAAAATACAAAACTAAGATTAAAAGCTGGGTCTTAATCATTAAGAAGTTAATCAAACCTTTCTGAAAGTATCAAACAGCTTTGTGACCAAGATTAGAATAGGGTATGTTTCATTATAAGGCTCTGTTTTAGAGTGAGTGTTCTCTCAGAGACCAATCACTACCATTTCAAAAATCCACAGAACAGCTGGAACTTGCATTATTAGTATAGTTTATATCTACAGATTGTTCTATCAATCAGCATAGACTGTGCTCATGGCAAATATGCCAACAGCGTTTTACTAGAACAATGAACATTGTTACCTTCTGCAGCCATTTGCAGTTTACGAAACTAAAGATACCTTCTGTAGCAAAATAAGTTTTTGACTCCTCTAAGCTTTTAGGATTTCATCCTAACGTGGGTACGTGGAAAAGCCTGCCAGTAGCTTCTCGTGGGTCGGTGGTTCTTCTCTGGGTTTTCTAGGGTTCTTCCTCCACCAGTTATATTGGCCACCATGTATAGCCTATCTTGTGCTGAAAAATGGTGTTAAACCCTAGAACAACAACAACAACAATAGAACATTAGCATACTGGATGAAGTATGATGTATACATAATATGCAAATAACATTGGCACACTGAATGAAATGTTACAGAAGATTGGCATACTGGATGAAGTATAATGTATACATAATATGCAAAAACATTGACATACTGGATTAATTGTAATATATACATAATACTTGGCATAGAAAATTGGCATACTGGATGAAGTGTAATGTATACATTATAACATGCATAGAAAATTGGCATACTGGATGAAATGAAATTTTTACATTATAACATGCATAGAAAATTGGCATACTTGATGAAGTGTAATGTATACATAATGTATACATGATAATATGCATAGAACAAATCCTGGGATCATGGGTTTGTTATCAATGTGTTTTAAAGTATAATGTTCTTTTACCCAGGGTGAAGTTACAGAGAAGGGGGATGAATATGCAAAACAAGCCGAGACAAAGACTCATAAAGAACGGCCTTTGGCTAATGAGGCTAACGTGGAGATTCTTCAGCTGTCACTACGGGTTATGCAAATGAATAGGTTAGTAACATATTGGATTCAGGATGCTATTCTCAGATGTTGCCAGAGGAGATTGGAACAGTTATTTGCACACAAGGGCAAAGCCTCAAGGGTCACTTTCATTTTGAAGAGTTCTGGCAAATTGAGCACTCCCTCATTATGATTCTGTATAATACCTTATAAGTGATACCAACTTATAATTAAGTATTTCATGCAGTACTCCCTCCTTATAACACTGTCATGGGAATCATGGAATATAATATCCTATAATAAGACCACTTTATAATGCAGTACTCCCTTCTTATAACACTGTCATGGGAATCATGGAATATAATATCCTATAATAAGACCACTGTGTAATGCAGTACTCCCTCCTTACAACACTGTCATGGGAATCCTGGAATATAATATCCTATAGTGAGATCACTGTATAAAGGCTGTTCATTAAAACATACATGGGACCCAGGGAAGGCATTCAGAATTTTCTTATCATTTAAATAAGAACTTTGTGAAATCAAAGTACCCTGGCATATATTTTTTTTAAAACTGCCTACCCTGGGTACCATGTATGTTTAAATGGAACAACCCTAATATAGTACTCCTTTCTTATCACACTGTCATTACAATCATGGAATATAATATTCTATACTACAAGACTACCTTAAAAATGAAGTTCATTTAACCCATGGCTTTAGTATTACGCATGCAGAGTCATCATTATTGCATTGTAATGGAAAATAGACCATGTACAGTCATCATCATTACATTGTAATGGAACATAGACCATGTACAGTTGTCATTATTACATTGTAATGGAACATTAGACCATGTAGAGTCATCATTGTTACATTGCAATGGAACATTAGACCATGTAGAGTCATCATTATTACATTGTAATGGAACATTAGACTATGTACAGTTGTCATTATTATTACATTGTAATGGAACATAGACCATGTACAGTCATCATTATTTCATAATCAGCCACCAGATAAAACTTCATGAATCTTTTATACTAACGTTTACAAAGTAAGAGCCCAAAACCATCTGAAATAAGTAGATAAGTCAAACAAAAAATTATGTTTCCAATTGCACTGGTTTTAAAATTAGGGTAGGCAGCAGGTAGGTTTTTTTCTTTCTTCAAATGAATATATTTAATGCATTTTTTTTTACAAAAATTGTTTGTTTGTTTGATCGTTTGTTAGTCACCAGTGAGAAACAGACCGCTGACTGGAAACATGCTTGACTGGAAACAGTTATTATTTTTTGTTTGGTCTTAGTATTTTTACTCTTTTTCCTGTATGCCACATTTACACATTACAGAGCAGTACTCTCCTTCAGAGCTCTGTATTGTCAGCATCATTTATCATACACCAAAGTTGGCATGGTTAACTAAAAGGGAAAAGATGTTTGATGTATAATGATGTCAAATAACATAGACTTTTTACTCATGTAATACCATGGAAAAAACCTAACTTTTGAGACCAGATTTTTTTCTGTTTTGAAACAAGTTTGTGCCTGGTATTTTTATTATTTTTTTACAAAACTTACACTTTTTTAATGCAACAATATAATTAAAAAAATTCTTTGCAATTTTCAGTTTAGAACGGGCACTCTGTTCCATTCTGATAGAAATGTATCACATATATATAGGAATACAGTTCTACAATATGATTGGTTCATTCAAAATCGAGGCTATCATGCCTGTCTTTTACTGCCATATTGGATTTTGCCACTGTCACTTCATCTCATCTTCGTAATATTCAACTTCTGATCATGTTCAGACTTTTCTCCAGAAAAGACATGAAAACAGAACTGGAAAGAAAATTGTGCCATCTTGTTTAGATTTGTGTAACATCTAGTAAAGGAGAAAACTTTATGTTTTGCAAATTGTGTAATGTGATTTTGCTGTTGGGCATGGGAGGTGCCTATGAAATACAAGAGCACAAAAAAGTGAAGAAACATCAGCTTGCTGCTTCATCATACACAACTCGGCCTGAACGTACGACATATATAAAAACCAGAGAGAACCTTGATGTAATTTGATTGAAATTGGGTTTATTAAATTTCTTTTAGAAATTACCTTCCTCTTGCAGTTACTAGTGTTGCTGGCAATTTATTTCACACACATTTTCCTGACAGTAGAATTGCAAAGGATTACTCATGTGCTAGAAAGAAAACAGTTCAGTAAGAAAATCACACAGAATAGAGATGAGCAATGAAAGTTGGTACATTGGAATCAATAATGATTGGGAAGAAAACAAGCTGTGGAAAAGGCTCCTATAAACAGCCTGTGTCTGAGGGTTGCAATCTTGTACCTTCGGAATGGACACTCGAATGGAACATGGTGCCCGTCTAGAAGATATAAGTGAGCAACACATGCATTTGTGACATTAAATAATTATGTAAGGCACTGTCCTACTTTAGTGAAGGTTGTGTATGTTATAAATAGTTACATATGCTTTAAAATTGTAAACATCAGTATTTGTTCCTAAAAATCAGTATTTTTGTCACAAGCGGTCAGTATTTTTGTACTGGGGGTGGGGGGTGGTGGCTATGGAACTCTAAATTTTCACTCATCTTTATATGCATAGCCATTCAAGAATGTCTTTTATACACCAAAGCATCAGGGTGCATGAAAAGCTCATGGAAACCAATGTGTTTCAATTTATTCGTGAGTAACCCCAAAATGTATTTCCTACTTGCATTGCAGGCAAAACTGACATAAACTTCCTGTGAGCAATAAGTTCATGGGTGACTTTCAGTGACATTAAATTTGATTATTCCTTATTTGGTTATTTGTGCATTAACATTGCACAGGAATTACCAAAATTCAATTGCCATTAGACAGTTTCTGAGAAATTTGCCCAAAAAAATAAATTAACTTATTAACATCAGATGCCATAATTATTTGTCATGAAGCAGTACCATGCTTCTGAGCTCTGTAACCTTAACATCAATTATGATAAACCAAAATGGGTGGTATTACCAAAAAAGGAGAAAGATTTAGTTGTATAATTATGTTAAATAATTTAGACGTTCTACATGTGTGAAAAAAAATAGAGCAATAAAGCCCAACAAAATATGTGTAGTCAATATAACCAATTGAAAGAAGTTAATTTGGATCCCTTTAGAAGTAACTCCCAAAATGCATTTCTAACTCACGTTTTGAGTGAAAATGTTGAATTTCCAGGGTGCAGTGAGTTACTGGGGAAATATGATTTAGAATTCTAACTTGGAGGTAAGACAGACAAGATAAAGATTGTGAGACTGTACCTGTACTGCAATATTCTCAATTTCTACCTTATATGACCTTATTGTCTCCTTGTTATATTTGTTTGATAAAATTAGCCTGGAATGTAACGAATAAATATATAATTTTCAGAAAGAGAATTTTGCAGATGTTAATGGAACAGCCAAGCCCTGAAATTGTCAATCAACTGCATGATGTGGAGGAACAGATTCTGGAAATTCAGGAGACCATTACCACTCTAAATAATAAGAAACAATCAGGTGAGAGTAGTTGGTAGGACTAATCAGAAAGAATCAGGTGAGAGTGGTTGGTAGGACTAATTAGAAACAGTCTAGTGGTTGGTAGGACTAATCAGAAAGAATCAAGTGAGATTAATTTGTATGACTAAGTAGAAACAGTCCAAAACAGGTCAGAAAGTGATTGCTATGACTAATCTGAAACCATCAGGTGAGAGTGACTGCCATGACTAATCAGAAACAGTCAGATGAGATTGATTGGTATGACTAGTCAGAAACAGGTGAGATTGAGTGGTATGACTAATCAGAAACAGTCAGGTGAGATTGATTGGTATGACTAATCAGAAACAGGTGAGATTGATTGGTATGACTAATCAGAAACAGTCAGGTGAGATTGATTGGTATGTCTAATCAGAAACAATCAGGTTGTAGAAAGTTTGGTATGACTAATCAGAACAATACAGTGAGATTGATTGGTAGGACTAATGAGAAACAGTCAGGTGAGAGTGATTTGTGACTAATCCAAAACATTGAGGTGAAAGAGACCACTCCGGTTGCCTAGTGGTTAGAGTGTTCGCCTCAGATGTGGGAGGTTGTGGGTTCGATCCGCAGCCGAGTCATACCTAAAACTTACATAAATGGTACTAACAGCTGCCTCACTTGGCACTCAGCATTAAGAGGTTAGTGTTAGGACTGGTCTACCTGATGTCAGGATAATGTGACTGGGTGGGACATCATGCTACATGTTTGCGGCATGATGCCTCAGTGCTAGACATCACTATAAACTGCCACATTGCAGACATCATAGCGATATGACTGAAAAATTGTTAAAGCTACGTTAAAAATCCAAATCACATCACACTTCAGGTGATAGAGTGATTGCTACGAATAATCTGAAACAATCAGGTGAGAGTGATTTGTATAAGTTATTTGGTAGCACTAAACAGATTTTGGCTGTTGTTGCTTTCTTGAATGTGCTGACTTTAAAATCGTCTGCTGTGAAAATAAAACTCCAAAACCATAAGCGCATATACAAGTATACTTTCTTGTGGATCCCACCTTTACAAAAACTAGACATAGTGATCACTTTGATATGCATGTGCATGTCTGTACATGTCCACATCCTAAATTAAGGTTGAAAGTATAGAGACATGAGCATTTAGTAATCCTTACATCTTTTTGACGTCCATCTGGAACTGCAGTTTTTGATGTCCATCTGGGAGTGCAGTTTTTGATGTCCTTCTGGGAGTGCAGTTTTTGATGTCCATCTGGGAGTGCAGTTTTTTTGATGTACACATCAACAAATTACTTTGCTCTCGCAATGTTTGTTGAGAGTAATTTCCATTTTCGTTATAGCAGTTTATGTCATCATCTCATTAGTCCCACACTGTTTGATGAATTGCCATAAAAAGGGATGAATATTATAGTTGTTACCTGAAAATGATCATGTCAATAGATCACTTTGTTCCCATAATTTTGATTAGAGTTATTGCCCTTTTTATTATGTAGCTTTATGCAGTGTATGGAAACATGTTGTTTGTGCAACTTATCCTGCAGATGTTGATTGATTACCTTGAAACTTGGTAAACATTATGGCTATCACCTGAACATACACCTAGCAACAAATCACGTTGCTCCCATAATTTTGATTAGAGTTATTGGCCTTTTTGTAGCTTAATGCAGTGTATGACACAATTTCAGTAGTGCAGATAGCCCCACAGTTCGACTTGCAGTTGTTGTTTGTATTTTTGTGAAACTCTGTACATATTGCGGTCATCATTTAAAGATGCAAATATTGACAAGTCTTTGTGTTTCCATGACTTTTGTGAGAATTAATGCCCTTCATGGCTTGCAGTTGGATGCAGTATACAAGAATTTTGTGAATACAGCTACTCCTGAAGTTTTCAGTTATTTTGCTGTGAAACTTAGTACATATTATGGTCATCATCAGAAGATAGCAACTTTGAAAAAATTTTATACTATTTTTACTAGACTTATACACTATAGATTCTTCTTCCATCAGTTTGTCTCCCTCACTGGGGGAGTTGCAGTAACTGAGTTTTTTGAGTGTTGGTCATGTGTTTATTATCAGCTGCCTTTGTGTGTCCCTGAGAAATTCATTTAGCTTCCATTTCCTTGGCATACTATAGACAGCAATATGTTAAATTGCTGTTAAAACCAACAAATACTCCATCATTGGGAATAGTTGGGATGCAGGAGCAGTTGGAGATATACATGAGTAAATAGCTGTCAAATTTAAGTCACACTTAATGTTTCATATTATTTCTTTAAAAGTGGAGTCGACAAAAGGAGATTCTTTTGTGACATAGAAATTTAGAAATGGGTCAGACTAAAGTTTGGTATGACTTGGAATTTTAGGACAATACACTTTAAAGCCAAGCCCTCTTTACTACACATAGGTATTCAGAAAACCTGAGATTTTCAACTCATGGAATATAATTCCTTATAATTAAAACTACCTTATGATGAAGTACATCAGACATACAGTACTCTTCATTATATTAGAGGGGGCCCTGAGTGGTCTAAAGCGCTCTCCATTATGGATCACTGCCATCTCACCTCTGTCTGCGTGGGTTCGAGTCTCGGATTTGGCCAATGTGGGTATGTGAGAAAGCTTGCCAGTAGCTTCTCGTGGGTTGGTGGTTCTTTCTGGGGATTTCCCGGGTTCTTCCTCCACCATTAATACCGGCCACCATGTATAGTCTATCGTTTGCTGAAAAATGGCGTTAAACCTTACAACAACAACAACATTATATTAGACCATCTCACCTGTCTGGGTGGATTCGAGTGTCGGACTCGGCCACTGTGCATATGTGAGAAAGCTTGCTGGTAGCTTCTTGTGGGTTGGTGGTTCTTTCCGGGGTTTTCCCAGGTTCTTCCTCCACCATTAATACTGGCCGCCATGTATAGCCTATCTTGTGCTGAAAAATGGCATTAAACCCTACAACAACAACAACATTATATTAGAACACTCTCCCTATAAAGCATGGAATATAATACTTTATAAGTAAGACTACCTTATAATGAAGTACATCAGACATACAGTACTCCTTCGTTATGACACTGTCCCTGAAAAGCATGGAATATAATACTTTATAAGTTAGACCAACCTTATAAAGGCTCATTTATTTATAAGCTGGAAAAGAGGGACAACTTTACAGTGTTTTAATGTTTCAGTAGTGGAAGGATGAAGTTTTTAATAAGAGCATTATAGTGTCTCCATTGTCCATCTGTTTATTCTTCTGCCACTTATTCATACTTTGGTTAAGTTTTGGTTTCTGGGTTTAATGCCATTTTTCATAAAATGATAGGCTATACATATTGGCCATTGTATCTGGTGGAGGAGGAACACATGAAAACACCGTGAAGTACCACCAACCCATTGAAAGCTACTGGCAAGCATTCTCACATACCTGCATTGAGTTTAGGTTTTGGTGTTAGGTGGGGCAATTCTTATATTGCAAAAAAGAGGTGAGTGGTGCATTCATGTTCTTCAGCACATGTCTACTTCTTGGCCATCTTTGGAATTAATAAATAGAATGTTTTACAGTTAACAGTTAGAGCTTGTACAGTTAACAATTAGAACTTTTGCAATTAACAATTGTCTATTAGAACTTGTTGGACAATAAACATTTATAAATAAAGTTATAAAAACAAGTCTCAGTATAATGCAGTTACTGTTATCTTTTGCAGAAATGCAACCTGCTAAATCAGCCACCCCATTAAGAAGTGTAACAGCATCCCAAGACAAAGTTTCAGAACCACAACAGTGTACAGAAGACAAAGCAAACCCAGAAAAGATTGGCACAATCACCCATACTCCCAGCAAGGTTAGTGGACTTAAGTTCAATTACCCATACTGCCAGCATGGTTAGTGGACTTAAGTTCAATTACCCATACTGCCAGCATGGTTAGTGGACTTAAGTTCAATTACCCATACTGCCAGCATGGTTAGTGGACTTAAGTTCAATTACCCATACTGCCAGCGTGGTTAGTGGACTTAAGTTCAATTACCCATACTGCCAGCATGGTTAGTGGACTTAAGTTCAATTACCCATACTGCCAGCATGGTTAGTGGACTTAAGTTCAATTACCCATACTGCCAGCATGGTTAGTGGACTTAAGTTCAATTACCCATACTGCCAGCATGGTTAGTGGACTTAAGTTCAATTACCCATACTGCCAGCGTGGTTAGTGGACTTAAGTTCAATTACCCATACTGCCAGCATGGTTAGTGGACTTTGATTCTCTGCTGGCACTTATCTAATATCAAATTTTACAGACATCACTTTAGCATGAAATAGTGAAACTACAGAATCAAGGTAAAATATAACCAACATTTCTAAGTTATTTAAATTTAAATCAGACATGTCCAATATTTTTGTTCAGTGTTTGGAACTGTATGAACATCAACACTCTAGATTAATGTCAGCTATGTGTATATATGTCTGTATGAACATCAACACTCTAGATTAATGTCAGCTATGTGTATGTCTGTCTTACCATTCACACTCTAGATCAGTGTCAGCTATCTGTATGTCGGTCTTACCATTCACACACTAGATCTGTATCAGCTATGTGTATGTCTGTCTTACCATTCACACTCTAGATTAATGTCAGCTATGTGTATATCTTTCTGTATGAACATCCACACTCTAGATTAATGTCAGCTATGTGTATGTCTGTCTTACCATCCACATGCCAGATTAATGCCAGCTATATGCATCTGTCTGTCTGAACATCCACACTCTAGATTAACCTCAGCAATGTGTCTGTCTGCCTGTCTGTCTAACCATCCACATGCCATATTAATGTCAGCTATATGCATGTCTGCCTTACCATCCACATGCCAGATTAATGCCAGCTATATGTATGTCTGTCAGTCTGATTAATGTCCACTATGTATTTTTCTGTCTGTCTTACCATCCACACACCAGATTAGCATCAGTTATGTGTATGTCTGTCTGTCTTACCATCCACACACCGGATTAATGTCAGCTATGTGTATGTCTGTCTGTCTTACCATCCACACACCATATTAGCATCAGTTATGTGTATGTCTGTCTGACCATCCATGCCCTAAATTAATATCAATTATGTGTTTGTCTCTCTGATTACCCACACCCTAGATTAATGTCAGTGGTAAAGTTTTTTCAATTAGGCTTAGTATTATTAAAGTGTTTTACTTTCTAATTAAAAAAGAAGTGTGCTTGACAAAGAGGGGATCTCTAATATCACTGAGATTTTTTGAAAGCTGAAAAAAAGAATAAAATATATACATAAAATATTATATGATATGGCAATCTTTATAAACTGTGGTAATCTTTATACACTATGGTAATCTTTAGACACTATGGCAATCTTTTTACAGTAATCTAATCTATGGTGTCAGTGCTTTCATATACATTTCAAACTGTAACCTCATTTCAGAATAGCATATTCATAAGTTATTGTTTTCTTTCATTTCAGCACATAGTTGCAATAACTGCTGAGAACCGATCCACATCATCAGCAACAAGTAATCCCAAAACCAATGTTGTCTGGCCAATGGTGCATGAAAAAGATCCCAATCAAAAGCTGTTCAGCCAGTCAGTTCCAGTTTCCCTATCAACAGATATGCCACAAACACCAACAGTGTTGAGGGGGGTTATGAGACCAGATGTTCAAGCCCAAATGTTACAAAACCGACGGTTGATGAATTTGCAAGATAACCAGTCTGTTTCATCAGCAAATGCTACTATACCTGAAAACCAGTCTGTTTCATCAGCAAATACTGCTATACCTCAAAACCAGTCTGTTACATCAGCAAATGTAACCATGCCTCTAAACCAGTCTGTATTTGCAAATTATGAACACTACATGCAGCAGCAAACTATGCTCTTCCAGCCAATGGTCTTAACACAACTTGGCATGATGCCAGGGATGAATATGGGACTTTTGCCATCAGTGGCCCCTCTGTTATATGCAGGATTGCCAGTCCCCTCTTTAATGGGCACACAAGCACCTCCACCAATCACCACTGCTGGAATGGGTAGAGGCCAGCCCATTACAAATGATATGGGATTGTTGCCAGAGTTAATTCCCCTTTTGCAGAATTTACGGATGAACCAGGCACGAGGACGAGGTTTTGGAGGGCCAGGAGGACCTTCTGAAAATTCATGAGATTTTTCTGCAGGAATTGATGCCGACTACAATGTCTTAATTGTCTTCTCGCAATAGCATGTAGTAGGACATATTAATCACTTTTCATATGGCAATAGCATGTAGGGGTACATAGCAATCACTGTTCCATTAGCACTTACGATAGTGATGTCGTCGAGGTAGATATTGCATATGAAGGTTCTTGCCAGGGTTTTCAAATTGATATATTGATGAAATGTATATCTTATTACAGTTTTTGCTAAAATATAGTCTTTCACATAATTCTTGTTCTTTTATAATGTGAAGAAATATTGTGTTCAAGTTTACCACTGCATAGCTGTTTACTGCTCCAATTTCACCAGTTATCTTTTCCTCAATCTCAGCTGCATTTCAGTATCTTCCCTTTTAAAAAATGAACCCCACCCACTTGTACACTATATATTCTGACTACTGAAATAATCATGTTTTGTGTTGGGAGTAAAATCCAAACTGAATGAAATTTTTCTGCTGATCATAATCTTGTCATTCAATTTTTCTGCTGATCATAATTTTGTCATTCAGTTTTACTAATGATGGCTTGAGTATTCTCATTCAAGTCGGTGATGTTTAATAACATTCAAGTCAGTGATGTTTAATAACATTCAAGGCAGTGATGTGTAATAACATTGTCATTCAAAGCATCTGTGATGTGTAATCACAAATTTCATTCATGGCAGTGATGTGTAAAAACATTTTTATTCAAGGCATTGATGTGTAATAACATTCTATTTCAAGATAATGACAAGTAATAACATTCCCATTCAAGGCTGTTCTGTGTAATAACATCTGTTCTTCAGTGCTCATCTCGATGTTTGTATCTAACTCAGATGAATTGGGTTGTTTCACTTAGTGTTCTCTGCCTATGTAAATTAGCCTATGGGGCTCTTCCACAGCGGTGTTCAAAGAACTTGACAGTGTGATCCTAGCTATTATCTGTAAGTTAAGTGATCTGTGAAACTGTGGCTGTTTATCTCTGCCTTACCTTACTGACTCCATGATAATCAGCTACACTAACTATCCTGAGGATAGTTTTAGATGGACTTTAAGCAGAAGTGTTTATGCAGTCAATGGACATGTAAAGTTGTGGTTTAAAAAAAAATGTTTAATGAACATTATGGAAAATCATGTTTTTCGAACACAACTGTGTCTGGATGGAGTTAGAAGTCAAAGACATCTTTTTACTTGATGCATCTTATGGCAGGTATGCGTACAGGTGGCTAAAATTCAAAATCGGAATTTGAGAAACTAAACAGATCTGCCACTATTGCTGTTTCTTCTTCCAAATAAGACAGAAATTGTGTACATTTGTAATGTTGGTCCTTGAGGCAGTCCAAGTCTCCCACCCCAGACTGCCTCTATAATTAACAAATCTGCATCACATGATTATTATCAGGGAATGGAGGTACATAAAGTATTCCAGACTGCTCAACCAAGGTCTCAGAAGGTAAAAACTTAAATCTGTGATCCATTACTTTGTCTTTCCTTGAAAACATTTGGAAAACAAAAAGCGTTTTTTGAACATTGGTTTCGAAATTTGTGCATTAGCTTTATTTTGCCCAGGCTGTTGCAATACAGGTACGGATGAACCCTTGACAGGGAATGTTTTGCTTGCTCATTTATGTATGTACTTTTTTTCTCCATTTGAAACAAATTCCCAAAGATTGAAATATCATATATATCATCAAAGTTGTTCATAGGAAAATTTTAGCATGAAACAAGGTCACAGTGCTTTACTTTTCTTGCTCATATTGATTTTTGTAGGCATTTAGATCATGCATACACATTAGGTTAGATATTGATTCCAGTTTAAATTTTCATGTGGTTTGCAGCATTGATTGAGTCTGATTATGTAGAAATAAAGCATTAATTGTAGAGTTTAAGTGGTAATTGATGAGATTAAATGGTTTTTATATGGCAATTCAGTGTTAATTGTAGAGATTGGGTGTTGTAAAAATTAAGTATAAATTTTATACTTATTTGTAGAAGTCATGTGTTTTAGAAATTTAATATTTTAGAAGTGTTAATTGTAGAGATTAATTACTAATTCTAGAAATGATGCCACAGTGTTAATTATATGGATGTTAACTGTAGAAACTAAAGTGTTAACTGTAGAGATTTAGTGTTAATTTTAGAAATTATTTTTTAAAGATGGTCCTGGTAGACTTTTATTGTACAGAGTCCATATCTGCTGTACAATGATGTTATATTTTGTTTCCTAAGGAAATCTAATGTTTACAGTTTTGTTTATTCTAGTATTTGTAACTTGTAATAGTAATGTCAATATTGTATGGAGCATATGTGTACTTTTAGTTCAAAACTAACATGCATACATGTAGTAATGATGCCAACAAGAAAAATGAAGTAAGCTGAACAAATATTAAATCTGAACCAGTTTTCCAGTCATGAACAATGGTTAAAGATATTTGCTGTGTATATTGATTCTCTCTTTAAGATATTTTTGTCATATTACATGTGACTTTGGAAACATTTATTGTGTGCTTTTAGTGGACATATAAATAATGTGTTGGCTTGAAATAGAATTCGTACATGCAAGACATTTTTCTGGGTTGTAGACTTTATAGAGTAATTCAGTTAAACTTAAATTTCAGTTAAGCACATTTTTTATTGGCCTGGTATGTAATAACGGGAATATAGCTGCAGCCCTTTCCATCCCCATAAAGACCCTTGTAAGTGACCAGTAAAACACCAAGGCCCTTAGAGATCTCCCCATAAAGTCCCTTGTTGGTGACCAGTATAGCACCAAGGCCCTGTGAGATCTCCCCATAAAGTCGCTTGTTGGTGACCAGTATAGCACCAAGGCCCTTAGAGATCTCCCCATAAAGTCCCTTGTTGGTGACCAGTATAGCACCAAGGCCCTGTGAGATCTCCCCATAAAGTCCCTTGTTGGTGACCAGTATAGCACCAAGGCCCTGTGAGATCTCCCCATAAAGTCCCTTGTTGGTGACCAGTATAGCACCAAGGCCCTGTGAGATCTCCCCATAAAGTCCCTTGTTGGTGACCGGTATAGCACCAAGGCCCTGTGAGATCTCCCCATAAAGTCCCTTGTTGGTGTCCACTATAAGCACCAGGCCCTGAAAGAGATCTCTATTTCCATGAATTGTGGCAACAATGATAAAATAAAATGGTTTTAATTTCAAGCCTACTATTGCATGTGATTTGCTCAAATGTAGATGTCTGAAAAATTACATGGCGATATACTGTCTGTGCATGACTTGTTTAAAGGAGCTGAAATCAATGAGAAGAAATTTGTATGCTAAGTTTTGATATGTTATAAATATGACTGCCTCATACCTTGGAGCTACGATTTGGCATAAACAGCACCAGCTTTGTACTTATTTTGACAAAGAAAGTAGTACAAATATCATAGATGAACAGCAGAAAAGTCTTGAAAGTGAAACTGTTTTCAGGGCATTTATACCAGCCCATATCAACATTGCTTGGCCAATTTTCTTATGATTGATGGGCTTCACTGATCACTTCCCATTTATTTATGTAGCTGTTTGGATAATCATCTTAATTATTTAAAGTCCTGTAGTTGATTTTAATTGATCATTTGAGTCTGAATCTGCTGTTAAACTTAAGCATTTCAGTGATTTGATAGACACATGATAGTTTTAATGAAAACAGTGCAGAAAGTGATGACATAATTGTTCACCAAATTTCTAAAGTAACTTGAAATATGCAAAAGAAATCATAATGTTTTTTTATATGCACTTAGGAAAGATGTCCAAATTGATATAGGAAATGTAAAAGTTGTATACTTTAAAAGCAGATTCATAAATAATGTATCTTTAACACTCATTCATAATATTGTATCTTTTACATTCATTCATAATAATGTATCTTTAACATTTCATTCATGATAATGTATCTTTAAAATTTATTCACAATAGCATAATTACTGAGAGAGAACAAAGGAGGCCCTTGAAGAAGAATCCTGTCAAATGTAGATATGTACACATGTATATATTAGGTTTCTTGTTAAATAGTATCAGTTCAAGGTCATGTACTAACCCAATCATTCCAACTAAATCTGTGATCGTGTTGTGAATTTCACGTTTTCAGTTGAAGTTGATGCACATACTACATGTATAAAAGTGTGTTAATTAGAACAGTAATACTTTGGATGTATGCATATGCAAGTGTTAATTGATGCTTTTGTATTAATTAAAACAGTGATACTTTGTATGTACATGTATAAAAGTTTTAATTGATGTTTGTGTATTAATTAGAACAGTAATACTTTGGATGTACGCATATGCAAGTGTTAATTGGTGCTTTTGTATTAATTAAAACAGTGATACTTTGTATGTACATGTATAAAAGTGTTAATTGAAGCTTCTGTATTAATTAAAACATTGATACTTTGGATGTACATGCATACAAGTTTTAATTGATGTTTGTGTATTAAATAGACCAGTGAAACGTTTAATGTCCACATGTACAAGTGTTAATTGATGCTTGTGTATTAATTAGAACAGTAATACTTTGTATGTATATGTATACAAATGATAATTGAAGCTTCTGTATTAATTAGAACAGTAATACTTTGGATGTACATGTGTACAAATGATAATTGAATCTTCTGTATTAATTAGAACAGTAATACTTTGTATGTACATGTATACAAATGATAATTGAAGCTTCTGTATTAATTAAACATTGATAATTTGGATCAACATGTAGCAATGTTTCTTAAAAACTGAATTATTACTCATCAGGATTAAAATTGTTCCAGCAAATACAAATCTGTGTAAAATATAAGCCAATGGATTTGTCAAATCCAAATGCATAGACTCACATCCACCATCAGATAATATGCCAATGGATTTGTCAAATCCAACTGCATAGACTCACAGCCACCATCAGATAATATGCCCATGGATTAGTCAAATCCAAATGCATAGCCTCACATCCTCCATCAGATAATATGCCCATGGATTAGTCAAATCCAACTGCATAGACTCGCATCCACCATCAGATAATATGCCCATGTATTAGTCAAATCCAACTGCATAGACTCGCATCCTCCATCAGATAATATGCCCATGTATTAGTCAAATCCAAAGGTATATACTCACATCCACCATCAGATAATATGCCCATGTATTAGTCACATCCAACTGTATAGACTCACATCCTCCATCAGATAATATGCCCATGGATTAGTCAAATGCATAGACTCATCCTCCATTGGATAATATGCCCATGGATTAGTCAAATCCAACTGCATAGACTCACAGCCACCATCCGATAATATGCCCATGGATTAGTCAAATCCAACTGCATAGACTCGCATCCTCCATCAGATAATATGCCCATGGATTAGTCAAATCCAAATGCATAGACTTATATCCACCATCAGATAATACAACAGCAGGGCTGGGTCTATGCAGTTTGTTAGAAGTAATCAGTAAAACAAACATAGACCCTGATCTACCAGAGCATGATGCAAAAGCAGATCAGGATATGTTTTTTGCACTTGGACTAGACTTGTACAGTATGAAAGTGAACATTAACGTTTGGACAAGGATTTATGTATGAACAAGTATTCATGTTTGGAAAAGTATTCATGTTTGGACAAGTATTCATGTTTGGACAAGTAATCATGTTTGGACAAGTAATTATGTTTGGACAAGGAATCATATTTGGACAAGTAATCATGTTTGGACAAGTAATCATGTATGGACAAGTAATTATGTTTTGGATAATATTGTTATTCTTGATATGTATTTTAAAGATTTTCTTGTTCTTAATTTCAATATTTTGGTCCAGAGGACACATTTATGGAATTTAGTTTTCATGTATGTTGAAAATAAAAGTTCATGATTTTTGGTTGTTGTTCTTTGACGTATTTTAGAAGTATATATGATGATGAAGCATAAACAATGTTACATACACAAGCATATTACATATTTATAGTGCTTGGTTGGTCCCACTTCTGTTTTTCAAATAGATGGCTGCCATTACAGAAAACAGGAAAGCCTTTAAACACTTTTGAGAAGCTAATCAACAAACTTTGATCACATTTTACTGAAAGCATTTTTAAATGAAGTCATTAGATTTGTGTCCCTAGTATTCCAATTTGTTACAAGGTAATGCCACCAATTTGAAACAGAAAATGTCCTTTAAATGACTTCTTTCAAGATGATGTTTCAGTGAGTACTGTATGGGTGATCATAGATGATGTAATGGTGAGTACTGCATTGATGATCATAAACTGTTACAGTTAGTATTGTATCAATGATCATAAATGGTGTTGCAATGAGTACTGTATGGGTGATCACAGATGGTGTTACAGTCAGTGAGTACTGTATGGGTGATCACAGATGGTGTTACAGTCAGTGAGTGCTGTATGGGTGATCACAGATGGTGTTACAGTCAGTGAGTACTGTATGGGTGATCACAGATGGTGTTACAGTCAGTGAGTACTGTAGTTTTTGTGTGATATAGTAGTAATTGGGAAAGCTGGTATCTGTATGGAAGATTTCATTATTCCTGTTATCTATGACAATTCAAGTTAACTACATTTGAAAAAAAACGTTTTCACATTTTTGCCTTTGTAGTGTTATTTTACTGCTTTCTGTAGTGTCTTTCACTGGCTATAAAGCCAGGTTTATGGTATGCAGTGTCTTTCACTTGCTATAAGGCCAGGTTATCTTATGGTATGTAGTGTCTTTCACTTGCTGTAAGGCCAGATTTATGGCATGTAGTGTCTTTCATTGGTTATTAAGGCCAGGTTTATGGTATGTAGTGTCTTTCACTTGCTATAAGGCCAGGTTATCTTATGGTATGTAGTATCTTTCACTAGCTTTAAGGCCAGGTTTATGGCATGTAGTGTCTTTCATTGGCTATTAAGGCCAGGTTTATGGTATGTAGTGTCTTTCACAGGCTGTAAGGCCAGGTTTATGGTATGTAGTGTCTTTCACAGGCTGTAAGGCCAGGTTTATGGTATGTAGTGTCTTTCACAGGCCGTAAGGCCAGGTTATCTTATGGTATGTAGTGTCTTTCATTGGCTATTAAGGCCAGGTTTATAGTATGTAGTGTCTGTCACTTCCTACAAGGCCAGGTTAGCATATTGTATGTTCCTGGATTTGTCATGCATTGTCTATTACCTGTCAGTAACTACTATATTCGGTATCACACATTTCGCAGAACCGATTTCACCCAAAACATGATAGAGAGCTTTTTGGTACTAAGGCCTTTCAGATTTGCATAAATAATCAAGATTTGTTAGTAAATATGTTCCCTTAGACCTCTGACTGCTCTGGTGGCCTAGAGGTTCGAGCGTCTGCCTCGGATGCAGTAGGTTGTGGGTTCGATCCCCAGCCGAGTCATACCAAAGACTTATAAAAATGGTACTAACAGCTGCCTCACTTGGTGCTCAGCATTTAGAGGTTAGTGTTAGGACTGGTCGGCCTGTTTTCTGGATAATGTGGCTGGGTGGGACATTATGCTACATGTCTGCAGGATGATACCCCAGTGCTAGACATCACTATAAACTGCCACACTGCAGACATCGTAGTGATATGACTGAATTTATTTTAAAGCTTCGCTAAAAATCCAAATCACACACACACACCCCCTTAAACCATTAAACATCTTCCCAAAAACTGCTGAACAGAATTTTAACAAATTTGACAACTGTCATCTGGTCTTTCAGCCAACAAATTACGCTTACCTGCCATCAGATAAAATCTGTGTTACTAAATATATCTTAGCCATTACATTTTATACAAATAATGCTGACCTGCCATCAGATAATACCTGTGTTACTAAATATATAATAGCTTTTAAATTTTATACAAATAATGCTTACCTACAATCAGTTTAGACCTGTGTTACTAAATATATAATAGCCGTTAAATTTTATACAAATAATGTAACCTGCCATCAGATAATACCTGTGTTACTAAATATATAATAGCTGTTAAATTTTATACAAATAACGCTTACCTGCCATCAGATAATACCTGTGTTACTAAATATATAATAACCGTTAAATTTTATACAAATAATGATAACCTGCCATCAGATAAGACCTGTGTTACTAAATATATAATAACCGTTAAATTTTATACAAATTTACTTTTTAGTATGGCCATTCTGCTAAAAAGGAGAACGTCCATAAAGTATGTATGCATAAAATGAGCCAGTTTCGACCACTTCCACTGCACAGTGTATGCTTTTGTGAAAAGAAAAAAAAATTCGCTTGTATACCAACCTCCTTCCAACAATAGCTGAGACAATCAAACTAAGAAAGATGAAGTTAATTCATTGATTAAAAAAAAACATTTTAAAACTGACTCATCTGCTAGCTTGTTACAGCATCATTACAGACTAAAGTATTAGAACAGTTGTAAAATTCTGTATCCATTCTGTCTATGTGGGTTTGAGTCTCTGGCTCTGCTCTGTGTGGGTTTGTGAGAAAGTTTGCCAGTAGTTTCCCATGGGTTGATGGTTCTTCCCATTTTTGTCCCCAGGTTCATCCTCTACCACTTATGTATAGCCTATCATGTGCTGAAAAATGCCATTAAGCTCACAACAGTGACAACATACCGTAATTTAAACTAATCAGTTTAAAATAAGAAGACTATAAAAAGGCAGCCATGGACAAATAAAATTATCTTTTGCAGCCGACACATTTTCTTTTAAAAAATTCTCTAAATTTGCTTAATAACCTATAATTACTACTATAACCATGAAATATCTGGGATATAATTTGCACTTACATAAATTTACATCAAACAACAGATGTCATTATGGCTCATCGATTTCTTGGGCAATAAAAATATTTTCCAGCATCCACAACAAGTTCAGATAAACTAGCTGAATCATAATACATTTAAAGGTTTAATTCCTGTAGAAACAGCCATGTAAAGTTTTGCAAACACAACGGTTTTTTTTTTTTGTTTGTTTGTCTAGACTGTGTTTTGTATTTGCCTGTGAAAAAGACTCATTAAGAGTTGAAAGCGCTCAGGCTAGTTAGATGATAGTTTTGCACTGTTCAATGTGTATATATATATATATATATATATATATATATATATATATATATATATATATATATATGATAACGTTATAACTAAAATTAACGAGGTCCATATTAGTCTTAGTTCCGGTTTTCAAACCATTCCGTGACAAACGTTGTGAATATCCGGTCATTGTTGAAAGCTAATCTCTTCAGTTGTCTCCCTGTAAAGCTCTTGCCATCGAAAGTCGCCGGTAAAAAAAGAATCTTTCTCCCTCTCTCTCTCTCTCTCTCTCTCTCTCTCTCTCTCTCTCTCTAAGAAACGTGTTTCCCCGTTAACATTACGATTAAATGAAATGAAACTAAATGTTCAAAATCTGTAGTTTATTTTTGATTTATAAGCGTTGTCTGGTCACCTATTTTTCGGTATTGAGGCAACCCCTTAGACGACGATGTCCAATTTTGTCGAAATTTTGAGAACCGCTGTCATCATGTGTCACATTTAAATGACTCGCACGTAACCGATACTCCCTAAGTTCAAATGGTCGTAAAAGTTTAACAGATCGAGAAAAAAGCCATTAGTAGTTTGTTTTAAAAAAAAATATTAGGTTTCCTTTATATGCATGTACACATTTGGTCCTACATGTAAGACATGGACGTCCAACACAAATATGAGCGTCAAGGTCTTACATGTAGGACTAGTACATATTCAGGTGATTATATCCCATTCATATCCAGATCCAATCCCTTATTTGTGCTTTTGTTCATAAAATCATGCCGAGCACGATGTAGACAAATCGTCTTCTTCACAACAATATGACTTAAAGCTTTTGAAAACTAAATATGCCATTGGGTGGGTGAGTTGGGTATTAAAGGTGCATTGTCAGACTTGCTAGTTATTTCGTTATGGGTTCTTAGATCGGTAGTATAAAAGCAAAGTAATGAGCCATTCCTTCCAATTCATAAAGGACATACAATGAAAGTTTATATAGTTTGGGCTTTAACTACAAATATGCCATGTGATTTAACTTTAGAATATCATAAATCATAATTAATTAATGGATACAAAAAATTTAATTAAGTTTATGAATCCTCTACATAACATCCAAATTCTTTTTCTTGATTCCACTTTCAAGTCACTCCATTTCTCAGTTGCCACAGTACATGAACATCATGATAGGCCAGCAAGCATTGTGATGGACCCTTTGATTAGAATTGAAAATCATTGATATACCAAGCATTGTGATGAACCCTTTGATTAGAAATCAACCAAGCATTGTGATGGACCTTTTGATTAGAAATGAAAATCATTGATATACCAAACATTATGAACGACCCTTTTATTAGAATTGAAAATCATTGAAATACCAAGCATTGTGATGGACCTTTTAATTAGAATTGAAAATCATTGATATACCAAGCATTGTGATGGACCCTTTGATTAGAAATGAAAATCATTGATATACCAAGCATTGTGATGGACCGTTTGATTAGAAATGAAAATCATTGATATACCAAGCATTGTGATGGACCCTTTGATTAGAATTGAAAATCATTGATATACCAAGCATTGTGATGGACCTTTTGATTAGAATTGAAAATCATTGATATACCAAGCATTGTGATGGACCTTTTGATTAGAAATGAAAATCATTGATATACCAAGCATTGTGATGGACCCTTTGATTAGAAATGAAAATCATTGAAATACCAAGCATTGTGATGGACCTTTTGATTAGAATTGAAAATCATTGATATACCAAGCATTGTGATGGACCCTTTGATTAGAATTGAAAATCATTGATATACCAAGCATTGTGATGGACCCTTTGATTAGAATTGAAAATCATTGATATACCAAGCATTGTGATGGACCCTTTGATTAGAAATGAAAATCATTGAAATACCAAGCATTGTGATGGACCTTTTGATTAGAACTGAAAATCATTGAAGTACATGTACCAAGCATTGTGACAGACCTTTTGATTAGAAATGAAAATCATTGATATACCAAGCATTGTGATGGACCCTTTGATTAGAAATGAAAATCATTGATATAGCAAGCATTGTGATGGACCCTTTGATTAGAAATGAAAATCATTGATATACCAAGCATTGTGATGGACCCTTTGATTAGAATTGAAAATCATTGATATACCAAGCATTGTGATGGACCCTTTGATTAGAACTGAAAATCATTCACCATGACCAGTGCGCTACCCTTTGATAACTGATATATTAGCCTGACAAAAATGTAGAATTAAATATACTGAAACCTTTTGGGTTTTTTTTTGTAGTAATGTATAATGGGATGTACTGGCCTAAAGCTTTATTAATACATGTATTTGGTATAAACCTCAGTGGTGTCTGTGACACGTTTTTAATATACAACAAATCATCAGTATGTTTGATTATTCCTTGTTTCTCACAGCATTCAAAAAGTCTGCAACATTTACCAAAATTTCTAAACATGCACACGTAACTGAAAAGGTGTCCTGGTTAATGACCTAATGTATTTCATCAAAATATCAGCATAAATGAACAACATTAGTACACAACAAGTTACTGCATTATTATTACTTACTTTTCACTAATATTTTGAACTAAATGAAGTACAAAATTTCTCTGCAATTAGCATAGAATTAAAAATCAGTAACTATCAGGCAGTTCTGCGCTGCAGCTGATGCAGACCATTTGCTCTACAGAATCCTTGGTTATCCCTTTAAAACTATTCTTCTATTCTGGTCTGATGACCAGTTAACTTACTGTGACTTTGGAATGAAGTGAACATTCTGATAACTAGTCAAATCTTACGTAACATTTTTCATTTATGGCAGTTGATAGATACAAATAGCATGAGTGATATTTCCCATTTCAGACAAATCTAAATTTTCAATTTTATTATTTTCTAATTGGTGGAAAGGACTAAGTTTGCTATACCCTTGAAACGGCCCTTAAATCAGGTTCATATTTTCATTTCCCCATATATTGTCTTTCCTGGATCATAACAAATTGTAATACCTATAAGACTCCAGTTTGCTTTGATATCATAGGCACATACCAACATCATGATGTCACATGATGAAATCATAACGCAATGCAAAAAAAAGCATTTTTTGCCTAATTAGATTATACCGTTTTTGGACAATATTTAACAGTGAGTGCAGTGATATATTGTCAAGTAATAATAAAAGTCTTATAATGGCAAAATGTGAAAGAATAAAAAATTAGAAAGTAAATGTATTTAAAATAAAGATGAGTGTTCTTCATTGTTATTCAGAAACTCATCATAGGACCAACGAAATTTCTAAAACAATTTTAAAAGAAAAAAATTAAATATGACTATTTAATTATTTTTATGCTAAGAAATATCAATGATATTGTACATGTATGTATGTAGTTATATTAATACATTATGACTTTCATCCATGACTCACCACAGTGGAGACTTATGAACTTTAAATCAAATGATTGTGTGAATACATCAATTCTGTTAAATAAATAAGTGAATAAATACCATAATTAAATAGGTTAAATTTTTGCATTTTTATTGGAAACAGATTTTACCTTGGAAATTCAAAATATTTGAGTTGTTGGTTCATTTAAAATACATTGCAATAATTTTTAACAGAGCTATAAAGAGAGATGAATGCTGCATATCTTTGATTGATGTATTTTAATAAATTACTGTTCGGTACAGTGGAATGAAAAATATAGTACGCAACTCAAACTATGAGCTGAGTTATTATAGAAATTAAACAAATTTACAACAAATTGTTCTTGGTTTTAGGTCTAGATTTAACAAATACACATATACATGTATAACACCAGTCTTTTGGAATTGAGACATTGATTTATAAGTAAGTTTTATTAACAGGTGCACTGGGATTGAAACCCAAAATCTTCATAACTTCCATCTCTCCCATCCATTCAAGTATTTTTTGTCTGATAGTTTTTTTATTTGTCTTTTGTTTGAACAGGGGCCCCGAGTGGTCTAAAGTGATCACCGTTCCGGATCACTGCCATCTCATCTCTGTCTATGTGGGTTCAAGTCCAAGGCTCGGCTAGTGTGGGTACGTGGGAAAACCTGCCAGTAGCTTCTCGTGGGTCGGTGGTTCTTCCCTGGGTTTTCCAGGGTTCTTCCTCCACCAGTTTTACTGGCTGCCATGTATAGCCTATCTTGTGCTGAAAAATATCATTAAACCCTAGAACAACAACAACTTCTTTGAACAGTACTATATAATTATTAGAAAGTGTGTTTAAATTTCCATGTTCATTGTACAACTTCATTATCCCCTTAATCAGACTATCTGTATATGGGCCATTCCATTTATATTATAACAACTCTATTATCATAAACCAAGTAACAGAAAAGATCAAAAACCAACAAGTTGTGTCAGCTTCAACCTGTACTTAGTTTCTCTCAAATTCGAAGTGAAAATTTAAAAAGAACTTATTGTATTGTGAATTAAATCCTAAATAGTCCTACAAGTTCTATCACAAGTCCAAAAGTATAGCATATTCCAAATTTCAGTGGTGTTCCAAATAAATTCCATTCTTGAATGTGCTGATGTGCCAATATCCTAGAATAGTATTGATGTGCTATCAGTCTTTACGTATAACAATGATATATTCCAAAATATTCTTGAATGAATTCACAATAAACAAAAATAAATTTGAGCACTTTGTAATTTCAGTGAATAACTTAAACGATTTTTATAAATTCAGACACAATAACAGAACCAGGATAAGGGTCATATGTTCATTCCTAGAACCTACTAAGATTTCAAAAAGCTCAAGTCTATTACTAAAATTTTAATAAAGAAAGTACTAAACATTGGGTACATCAGATTTTTCCCACTGGAAATACCAGTGTCCTGAACTCAGATCCAAGTAAATGTTTGCCTCCATGTAATCATGAATTATAGTCTGAAATATTAGACAAGAATTAAATGCGCAATATGTTGTTTACAAAAACACATAAGTCAGGTAGGCCTAAACTTCTACCCTTAATTATGGACAAATGTCAATCAACCAATACAAATTAAATATACATAATATGTTTATTCATCAATCTGTTTGTCTATGTATGGGCCATTTCATTTATTGTTAACTCATCTATCTGGGCCATTCCATTTAGCTTTCCATCATCTGTCTGGGCCATTCCATTTATACGTTTAATCATCTGTCTTTCTGTCTGTCCATGTATAGGTCATTCCATTTATGTTTACTCATCTGTCTGTTTAACCTCTCAATCAGACTGTTTGTGTACAGACCATTCTAGTTAGACTGTATATGTTCATTTATATGTCTTTCTGTCTGTCCATGAATGAGCCATTTTATTTATATGTTCACTTATCTGTCTGTTGGTATATGGGCCGTTCCTTCTACACATTCACTTATCTGTCTGGTGGTATATGGGCCATTCGTTTTATATGTTTACTTATCTGTCTGTTGGTATATGGGCCATTCCTTTTATATGTTCACTTATCTGTCTGTCAGTATATGAGCCATTTCATTTATATGTTCACTTATCTGTCTGTTGGTATAGGGGCCGTTCCTTCTACACATTCACTTATCTGTCTGGTGGTATATGGGCCATTCATTTTATATGTTTACTTATCTGTCTGTTGGTATATGGGTCATTCCTTTTATATGTTCACTTATCTGTCTGTGAGTATATGAGCCATTCCTTTTATATGTTCACTTATCTGTCTGTTGGTATATGGGCTATACCATTTATATGTTCACTGACTTGTCTATTGGTATATGGGCCAGTCTGTTGATATGTTCACTCATCTGTTTGTTTGTCTGTGCATGGGCTGTACTTATATGTGTATTCATACATCTGTTAGTATATGAGCCATACAGTTTTTATGTTCTTTCAACTATATGTTCATCCTTCCACCTGTCAGTTTGTCTATCAGTTTCTTTATCTATCAGTTAATCAATTTCCCCATCTATCTGTTTGCTGATTGTCACTGTGTCTGTTCATCTATTTGTGTGACCATACATTGTTGTTTACAGCTATCAATCTATAGCCATCTGTTATTTATTTGTGTGACCATACATTGTTGTTTACAGCTATCAATCTATAGCCGTCTGTTCATCTATTTGTGTGACCATACATTGTTGTTTACAGCTATCAATCTATAGCCATCTGTTCATCTATTTGTGTGACCTGGGCACTGAGTGGTCTAAAGTGCTTTCCGTTATGGATCACTGCCATCTCACCTCTGTCTGCGTGGATTCGAGTCTCGCATTCAGCCAATGTGGGTATGTGAGAAAGCTTGCCAGTAGCTTCTCGTGGGTCGGTGGTTCTTTCTGGGGGTTTCCTGGGTTCTTCCTTCACCACTAATACTGGCCGCCATGTATAGCCTATCGTGTGCTGAAAAATGGTGTTAAACCCCACAACAACAACAACAACAACATTTGTGTGACCATACATTGTTGTTTACAGCTATCAATCTTTAGCCAGGCTACATGTTTCCCACCTAGTTGATCCATATTTCTCTGCATGTTCATCATATTTTTATCCATCTGTTGTGTTTTGTCTGCTGTTTCCTAAGCAACTGTATATTTGTCTTCTGACAAAGTTTACTGTGTGGTCTTCAGATATTTTTTGTTCAAGCATAAGAACTATTAAAATTGTAAAACATGAGAGTGAGAGTTTGCTTTTCCAAGATTTTGCACTTCCTGTTTTGCATTTTAAAGGAGGATTGTTTAATTTTTATTCTGACAAATGAAATTAATAGAGGAATCCAAGAAATTATTTATCTCCATCATGTGCATTCCTGCTTATCTACCTGACCACCTACCTACATACATATGGTGCACACACACACACACACACACATCTAAATATAACAATTGCATATTTTATACTGCATTCACATTTAAAGAAATCATTTGTCATTACTGTAATTAATTTCCATAAAGTATAAAACAAGTCACATGACCTTGCCCTTAAACCCATAGCAAAGGACAGTAACTCCCAAGTGTCAGGGGAATTAATAAAGATAATATGCTAAGAAAACTCTACAATTTGTCTGACACACACACACTAATATTTAAGTAACTGTAAATCTTTACATTAACCAATAAGAAATGTACCAGTTTTGATAAATATAAACTGAAAAGAGGATACACAAATAGAGCACAGTATTCATATATATGAAACATTCATGCATATTATTCACTGTCTTAAGTTGTATGACATCATCATGTTGCATTAATAACACAGTACAGATTAATACCCAAGTTGAAAACAAAACTGTTTTATGAAGTACCCATGTAGTACATATACATTCTGACAAATGTCATTAAAATCTGACATGAGGCCAGTACCCATGTAGTACATACATTCTGACAGATGTTATTAAAATCTGACATGGGGCTAGTACCCATGTAGTACATTCATTCTGATAAATGTCATTAAAATCTGACATGGGGCTAGTACCCATGTAGTACATACATTCTGACAGATGTCATTAAAATCTGACATGTGGCCTGTACCCATGTAGTACATACATTCTGACAGATGTCATTAAAATCTGACATGGGGCCAGTACCCATGTAGTACATACATTCTGACAGATGTCATTAAAATCTGACATGGGGCCAGTACCCATGTAGTACATACATTCTGACAGATGTTATTAAAATCTGACATGGGGTTAGTACCCATGTAGTACATACATTCTGACAGATGTCATTAAAATCTGACATGGGGCTAGTACCCATGTAGTACATGCATTCTGACAGATGTCATTAAAATCTGACATGTGGCCAGTACCCATGTAGTACATACATTCTGACAGATGTTATTAAAATCTGACATGGGGTTAGTGCCCATGTAGTACATACATTCTGACAGATGTCATTAAAATCTGACATGGGGCTAGTACCCATGTAGTACATACATTCTGACAGATGTCATTAAAATCTGACATGTGGCCAGTACCCATGTAGTACATACATTCTGGCAGATGTCATTAAAATCTGACATGGGGACAGCTTTTAGTAAAAAAATGAGTAATTTCATACTTCAGTTTTCCTAATAATGATTGCATAAAATGATGTCATTATGGCTTTGAACAACATTAATAAATCTGACCATAATATTTTACAATATTTTGTTTACAGAAAATGAAAATTCCTAATCTGGTATTATCCAGAAGTCTGCTGAAGTTTTTGAGAAGGAGAACCTGTGCTCAGAATCTGCTGAACCAAACATGGCAGCAGCCAGAAGTTGGAGTAAATCAGCGACCTCTAACCTACTCCTATGTTGGGAAAGTCTGTACACGCTGTGAGATATCCAAACGGTATTATAGCACTTCAAGATTATTCATCAGTGATGTCACTGCTGGCCAGATTCTACAGTATGTTGACCTTGACCTTGACATTGATGCAAGGCTTTCTGACCCTGAGAAGCTCAAAGCCAACTTGGATGCTAGAAAGATCCAGTTTTCAGTGGAGGAATTGGTAATTTTGTATATACTGTCTACTGTACAAAGAAGATTTTTGCTGATTAGCATATTTACAGTCTTGTGTCTTGTCTTTAGTACTTGCATTGCAGTTACTTTGAATATATTTATATTATTTATTTCTTGTTAATTAATCAAATTTATGGCATACTTCAATCAGCTTGTCCAGTTAGCTTTCTGACAAATCTAGTTTATTTCAGGGGTATTCTGTAAGCATTACCTTTCTGACAGATCTTGTTTGTGTTGGGAGTATTCTATAGGCATTACCTTTCTAACTGATCTAGTTTGTATCAGGGGTATTTTGTAGGCATTAGATCTCAGACTGATCTAGTTTGTATCAGAGGTATTTTGTAGGCATTATATTTCAGACTAATCTAGTTTGTATCAGGGGTATTTTGTAGGCATTAGATCTCAGACTGATCTAGTTTGTATCAGGGGTATTTTGTAGGCATTATATTTCAGACTAATCTAGTTTGTATCAGGGGTATTTTGTAGGCATTAGATCTCAGACTGATCTAGTTTGTATCAGGGGTATTTTGTAGGCATAGATTCCAGGTGTAGATGGGTGGTAGTTCAAGACCCTCATCCCTGTTCGGTGTTGGCCTATGCTGTTGTATTTTGATTGCCTCCATCACCTTCCTTTGCCATGCATTGTCTTCTGATGTGATCACCTTTTTTTGGTTGGGGATGATGGAATGTCCCATATTGCTACAATGTTCATGTATGACCATTGACTCCCTACTGATGTGTTCCTTAATCCAGGTTCAGAGGTCTCAGAAACACTTAGTCACACATATCTGGATGCAATTTTTCCAACTGGGATGCAGAAAATTACTTATACAGGAGTTTTTCGTACACACTCTTTTGCCGGATGGCAAATCCAAATCTTGCCAATCCTGGTTCAGCCACCTGCTAAGTGGGAAAATGTGTTGATGAAATGATTATTTTAGCTGTGCTGATATTTACAATGAGAAAATTCAGTGGCTGAAAAAAAAACCAGATGTACATGTTGTCTTTGTAAGAGTACATCTGAAGAACATGACCCAATAGCTTGGTGGCAAGTTCAAAGACTTGACTAGCTGCAGAGTGGTGGGAAAATCTACTGATATTTACAGTGACTGAATTCAGAGGCAGAAAGACCCAGTGATGTACATGTGTATAAGAGTACATCAAATGAACAACTTTAGCTTTCATTATTGTGTTTGTTTCCACATGTAGCCGACTAAGTACTGCATGTGACCTCGAAATCAAGACATGCTTAGTGTTTGCCAAAATGCTGTTTACAATTTTGGATCAGTATTTTGGGGAAAATTGATGAAGATTGTAGTGAGATTCAGAAGAGTGCTAGAACACATGGAACACTATGTATGATATGTAACCTAGTGCTTGGAATAAGACCTTTTCTTGGCCTGACATAATTCATGCTCACTTTAATGGACAAACACAAGTTACATGTCAGTGATGTTAAGAAGTTAGAAAATTAAACTTGATGGCAAGCACAGGTTCTACTTAATATCTGGAAATTTAGCCACTTTAGGTATACAGTCTTGTGGTAGGGGATTCCCACTTTTAAAATCCTAGCGATACCTCTGCTGGTTTCTAATACTCTGCCTGTTTCCCCGGTGTATACCTTCTCACAATCATTACATTTGATATAATAGACATTTTTTCAAATTTTCAGTTTTGTCCTTTGCATGTGTATGTTGTTGTCTCCTTGTATCATGTGACCATTATAAGTCAGGTGATCAACATTAGTCTCTGATGAAGGCAGTTAGATATCGCTGAAAACATCAAATTCTGAAGATATTTGCTCTGAGTATGGGAACTTACTAATGATTATGAATTATCCAGATCAAGGAAGCAACCTTTTCAGTTGTAGCTAATACTGTTAGTCTGTTGTAACTAATATATTTCAGTAACCAGAAAGGAAAGAATTTAAGGGAAAAATGCTTTGGCAATATCACTCATCTTGCCTTATAGTAAATAACATACAGTGTCATATAAGGGAACATTTCCATATCTTGCCATATAGAAAATAACATAGTGTCATATAATGGAAACATTTCCATATCTTGCCATATAGAAAATAACACAGTTTCATATATGGGGAACATTTTCATATCTTGCCATATAGAAAATAACATACAATTTCATTACACATTTCAACATCATTACATAAAGAAAATAACATAGTATTATATATGAGTAAAATTTCCATATCTTGCCATATAGAAGATAACATACAGTTTCATATAGGGAACATTTCCACATTTTTACATAAAGAAATCAACATAGTTTCATGTAAAAAATAACATAAAATTTCATATATTGGGAACATTTCATTATCGTTCCATATTGAAAATAGCATACAGTATCATATATTGGGAACATTTCATTATCTTGCCATATGGAAAATAGCATACAGTATCATATATTGGGAACATTTCATTATCTTGCCATATTGAAAATAGCATATGGCATCATATATTGAGAACATTTCATTATCTTGCCATATTGAAAATAGCATAGAGTATCATACATGTATATTGGGAACATTTCATTATCTTGCCATATTGAAAATAGCACACAGTATCACATATTGGGAACATTTCCACATCATTACATTTTTTAAGACCTGGTATGGAGATGTAAAATATTCTACTTTCCATCTTGAATTTAAATAATTGAAAAATTCAAACAATGGTCACAAATGAAACGTGATTTTTTGGAATGATTCACATGAAATTTATGCATAAGAGTACAATAGAATTAAATAGTTTTTTTTTTCACAATTTGTCTTGCATAATGCATGATCAGGTTTGCTTAATTGAACAAAAACACAGTCATATTGAATTGTTAGATGCCCCAGTTGTTGAGTACATAATTTTAAATCAGTTCTTTCATCATTTGATTTTGTAACGGTGGTAAATGATAGCCATTATTAATGTGGTTTGACTGGATTGTGTTTTTAGGTCATTGAATGCAGGAATATTAATGTGAGTAGAATGGATTGTGTTTTTAGGTCACTGAATACAGGAATATTAATGTGAGTAGACTGGATTGTGTTTTTAGGTCACTGAATGCAGGAATATTAATGTGAGTAGACTGGATTGTGTTTTTAGGTCACTGAATGCAGGAATATTAATGTGAGTAGAATGGATTTTGTATTATGTCATTGAATGCAGGAATATTAATGTCAGTGGAATGGATTGTATTTCATGTCATTGAATGCAGGAATATTAATGTGAGTAGAATGGATTGTATTATGTCATTGAATGCAGGAATATTAATGTCAGTGGAATGGATTGTATTTCATGTCATTGAATGTAAGAATATTAATGTGAGTAGACTGGATTGTGTTTCATGTCATTGAATACAGGAATATTAATGTGAATAGAATGTATTTTGTATTATGTCATTGAATACAGGAATATTAATGTGAGTGGAATGGATTGTGTTTCATGTCATTGAATGCAGGAATATTAATGTGAGTAGAATGGATTGTGTTTCATGTCATTGAATACAGGAATATTAATATCAGTGGAATGGATTGTGTTTCATGTCATAGAATACAGAAAAATTAAGTAGACTGGATTGTGTTTCTTGCCATTGAATGAAGGAATATTAATGTGAGTAGAATGGATTGTGTTTCATGTCATTGAGTGCAGGAATGTTAATGGAAATATACTCTGTTGTAATTTAGGTGGCTAATCGCAGGAGGATGCTGGATATAAAAAAGCAAAAGGAACAACTGGAGTTGGAACGAGAGGAAAATGCCAAACAGATGGCAGTATTGGTCAAAGAAAAGAAGGTATAGCTGTTAAATACATTCAAGTGACTGACCAATTATGTCATTAAAAAGCGGTGTCCACACATTTAGTTCTAATTCAGTATAAAATGATACAAATGGTAACATTCAATACTAATTCAATATAAAATGAAACACATGGTAGTATTCAGTACTAATTCTGTGTAAAATGATACAGATGGTAGTGTTCAATACTAATTCTATGTAAAATGATACAGATGGTAGTGTTCAATACTAATTCTGTGTAAAATGATACAAATGGTAGTGTTCAATACTAACTTAGTATAAAATAATACAAATGGTAGTGTTCAATACTAATTCTGTATAAAATGATACAAATGGTAGTGTTCAATACTAATATAGTATAAAATGATACAAATGGTAGTGTTCAATACTAATTCAGTATAAAATGATACAGATGGTAGTGTTCAATACTAATTCTGTGTAAAATGATACAAATGGTAGTGTTCAATACTAATTCAGTATAAAATGATACAAATGGTAGTGTTCAATACTAATTCAGTATAAAATGATACAGATGGTAGTGTTCAATACTAATTCAGTATAAAATGATACAAATGGTAACATTCAATACTAATTCTGTGTAAAATGATACAAATGGTAGTGTTCAATACTAATTCAGTATAAAATGATACAAATGGTAGTGTTCAATACTAATTCTGTGTAAAATGATACAAATGGTAGTGTTCAATACTAATTCAGTATAAAATGATACAAATGGTAGTGTTCAATACTAATTCTGTGTAAAATGATACAAATGGTAGTGTTCAATACTAATTCTGTGTAAAATGATACAGATGGTAGTGTTCAATACTAATTCTGTGTAAAATGATACAAATGGTAGTGTTCAATACTAATTCTGTGTAAAATGATACAAATGGTAGTGTCCAATACTAATTCTGTGTAAAATGATACAAATGGTAGTGTTCAATACTAATTCAGTATAAAATGATACAAATAGTAGTGTTCAATACTAATTCAGTGTAAAATGATACAAATAGTAGTGTTCAACACTAATTCAGTGTAAAATGATACAAATAGTAGTGTTCAATACTAATGATGTGTAAAATGATACAAATGGTAGTGTTGAATACTAATGATGTGTAAAATGATACAAATGGTAGTGTTCAATACTAATTCAGTATAAAATGATACAAATGGTATTGTTCAGTACTAATTCTGTGTAAAATGATACAAATGGTAGTGTTCAATACTAATTCAGTATAAAATGATACAGATGGTAGTGTTCAATACTAATTCTGTGTAAAATGATACAAATGGTAGTGTTCAATACTAATTCTGTGTAAAATGATACAAATGGTAGTGTTCAATACTAATTCTGTGTAAAATGATACAAATGGTAGTGTTCAATACTAATTCAGTATAAAATGATACAAATAGTAGTGTTCAATACTAATTCAGTGTAAAATGATACAAATAGTAGTGTTCAATACTAATTCTGTGTAAAATGATACAAATGGTAGTGTTCAATACTAATTCAGTGTAAAATGATACAAATGGTAGTGTTCAATACTAATTCAGTATAAAATGATACAAATGGTACTGTTCAATACTAATTCAGTATAAAATGATACAAATGGTAGTGTTCAAAACTAATTCTTTGTAAAATAATACAAATGGTAGTATTCAATACTAATTCGGTATAAAATGATACAGATGGTAACATTCAATACTAATTTAGTATAAAATGATACAGATGGTAGTGTTCAATACTAATTCAGTATAAAATGATACAAATGGTAGTGTTCAATACTAATTCAGTATAAAATGATACAAATGGTAGTGTTCAATACTAATTATGTGTAAAATGATACAAATGGTAGTGTTCAATACTAATTCTGTGTAAAATGATACAAATGGTAGTGTTCAATACTAATTCAGTATAAAATGATACAAATGATAACATTCATTACTAATTTAGTATAAAATGATACAGATGGTAGTGTTTAATACTAATTCTGTGTAAAATGATACAAATGGTAGTGTTCAATACTAACTCTGTGTAAAATGATACAAATGGTAGTGTTCAATACTAATTCTGTGTAAAATGATACAAATGGTAGTGTTCAATACTAATTCTGTGTAAAATGATACAAATGGTAGTGTTCAATACTAATTCAGTATAAAATGATACAAATGATAACATTCATTACTAATTTAGTATAAAATGATACAGATGGTAGTGTTTAATACTAATTCTGTGTAAAATGATACAAATGGTAGTGTTCAATACTAATTCTGTGTAAAATGATACAAATGGTAGTGTTCAATACTAATTCAGTATAAAATGATACAAATGGTAACATTCAATACTAATTTAGTATAAAATGATACAGATGGTAGTGTTCAATGCTAATTCTGTGTAAAATGATACAAATGGTAGTGTTCAATACTAATTCAGTATAAAATGATACAAATGGTAACATTCAATACTAATTTAGTATAAAATGATACAGATGGTAGTGTTCAATACTAATTCAGTGTAAAATGATACAAATGGTAGTGTTCAATACTAATTCAGTATAAAATGATACAAATGGTAGTGTTCAGTACTAATTCTGTATAAAATGATACAAATGGTAGTGTTCAATACTAATTCAGTATAAAATGATACAAATGGTAGTGTTCAATACTAATTCTGTGTAAAATGATACAAATGGTAGTCTTTAAATATATTCATTATGGATTATTGATTGCCAGATAAAGTTGCTGATCAATTGCATTTGTAAATAATAAAAAACCAACATGTTACAGTTTCTTTTTGTTGTTGATATTTTTTGAAAATGAACCAGTCCTGTTTAATCATTGGTAAAAATGATAATTGAAATATTTGTGTTAAGAAAACCCAAATATGAAAAGAAGATGAGTTTTAGCATCTCATTTAGCAATATTAAGGTCTGACAAATGTCAAAGTGAGATTGTATCTCAATGGGCAGCAGGAAGAGAAGACACTCTTCTAGAAAGCAAAAATAAATAAGACTTTCTCATTTCCTTGTTATGCATAATTATTATTTATTCTTTTTAATGAAATATTGCTGTAGTTATGTCTTAAAACTCTAGGTTACTTGAATTATGCATAATGTAGCCCTGGGCCCCAATCACAAGATTTATGGACCATTGAAATGCAGGGGTCTAATGTAAATGATCATTCACATCAAAATGAATGTACCATAATGGACTATTGAAATGCACAGGTCTATTGTAAATGACCATTCACATCATGAAGGTACCATGATGGACCATTGAAATGCAGGGGTTTGTTGTAAATAACCATTCACATCATGAAGGTACCATGATGGACCATTGAAATGCAGGGGTTTATTGTAAATAACCATTCATATCATGATGGTACCATGATGGACCATTGAAATGCAGGGTTTATTGTAGATGACCAGTCATATCAAATGAATGTACCAGGGTGGACCATGAGAAATCAGGCAAGCAGAGAGCACCAGAATTTATGACACTTTTTAAATCAGTTGGATGATTTATTGAGGTAACTCTTATTTTCTGTTACAGGGTCATCCAGAGTTTTCTACCCTTAGCAGACCTATGATAGAAAGGGGAAAGGAGGTGAAAGAAAAGTTAAAGTCCATTATGGTTGGTTTAATTGGCATACTGGTATATTTTTGTAAACAAAAATTGTCACAAAAAAGTTTTGGTTGGTTTAATTGGCATACTGGTATATTTTTGTAAACAAAAATTGTCACAAAAAAGTTTTGGTTGGTTTAATTGGCATACTGGTATATTTTTGTAAACAAAAATTGTCACAAAAAAGTTTTGAAAAACACTGCAGCAAATTGTTACACTTGTTTATATTTGTTAATGTGCTTTGAAAATAATTAAATAATTGTAACAGTTTGCTTTAATTTTTTCAGTATCTGTTGCCTTATGGCGCACATTTACATTCTGCCTGAGGGGTTTATTTTTCTGGGATTTAGGCAAGGTTTTAGACTGTACTATTTTTGCTACCTAGTTTTTGATTGGTGCTGTATAAACAGGATTAAACAGGATTATGCTTTTAAACCCTATACTTTCACACACACACACACACAAACAAATGAATGGTCTGTCCATGTAAGGCAGGTGCCCTTGATATAAAGGACTTCTATGCCGATATGTTTACTATGATGTCGTCACTGGCATTTAACCAATCAAAAACCACTGATCATTCAAATAGGTGGTTGCTGTCCATTTAGGCATTGTAGCTTGAAAGTCAACAAAATCCTCCTAGCCTGCCTGTTTTGTTTGGTAGTAAATATTTATCACTAATGGCATGATGAAACTTGTATGTATAGGTGCTATATATTTTATGACTGTTGTGACAGTGTCATTATTTGCACGTTATATTTTATGACTGTTGTGACAGTGTCATTATTTGCACGTTATATTTTATGACTGTATCCTTATAGCATGTTTAAATAATTCATCAAACATTGGGTCACTTTACATTAGTCAGCTTTTGTAAAATCAAAACTTAACTGCACGGCTGGAAATGACGCGACAATTACATTATGATATAATTGATATGCCATCACTTTTTGCATTGATTTATTGTTTCACTGTGAGTTTTGGGAATTTATATTTATGTTGTTGTGACTTCCATCTGTTATTCAGGTAAAGAAACATTAGTAGACAATTTTAATGACTTAAATAACAGTCCTCAGAATGAAATCGATAACGTTAATGAACAGTATATTGACCTTTCGAAATCTTGAATGATTTAGGCCCAGCTATAACCAGTCCTGTAGGTTTTCTGTGGCAAACCTTTGGAAATCTTAAGTGATTTAGGCCCTGCTGTAACCAGTCCTGTAGGTTTTCTGTTGCAGACCTTAGGAAATCTTAAGTGATTTAGGCCCTGCCATAACTAGTCCTGTTGGTTTTCTGTTGCAGACCTTTCGGAAATCTTAAGTGATTTAGGTCCTGCCAGAACCAGTCCTGTAGGTTTTCTGTTGCAGACCTTTGGAAATCTTGAATGATTTTGGTCCTGCCATAACCAGTCCTGTAGGTTTTCTGTTGCAGACCTTTGGAAATCTTGAATGATTTAGGTCCTGCCATAACCAGTCCTTGCTTGTTTAAATTATAGAGGTGTTCGCACACTGCAGACTGATAATTATTCGTAGGGGAAGGAATTCATGCCTCATCTCAGATACATTAATGTGTTCAAAGAGCACTGCTAAATTAGCCTCAGGTCATGGGACAATTTTAGTCTCTAATGACCTGAATGGAGTGCTTTCATGAATGGGAATGGACCCAACATGCACTCATGTTCCAAAAAGATTTATCAGTCTGTTCCACTGAGCTATGTGTCTACCAAGACAGTATGTGACACTCGTTGCGATTGGTTGCTACTAAGACATCACATCGGGACACCTGGGTTTAGACAGGTGGAATTATTCATGGTACAGGAATTCTGGGAGAGGCAAGGGAGGAAAGTTACCCAGCAGCAGACACAAATGCACACAGCCCTAAAATGCCAGCCCATACTTAATCAAATTTAGTCATTATTTTAATGGACAATACAAAATACCATTAATGTGTAAGCCACCTGTGCAATTAGTCAAAGTTTTCCAAATCATTCTTAATTAATGTTAGAATTTAGTGTACAAAGTGTGTGTGTGTGTGTGTATATATATATATATATATATATATATATATATATATATATATATATATATATATATATATATATATATATATTTTAAAAAATACCAATCATTTAAGTCTAAATGACTCATATCATTTGCTATCACGCATTCTTTTTAAACTGTAAAAATAGTAAATACAATTTTGATGGCAGTTCAGAAAGGATCAAATTAGAATATTAAAATAGAGATATAATCGAAAATGGTTTTCAAGCCAAAAATGAAAACTGTATGTCATTACATTCAGGCAATCTCAATGCTATACCAGGCCTTTTCACACCAGGGCATCAAGTGGGATCTTATTTGGACGTCAGACGTGCATCTGGGCTGCATTACCGGGTCAGCTCCATTCCTTGGTCTCTTTGGTGGTATTCTCCAGTAATTCCAGGAGTAATTCCTGCCAGTATGTCTATCGGAATTAACGCAGGCCCTTCCATGCAGTTATCCTTGGTTAGTTCTTCCACCAACTCCCCTAACCAGTCCTGTAGGTTTTCTGTTGCAGACCTTTTGAAATCTTGAATGACTTAGGCCCTGCCATAACCAGTCATGTAGGTTTTCTGTTGCAGAAAACCAGTATGGTCTCACAAGTTGTGTCCAAAAAAATGAATTCCCCATATATGATGAATGTCTTTTTTTTCAGGGTCAGTGGTGGGAAGTAGAGGAAAAGGTTATGCTAACAGCATTGTCCTTGCCAAATAATCTCCACCCACAGACTGTAAGTAAATATCAATACCAGTATATAAGATTTTTTTCCACCCACAGACTGTAAATTGATAACATCACTAGTATTACGATCTCTTTCCACCCACAGACTAAGTAGATAACATCACCTGTGTTTAAGATTTCTTCCACTTGAACTGGAGATATGAGTATAGCCTGTATCATAATTTAAAAGACAGAACTGTATGCATCCGTAGTTCATTCACTTCTGTTTTAAATTTTGCTGGGTATTTTGATGATCATATTTGGTTTAGTTAAAGTCAGTGCTCAAGTGAGTAAAATTTACGCTAATGTTATTATCAGCGTAAAGTTGTATGATGACATCACCATTTTTTGTTTTTACCATTGGGATAATAGGACAGCATTTATATTATTTTTCTACATGGAGAGCCAATCCAAAGGGTAGAAACAATGGAAAATGTTGTTGTTTATTTTTTTTTAAATATTTTTCAATTGACCATTGCCAGTGGATTGATGCTGTTCATATTTAACTTTGTTTACAGCCATCTTTGTTTGATATCATATACATACATTTTACTGACTTGCACTGATATATTTTACAGCAGTCTTTGTGTGATGTCATGTGCGTATATTTTACTGACTTACACTGAATTTTCAGCAGTCTTTGTGTGATGTCATGTGCATATATTTTACTGACTTACACTGAATTTACAGAAGTCTTTGTGTGATGTCATGTGCGTATATTTTACTGACTTGCACTGAATTTACAGTAGTCTTTGTGTGATGTCATGTGCATATATTTTACTGACTTACACTGAATTTACAGCAGTCTTTGTGTGATGTCATGTGGCATACATTTTGCTGACTGACACTGACCTTGGAAATTTGTTGAACGTTGTGTAAATTTGTTGTAGTATTAGACAAACATATATACATTGAAATAAACTAATGATGATAAGACAGCTGTTTACAATCATCATGCTCCTCTATATTAGGGCTCTATATTGCAGTGAATTACATGGACTAGTAGGGGCAAATATCCTCTCAAGCATGACTGTATTGCAGTGAATTGCATGGACTAGTAGGGATAGAGGTCCTCTCAATCATGACTATTGCAGTGAATTACATGGACTAGTAGGGATAGAGGTCTTCTCAATCATGACTGTATTGCAGTGAATTGCATGGGCTAGTAAGGATAGAGGTCCTCTCAAGCATGACAGTATTGCAGTGAATTACATGGACTAGTAGGGGTACAGGTCCTCTCAATCATGGTTCTGTATTGCAGCAAACTACATGGACTAGTAGGGATAGATGTCCTCTCAATCATGACTCTGTATTGCAACAAATTACATGGACTAGTACAGGTAAAGGTTATCTCAATCATGACTCCATATTGCAGTGAATTACATGGACTAGTAGAGATGAGGGTCCTCTCAGTCTGTATCAGGGATCTGTATTGCAGTGAATTTCATCAACTAGTAGGGATGAGGGTCCTCTCAATCAGTATCAGGGCTCCTGAATGCATTGAATTAAATGGACTAGTCGGGATGAGGGTCTTCTCAGTCTGTACAAAATTTCTGATTTCATAAATTTTGCCTATATTGTCATAATGCTGAATCCGACAATGGATCTTGATGTTACTTTACAGTAATGTCTTGAGTTGATGTTATCAACAGTAATAAGGTCCTGTTTTAAAATGACATCTTCTATACTAGTTGCTGTATTTACCTGACATGTTGGTGCAATATTGATAGGTGCTTAAAAATTATACCATGATGTTCTGGGATTCTTTTCCCTTTTTGATAACCCAAAAGTTACATCAAAAGGCCAGACTTCATATGGCTGTTGATAGTCCAAACTTAATAAGGCTGTTAATATGCCAGATTTCATAAGACTGTTGATAGCCCAGACTTCATAAGGCTGTTGATTGGCCAGACTTCATAAGGTTGTTAATATGCTAGATTTATAAGGCTGTTGATAGGCCAGACTTCATAAGGCTGTTGATAGTCAAAACTTCATAAGGCTGTTGATAGTCCAGACTTCATAAGGCTGTTAATATGCCAGACTTCTTAAGGCTGTTAATATGTCAGACATCATAAGGCTGTTGATAGGCCAGACTTCATAAGGCTGTTAATATGCCAGACTTCTTAAGGATGTTAATATGCCAGACTTCATAAGGCTGTTGATAGGCCAGACTTCATAAGGCTGTTAATATGCCAGACTTCATAAGGATGTTGATAGGCCAGACTTCATTAGGCTGCTAATATGCCAGACTGCATAAGGCTGTTAATATGCCAGACTTCTTAAGGCTGTTAATATGCCAGACTTTGTAAGACTGTTGATAGGCCAGACTTCGTAAGGCTGTTAATATGCCAGACTTCATAAGGCTGTTGATAGGCCAGATTTCATAAGACTGTTAATATGCCAGACTTCTTAAGGCTGTTAATATGCCAGACTTCGTAAGGCTGTTGATAGGCCAGACCTTGTAAGGCTGTTAATATGCCAGACTTTGTAAGGCTGTTAATATGACAGACTTTGTAAGGCTGTTAATATGACAGACTTCATAAGGCTGTTGATATGCCAGACTTCTTAAGGCTGTTAATATGCCAGACTTCGTAAGGCTGTTGATAGGGCAGACTTCATAAGGCTGTTGATATGCCAGACTTCATAAGGCTGTTGATAGGCCAGACTTCATTAGGCTGTTAATATGCCAGACTTGTTAAGGCTGTTAATATGCCAGACTTCTTAAGGCTGTTAACATGCCAGACTTCATAAGGCTGTTAATATGCCAGACTTCATAAGGCTGTTGATAGTCCAGACTTTATAAGGCTGTTAATATGCCAGACTTCTTAAGGCTGTTAATATGCCAGACTTCTTAAGGCTGTTAATATGCCAGACTTCATAAGGCTGTTAATATGCCAGACTTCGTAAGGCTGTTGATAGTCCAGACTTCATAAGGCTGTTAATATGCCAGACTTCTTAAGGATGTTAATATGCCAGACTTCTTAAGGCTGCCAATATGCCAGACTTCATAAGACTGTTGATAAGCCAGACTTTGTAAGGCTGTTGATAAGCCAGACTTTGTAAGGCTGTTAATATGCCAGACTTCATAAGGCTGTTGATAGGCCAGACTTCGTAAGGCTGTTGATAGGCCAGACTTCGTAAGGCTGTTAATATGACAGACTTTGTAAGGCTATTAATATGACAGACTTAATAAGGCTTTTGATAGGCCAGACTTCATAAGGCTATTAATATGCCAGACTTCATAAGGCTGTTGATATGCCAGACTTCTTAAGGCTGTTAATATGCCAGACTTTGTAAGGCTGTTGATAGGCCAGACTTCATAAGGCTGTTAATATGACAGACTTTGTAAGGCTGTTAATATGACAGACTTAATAAGGCTTTTGATAGGCCAGACTTCATAAGGCTGGTAATATGCCAGACTTCATAAGGCTGTTGATATGCCAGACTTCTTAAGGCTGTTAATATGCCAGACTTCTTAAGGCTGTTGATAGGTCAGACTTCATAAGGCTGTTAATATGCCAGACTTCATAAGACTGTTGATAGACCAGACTTCGTAAGGCTGTTAATATGCCAGACTTCTTAAGGCTGTTAATATGACAGACTTTGTAAGGCTGTTAATATGCCAGACTTCATAAGGCTTTTGATAGGCCAGACTTCATAAGACTGTTAATATGCCAGACTTCTTAAGGCTGTTGATAAGCCAGAAAACATGATCTGCAGAATACTTGGTTTCAATAAAAGAGATTCCATGAGGTCATTGCCATATGAAATGACTGGTACAATGCTTCATTGATCATTATTACCATTAGATGGGACTGCTCCGGTGGCCTAGTGGTTAGTGCATCCACCTCAGAAGCAGGAGGTCATGGGTTCTAACCCCAGCTAAGTAATACCAGAGACTTACAGAAATGGTACTAACAGCTGCCTTGCTAGGCGCTCAGCATTAAGAGGTTAATGTTAGGAATGGTTGGCCTGGTGTCAGGATAATGTGACTGGGTGGGACATCATGCTGCATGTCTCAGTTGGGCAGTCGATTTGTCATTGTTTATCGAGGCATGTGTTAATTACTCAATAAAACTGTTGTTGTTTGCTAATACTAGAGGCATGTCTGAATTTGTCAGTCTTAGATAGCCAGTATAAATCATTGTTTGCTGGTACCAGAGGCATGATTGAATTAGTCTGACTCAGTTAGCCAGTATAAATCATTGTTTTCTGATGTAGGAGGCATGTCTCTATCAGCTAGTAAAACATAATGCATTATTTGCTGAAAACAATAGCATATATCACAGTGATGTATTATGTCACCTCATCTCATGAGCCAGTTGAATCACTTTTCAAATTTTGGAAAAGGCTTTTTCTGGCATTACAAAGAAAACCCAGTTTTTCACCAGACTCCCATATAGCCAAGATCTCACAGATTCATATTGGAGTGGGTTTTTCACCAGACTCCGATATAGCCAAGATTTCACAGATTCATATTGGAATGGGTTTTTCACCAGACTCCCACATAGCCAAGATCTCACAGATTCATATTGGAGTGGGTTTTTCACCAGACTCCCATATAGCCAAGATCTCACAGATTCATATTGGAATGGGTTTTTCGCCAGACTCCCATATAGCCAAGATCTCACAGATTCATACTGGAGTGGGTTTTTCACCAGACTCCCATATAGTCAAGATCTCACAGATTCATATTGGAGTGGGTTTTTCACCAGACTGCCATATAGCCAAGATCTTACAGAGGGTTTTTCACCAGACTTCCATATAGCCAAGATCTCACAGATTCATATTGGAGTAGAGATGAAGAGTAGAGAGACATCTGTATATTTTCATTTAAGGGATGGGTAACTATACAGCCAGTGCAATGGGTTCGTAGCAGTGTTATCTTTAGCTTAGAATGCAGATTTTTTAGAATTAACTGCTAATTAAATTACAAAAATTATGTTTCAGCCTGACAGTTCCCCTGAAGTAATAGAGGAATATTTTGCAGGTAATTTTGTATCTTTATACCAAGTTGGCGTATTAGTAATTTTTTATCTTTATACCAAGTTGGCTTATTAGTAATTTTGGATCTTTATACCAAGCTGGCTTATTAGTAATTTTGGATCTTTATACCAAGCTGGCTTATTTATAGTAACATAAGTTTGTTATTGTTGTTAAACAGGATGCTGAAAATATTATGCTCTACAAGGTTTTCACATTGACCACAGAGGGCTTGAAGATCTGTGATCAATGCTGAAATTTATATTTTGGACCTGACCAGATGTGGCCATTTAAGTGGAAATTAATTTTCTCAAACTGTTAATCTTTCAGACAGAGACACTCTGACCCATCGATGTTTAAGGTCTCATTGGTCTGTTACAATGCTTATTATGGTGTATATATTGTCATTTTTAAGTTTTATAACTACCATATTTTTTGTTTAAAAAATTTAATTATGTAAATAACATTAAACTCATTTAAATACATAAACAATATTATACTCATTTAAAAACATAAATATTATACTCATTTAAATATATAAACAATATTATACTCATTTAAATACATAAATAATATTATACTCTTTTAATTACATAAATAATATTATACTAATTTAAATATATAAACAATATTATACTCATTTAAATACATAAATAACAGTATACTCATTTAATTAAATAAACAATGTTATACTCATTTAAATACATAAATATTATACTAATTTAAATATATGAACAATAGTATACTCATTTAAATACATAAAAAATATTATACTCATTTAAATACATAAAACAATATTATACTCATTAAATATTTAAATACATAAACAATATTATACTCATTTAATTAAATAAACAATATTATACTCATTTAAATACATAAATAATATTATACTAATTTAAATATATAAACAATATTATACTCATTTAAATACATAAACATTATTATACTCATTTAAATACATAAAACAATATTATACTCATTTAAATACACAATTAATATTATACTCATTTAAATACATAATTAATAGTATACTCATTTAAATACATCAAACAATATTATACTCATTAAAATACATAATTAATATTATACTCATTTAAATACATAATTAATAGTATACTCATTTAAATACATAATTAATAGTATACTCATTTAATACATAATTAATATTATACTCATTTAAATACATAATTAATACTATACTCATTAAAATACATAGTTAATATTATACTCATTTAAATACATAATTAATATTATACTCATTTAAATACATAAAACAATATTATACTTATTTAAATACATGAAACAATATTATACTCATTTAAATACATAATTAATATTATACTCATTTAAATACATAATTAATAGTATACTCATTTAAATACATAATTAATAGTATACTCATTTAATACATAATTAATATTATACTCATTTAAATACATAATTAATACTATACTCATTAAAATACATAGTTAATATTATACTCATTTAAATACATAATTAATATTATACTCATTTAAATACATAAAACAATATTATACTCATTTAAATACATGAAACAATATTATACTCATTTAAATACATAATTAATATTATACTTATTTAAATACATAAAACAATATTATACTCATTTAAATACATAATTAATATTATACTCATTTAAATACATAAAACAATGTTATACTCATTAAAATACATAATTAATAGTATACTCATTTAAATACATAATTAATAGTATACTTATTAAAATACATAATTAATATTATACTCATTTAAATACATAAAACAATATTATACTCATTGGAATACATAATTAATAGTATACTCATTTAAATACATAATTAATAGTATACTCATTTAAATACATAAAACAATATTATACTCATTTAAATACATAATTAATATTATACTCATGCAGTTACATAATTTTTTTTATAAATATACAGTTATATAAAGAGGAATATAGTTTGATAATGAGTAGTACGTAATTGTATAACTGGGTATCTTCTTTATTTCCAATTTGCAATGAATATGAAATAGGATATATATTTATATTCTAAAAAATGCAAAGAATCAATAACTTATTTCTGTGCATAATGTATTTATTAATGAGGGTGAAATTATCATGTTTGATGTACTGTTACTAATGATTTGACTTTGATTTATTTTATTTTCAGAAAGAAAAAAGACATCAGATCTTAGTCATTATGAGATTATGAAGAAAAGCAATTTAGTCAAGTTCAGGTAAAATATGCACTGTAGGGCTGCTATGTAATTATATACTCACATATAAGTCAGGTAAATAGTGCACATTATGGTTGCATGGTGACTATATGCTCACATATAAGTCAGGTAAATAGTGCACAGTATGGTTGCTAGGTAACTATATACTCACATATAAGTCAGGTAAAACATGCACAGTATGGTTGCTAGGTAATTATATACTCACATGTGAGTCAGGTAAACTATGCACAGTAGAGTTGCTAGGTAAATATAATCTCACATACTTGTCAGGTAAAATGTGCACAGTAAGTTTGCAAGGTAACTATATACTCACTCACAAGTCAGATCTAAATGCAAACTGCATAGATCCATGGAATAAAGCACCAGCAGATCTTGGTCTATGGTGTTTGTTAGGTCAGTAGTCTCTGGAATCAACCATACATGAAGACTACTAAACACCGAGTAGGCATATAATTTACCATTCATGGTACTCTTGTTACATAAGAGCAGGGGTCTCAAACATGGTGGACTGTGGGTCACATGAGGCCGATATATTTATTTCCTGTAATCCAGAATTCGTAAAATAATGGAAATGAAAAGGTTTCAGTAATGCAGCCGCCTGGCCAATGTAATAGCCCTCATGTTGTCCTTGTGGTGACTTGAGTTTGAGACCTCTGGCCAGTGTAATAGCTCTCATGTTGTCCTTGTGGTGACTTGAGTTTGAGACCTCTGGCCAGTGTAATAGCCATCATGTTGTCCTTGTGGTGAACTGAGTTTGAGTCCTCTGGCCAGTGTAATAACCCTCATGTTGTCCTTGTGGTGACTTGAGTTTGAGACCTCTGGCCAGTGTAATAGCCCTCATGTTGTCCTTGTGGTGAACTGAGTTCGAGTCCTCTGGCCAGTGTAATAACCCTCATGTTGTCCTTGTGGTGACTTGAGTTTGAGACGTCTGGCCAGTGTAATAGCCCTCATGTTGTCCTTGTGGCGAACTGAGTTTGAGACCTCTGGCCAATGTAATAACCCTCATGTTGTCCTTGTGGTGAACTGAGTTTGAGACCTCTGCTTAAGAATATCACTCATGATTGATGTAAACATTGAAACTTATCTTAATTGACTGTCTTTATTCACAGACTGACTACATATATTTCATTTTAGCCCAAACCTAGGTTGTTTAGATACTTATGAGATCTCTTGATACAAGTCACCTGTATAAAACATTCAAAATGTTTGGTCTCTTTAGTGACCAGTTTAGGGATTTTTGAGTGGAATATGGTATAAAGTATACAGATAACATATGCAAGTTCTTCTGGTAGCAACTACACCAGTAGTAAACAAAATGAAGAGTTAAAATTTAATATATTCAGGCATCTAGTCTCTAAAGAATTGTGACTAAAAGCAATTCACATTATCATGCTGTGGATGGTGTCCAATCTTTATAAGTAGAGAGTTCAACATTAGTTTTCTGTACATCACTTAAGCAGGTTTTTTCTTGTGAATGGAACGTCTTTTAATCCTACAATTGATATTTGTCTTTATCATAAATATGTAAGCATGCTTTACAATATCCACGTTTTACCCATGCACTCCTGTCTTGTCCCATCACTTCTGTCCACTCTTGTCTTGTCCCACTCTATCCTGTCCACTCCTGTCTTATCCCATCACTTCTGTCCACTCTTGTTACACTCTATCCTGTCCACTCCTGTCATGTCCAGTCAAGTCCATCACAAATTTCATTATCAGATTAGTTACGTTTGAAAAACTTGATGAATTTGGAATGAAGCATTACATTTGAAAGACTTTGAGAACTGAACTAAATTTTTTTACAGAGTATTATATTTGAAGGACACTTAAAGAACTGAACTAAAATGTGTTACGGCACATTAAATTTGAAGAACTTAGAGAGCTGAACTAAAATTTGTTATGGAATTTCACAGTAAAAAGACCTATGTCACCTTCAGTTTTCAACACTTTTCGAGCAAAAAATGTATGCATCCACTCTATAACTTGTATAAGGCTGCATGGATTGAAATCACATCTGGCATCCACTATATACATTTGAAGGATTTCATGGATTGAAGTCAAATTTGGCATCCACTTTATAACTTTTGAAGGGCTTCATGGATTGAAGCCAAATTTGGTGTCAACTCAGTATCTATTGAAAGACTTCATGATGAAGTAAAATGTGGTATCAACTCTATAACTTTTCAGGGGCTTCATGGATTGAAGTCAGATTTGGCATCCACTCTATAACTTTTGAAGGGCTTCTTGGATTCAGGTCGACTTTGGCATCCACTCTATAACTTTTGAAGGGCTTCATGGATTCAAGTCAAATTTGGCATCCACTCTATAACTTTTGAAGGGCTTCATGGATTCAAGTCGAATTTGGCATCCACTCTATAACTTTTGAAGGGCTTCATGGATTGAAGTCAGATTTGGCATCCACTCTATAACTTTTGAAGAGCTTCATGGATTGAAGTCAAATTTGGCATCAACTCTATGACTTTTGAAGAGCTTCATGGATTGAGGTCAAATTTGGCATCAACTCTATGACTTTTGAAGAGCTTCATGGATTGAGGTCAAATTTGGCATCCACTCTATAGCTTTTGAAGGGCTTAATGGATTCAAGTCAAATTTGGCATCCAATCTATAACTTTTGAAGGGCTTCATGGATTGAAGTCAAATTTGACATCAGTTCTATAACTTTTGAAGAGCTTCATGGATTCAAGTCAAATTTGGCATTAGTTCTATAACTTTTGAAGGGCTTCATGGATTGAAGTCAAATTTGGCATCCACTCTATAACTTTTCAGGGGCTTCATGGATTGAAGTCAAATTTGGCATCCACTCTATAACATTTCAAGGGCTTTATAGATTGAAATGAGACTTTAAATGAAGATGCCTTTAGTCATGTTCAGTTGTCACTCTTTTCTAGCAGAATTTAACAGAATTATGTCCCCATTTCTACTCTAAACTGGGCCTTTCAGTTTTGCTTTTAATCAGTCACTACAAAACAGTTTCATATGATTGACCATGGGGTCATTCTTAATACTGGAGGTATAGACAAGTTACCCCAGATGTATTTTCATCATTCAGGGCTAAAGTGATGTGAATGTATGTCCACATGTGGTTGGCCTTATGGAACATCAGTTTTGTGTAGATAAACTTTGTGCCACTTGAGTTTGAGATTGAGTTCAAGGTCACAGTTGATAACAGACTAACTCTACATGGGCACCAGCTTGGCAATTCTCAAAATAAGTAATTTTAGTGGAGAATGATTCATATCCTGTCCACATACATAATATTTCTACATTTGTTTTAGCAGAATTCCGCTTTTTTCCACATGAATCAGATTTTTCTTTATATAGTCCGATCTGGTTTTTAAAAAAATGGTCTGTCTGGTCTCATTCTGCAAAGACCCTTGTAGGTTATTCATTCCATATATTAGTTAGCACATGACTCTCATAAAGAGTATTCTGATTGGTCAAAGGTTTAAAATTCATCCAGTGAATCTTTGTTAATGGAAACTGATGGCAACGGAAAGAAGTAGCATGCTTGCAAATCATGGCATCCAGAGTTGTTGAGAGAGACCATGACATGAAAAGTTTAGATAAAGGTTTAAAAAATGTATGGAAATGAGAATGGCTAGAGCAAAAAGTTGACAGAAATTTAGTTGGTCAGTTTATAAGAAAACTGAATGCTAGAGGACTGGCATTTTGTGACCTCTGCAAGAAAGATCTGAATTACAGTAATCACAGTAATTCCATAACAAATTTTAGTTCAGCTCTCTAATCACAGTTGGAAAAGTTTGGAACAGCACTTACAAAAGAAGCTGCATATGGAAAAATTGAAGCTCAGTGGGCACCTGGAAAAAGTGCAATTAATTACTGTAAGAAGAAAGATTTCTTGCATGAGAGAACAGATGTAGCCCTCTGTCAGAATATGCGCACTGCATGTCACCAATACAAGCACAAGCTTGAAGGGAAAAAGGGTTTCGTTGAGAAGGAAAAGAAACAATTGCACATTGAGCCAAAAAGTCAGGGATGACAAAAAGGAAGGCTAAAGAAATCTTTGCCAAAACCACAAAAAGAGCTCAGTGGGGCCCCGAGTGGCCAAGTGGTCTAAAGCGCTCTCTGTTACGGATCACTGCCATCTCACCTCTATCTGCGTAGGTTCGAGTCTTGGATTCGGCCAATGTGGGTATGTGAGAAAGCTTGCCAGTAGCTTCTCGTGGGTCGGTGGTTCTTTCTGGGGTTTTCCTGGGTTCTTCCTCCACCATTATTACTGGCCACCTGTATAGCCTATCATGTGCTGAAAAATGGTGTTAAACCCTACAACAACAACAACAACAACAAAAAGAGTTGTTGTTGTTGTGGGGTTTAACGCCATTTTTCAGCACACGATAGGCTATATATGGCGGCCAGTATTAATGGTGGAGGAAGAACCCGGGAAAACCCCGGAAAGAACCACCGACCCACGAGAAGCTACTGGCAAGCTTTCTCACATACCCACATTGGCTGAATCTTAGACTCGAACCGACGCAGACAGAGGTGAGATGGCAGTGATCCGTAACGAAGAGCGCTTTAGACCACTCGGCCACCAACAAAAAGAGCTCGACTGGCATATCAACAGGTTGTGTCCAGTGGAGAAAAAGACGAGTGAATGTTTGGGATTATTTGTATATAGTTGATTTACTCGGGTGTTAATTTTACAGATTTGTTATGAAAAGAGAGAAGTATAATATGTTTGCTGCAAAAATTGAAAAATTATCATGACTTAATTATGATGTGAACACTGACATGCACATCAAATAACTTCAGCATCAATAGTATTGGAGAACAAATTCTTATGATAATAAATATTGATTATTTTTTTATATTATAATCATAAGTTGCACCAGGAGCAGTTTTTTATGATTGTGAAATGCATTTTTTGGTCAGGGGTCTTCAGCCCTCTCTACCCCTGGATAACAAAATGGAATAAGATAAATTCATGGCAATTTATAGTGACATAAATAGACACTTTGGCTCCATTATAGCCATTTTTGCTTTCTATGCAATAAAGGGTTCCAAACATCTGATGTCATTCAGAGTTCCAGATATACAGTATCCTTCAGGGTTCCTAATATTACATGTCATCCAGGGTTCCTAACATCAGATGTCATTTAGGATTCCAAACAGCAGATGTCATTAAGGGCTCCAAATGTTCAATGTCAATCAGGGTTCTAAACATAAGAAGTCATTAAGGGTTACAAAGATCAGATATCATTAAGGGTTACAAACATCAGATGTTATTCAGGGTTAAACTGTGAAGACCTTTTTGTATTTCTTTAATAGAACTTTTGGCAAGTTTATATTTACTGGAATTTGACACTGAATTTCTACATTATATAAACTTGTATAATTTTTCGGTCAACTTTTAAAGACACTGCATTACTGCTGGGTATCATTCTGAATCATCTAGAAGTCAGTCTTATATTTGGCATAGAAGCTTTTTTTGTTAGGTCACCATTTTAATTGGCAGTTATAAACAGTATTCAATCAAACTTTTGGAAAGTCAGCTCCAAACCAGTATGAACTTCTGGCTTATCTTGCATGTAAAATCAACACTAAATCTTCTAATGAAAATTCCATCATCATGAAAAGAAAGAAATTCAGTCGGAATATCCAGAAATCAAGGAAGGAAAAACAAGACATCAAGGTTATTTGTTGGTCTCTTTATCTCATGTTATTTTATTAAAATGCTGAAAACCCCTGCAGGTCTGAAATGAAAGAAAATATATGTAAGTTAGATAACTGTCACAGTAAAGTATGGATGAATTTATACTGTTTTTAATTCTTCTTTCAGCAATGTGGGTCCACGAGCTTATTACATGCAAGAAGAACTGGCTTTACTGGAGCAGAATCTCATACGGTATTTTTCCAGGAGGCTGGAAGTGGATGGATTTGTCAATTGGACCTGTCCAGAAATGTTCAAACCCGTAGTTGTGGTATGTATTGTAGGATTTTCTAATTCCTATTCATCTATGACATAATTCGTCTATGACACCTTCGTGTTGTCTAATTGTTAGATGTTTTGATAGTTTCTGAAATAAAAATACCCCATATACTCACCCACAAGTTGTTTCCAACTCCAAACAACACAGAGCATGTTTTTCTGTCACATGATGCACCAGCAGATCAGGGTCTATCTTGGTTGTTCTTCTTGTTAATCCTACCAAATTGTAATGACCCAGATCTGCCAATACATTATGCAGAGTCAGATGTGGATTATTTGTTGTTTGCAGTTGGATCCATGATAATAGGGTTTTCTGAAAAATAAACCAGAAAGACTGGGTGATCTTGACAGATTTATATGGTAAGGCCATCACCTTTCATTGTTATTGCCCACTTCAGCACAGGCTATTAAATTTACCCTTCTAGTTTTAAACAAAATGCTTTGGCAAAGTAATAATGATAGCTGCCGGCCTTGAAAACATGAGCTCTCACTTAATTTGGATCAGGTTAATAGTGTATTTTTGAGGTAGAAATGTAATTTACAGCAGACAACCACAGACATAGAAATTCCTGTATAAATCAGTCATTTTTGCACGTTACTATGGGTACCATGTATTAAATTCCTTTCTTGCACAAATTTATATGCTTTAAGCAAAAAAATAATGAAAGTAGCAAATTTTACCATTTTTATTAAGAAAGTCTTGCCAAAAATTATCTACAGTAATTTGCATGATGACCAAAGGCATAGGCATTCTACAATTGTCTGTTATTAAGTTTTACTTCTAACTAAAATGGTCAAGGCATAGCCATTCTACAATTGTCTGTTACAAATTTTACTTCTAACAGAAATGGTCAAGGTATTCTTCCAATGTCTGTTAAAAAATTTACTTCTAACTAAAATGGTCAAGGCATAGGCATTCAACTATTGTCATTAATATTACTTCTAACAGAAATGGTCATGGCATAGGCATTCAACTATTGTCATTAATATTACTTCTAATAGAAATGGTCAAGGCATAGGCATTCAACTATTGTCATTAATTTTACTTCTAACAGAAGTGGTCATGGCATAGGCATTCAACTATTGTCATTAATTTTATTTCTAACAGAAGTGGTCAAGGCATAGGCATTCAACTATTGTCATTAATTTTACTTCTAACAGAAGTGGTCATGGCATAGGCATTCAACTATTGTCATTAATTTTACTTCTAACAGAAGTGGTCATGGCATAGGCATTCAACTATTGTCATTAATTTTACTTCTAATAGAAATGGTCATGGCATAGGCATTCAACTATTGTCATTAATTTTACTTCTAATAGAAATGGTCAAGGCATAGGCATTCAACTATTGTCATTAATTTTACTTCTAACAGAAATGGTCATGGCATAGGCATTCAACTATTGTCATTAATTTTACTTCTAACAGAAATGGTCATGGCATAGGCATTCAACTATTGTCATTAATTTTACTTCTAACAGAAATGGTCATGGCATAGGCATTCAACTATTGTCATTAATTTTACTTCTAACTGAAATGGTCATGGCATAGGCATTCAACTATTGTCATTAATTTTATTTCTAACAGAAGTGGTCATGGCATAGACATTCAACTATTGTCATTAATTTTACTTCTAACTGAAATGGTCAAGGGGTATGCATTCTACCATTGTCTGTTATTAATTTTTACTTCTAACTGATAATGAAATTCATTTATTACCAGCACAAAGTTTCTGAGCTTTTTAATTTGGAGCTATATGGCACCTGATGGAGACAGGTCTTTCCACAAGATATTATCAAATGTCACGAATTTCATATCTGATGAATTCTTATGTAAGATCCATGCTACTTGCTATTGTATAATAACAATTTTTGCATTTGCTTTCTAGGAGGGTTCAGGGATGGACTTCATGAACAGAAATGAGGTGAGTTTAGCAGTCAGTTGCAATAAAACCTTTCAAAACAGATACCTGATTTAGACAGACAGTTGTTCATAATGGACATATTTTCATGAGACTGTTTCTGACAACTAATTCTATATTAAAGTCTATTTCAGCACATTTTAATAGGTATACCCTTCCAGTTTTATGAAGAAAAGAAATGCACCTCACAAAACTATAATGACAACCACAAACATGACAACATGGGAGCTCATTTTTGTGACCAGATAAATGTAATTTTTCATTCATAAAGAGTTCAGTATGTAGCAGAGACAAAAATTGGCCTTTTTGGTCAGACATTGTGATTAATTTTCTGCAAGGCATTTTGGGTATAATTGGTATATAAAGGATGTTAGTATGTTTTTTGAATTCATGAAAGGAAATATTTCATGAGGGAAGTGGCAGACGTTGTATTGTCACATGTGGCAAATCTGTAAGGGACAATTCAAAATGTTTCTACTTCATAAGTGAAATATTTTTGTATAACTACTCCAGAAAACATTGATTTTCTCTTTATTTTATATCTGTTGATTTGCATTCATTTATTTCTCCATCTAATGCACTCAAATTTTGATTGTCAGTTCATTTTCAGTCGGCAATTTCACTCATCAATGCTCTGTTTCTCCATATTTTTCTAACAATATTATGATTTTGTTGAGAGTTAGAATTGCTACTTAAACAATTAAATAAGTCTAGCATTTTTCCTATAAATGTTTCTGTTTAGGGTAAAAACACAATACTGTATAATGACATAATATTAAATAGTTCCTGTAGCTTCAGTCACTAAATCATTTTGCAGGATTATTGTGGAAAACTAATTATAAAAAGTTACTACATGAAGCATATATTTTGTTTGTTCATTTACAGGCAGTGTTTGATAATATGTACTTGGTGGTGCAGAGTTTTGACACATTTTAAGATCCATTTATTGTGATTAGTGAGAGAGAAAGGCTGAGCAGAAGAAGAAGAAAACTGAAATAGGCCTAACATTGAATACATATTTGAAATAACATCAGTGAGGGCAGATATATATATTCTATAAATGGGAAAGGAAAGTAGTTCCCAAAGTGATACCACAATTGTTGCGATAAAAGTGGTATTTTTCTAACAGTGATATATCTCAATATTGCGTTATAAAATAATATACTTTTACTTATTCACCCCTTATAGCAATGAAAATTTGTGGAAAGATGAAGTATACTGCCAAAATTTTGAAATGTGATGGTTTCTTTTTGCAGCAACAACAAAACATTTATTTTATTTGTGTTCATGTATTATGTATAAGAAAATCAATTTTTTGTGTTAGATGCTATCAGAACAGTGATAGAGGCATATACTATAACTATTGACCATCATTATGGTTGTACATATGTTTGTCTGTCACAATGCTGGTTGAGTTTTAAGTCTGTTTTAAGGCACTGGGGTAGGCTATCACTTTTCTGTGAACACATTCTAGTTTATTTCATTTTTCCTGTCAGGTATTTTGCCTGCAACAGAAGAGCAAAAGTGATGTTGACTCAGGTGATTCATCCAGCAGCATTGACTCAATGTATTTGAGAGGAGTCTCTCTAGCCTCATTTGCAGGTAAGTTTGCACCTGTAAATTTCAGATTTATTTATTTATTTTTTATTTGCAACAAGTTTTCACACCTTGATATTAAATACACTTTAACATACCTTGATATTAAATACATTGTAACATACCTTGATATTAAATACACTGTAACACACCTTGATATTAAATACACTAACACACCTTCCATCAACTTGTTAATTGCTCATACTTTCTGTAACAGTGAGGCAGCTTGACCAGTTTACAGCAACTTGTAAAGTGCTTATACTTCCTGCAACAATAAGGCAGAATGGCTAGTTTAGAGAAACTTGTAAACTGCGTACACTTTCTGTAACAGTGAGGCAGCATGACCAGTTTACAGCAATTTGTAAGGTGTTTATACTTCCTGCAACAGTAAGACAGTTATGTCCAGTTTAAAGAAACTTGTAAATTGCTTACACTTTCTGTAACAGAAAGGCAAAGTGGCCATTTGACAGCAACTCATAAATTTCTTAAAATTTTCAAAGGCCTTGTATAGATTTTTGTTTACTTAATCACTTTCTTTCATAGTCCTGCTATTTTAACATTGTATACAAATTTTTATTTTTCGTTATTTAGTAAAAGACAGAAAATATCATTTTACATCAAGTCTCTCCCAAAGTTCTTAGAATTGTAATCCATCAAAGTAAATCACGTCATTTCAAACTGTGTAGCAAGTGTTGACTTTACAAACCAGAAAATAAATTGGAATTTGTGTTAATTTCATTAGTCTATTGAGGATTTATTTTCCTTATATATTAAGGATTATTCTACAGGTGGTATATGTTTTTTTACATAGTTTGACTATAATTTTTTGGATTTTTTTCCCTTATGTAGACTTAGTTTATGCAGTCTCTTACTGCATGGTTCTTAACAACAACATTGTAAATAAGCATGTTCATATTTGCACTCCCTGTCTGTTTATTTTGTCATCCCTTGTAGCATTGTTAATGCAGTTAAATATTAATCTATTCTTTATTTTGTTACTTTAACATTTCAGAATAAACAATAATGGCAGCACGTATTAAATGCAAGAAATTCAAAGCCAGCAAGGACTCTCGTGACTTTTTGCCTTGCCTGTATCGAAAGGATGTGCATTATCATCATCTTGCCACATGTGTGCCAGTTGGTTAGAGAATGCATGGTCATTGCACACCAAAAAAACACAGGAAAATCAAAAATGGAAAATACAACAAGGAAAATAATGATGTTTTGAGCATCATTCTAATGCTGAGTCTTTGACCAGCCCAGTGGAGGGATGCCCAAATCCTCCACCCACTTGTCACTGACTTGTGTCCAAATCTGCTTGCAGTCACTCTTCGGTAGGCACCAGTCCTGTCTTAGTTGAATTTACACAAATTGAACCCATAGCCAGGGCTTCCCAAAGCTTCTTTAGTACAAAACCTGTTTCTTGATAGCAGTAGCTTTGGCTTGCAGAGTCAGTGAATTACATTCCATCTCTGTTGACCCAGCCTATCTTCCTGTTTTTATCAGATGGCTTGGCATTCCTTATGACATGATCAATTTCATTGCCAAGAAAGGTTGCTGTCAGTGGGCAATCAAAAAGTTATCAAATGACCTCTCTCCTGTATTGACACATCCAGTGAGGTATCCAAGCAGGATTTGATATTTACTGTAAGACTTTATTTCAAGCAAACTGAATTGATTTGTGGAGTTCAAAGGTGTCTCTTCCATTAAACCTGAGAAAGAGGACAAAACCCCACAAGCCCTCAAGCCCTTTCATCATGGTTGAAGTGGGTAATACACGTGGTATACTGACATCTTGCCAGACCAGAGTTGCCTCATGAGATTAGAGCAATCTGTGTCCAAATGCTGGCCACATACCTTACAGTGGGGTGGTCACCCATAAGAGTTAATGTTGTACACAAACAAATTGGTGTCAAGAAAACTGGCTATTTAGGGGCTGTCAGGGGATGGGGTGGGTGGCCATATAAGAAGAGGATCTCTGTAATAACAATTCACTTGGATACATATTATACCAAAACTTAATGTGGATATATGGGATGCTAAGAAATCACTTGGATACATCGGGTACCAAGAATTCACTGGAATACATGGGATACTAAGAAATCACTTCGATACATACGATGCCAAGAATTCACTTGGATACATGGAATACTAAGAAATCAATCGGCTACATGGGATACCGAGAATTCAGTTGAATACATGTGATACCAAGAAATCACTTGGATACATGTGATACCAAGAATTCAATTGGATACGTGGGATACCAAGAAATCACTTGGATACATGGGATACCAAGAAATCACTTGGATACATGGGATACCAAGAATTCACTTGGATACATGGGATACCAAGAAATCACTTGGATACATGTGATACCAAGAATTCACCTGGATTCATGTGATACCAAGAAATCACTTGGATACATGTGATACCAAGAATTCACTTGGATACATGGGATACCAAGAAATCACTTGGATACATGGGATACCAAGAAATCACTTGGATACATGGGATACCAAGAATTCACTTGGATACATGGGATACCAAGAATTCACTTGGATACTTGGGGTACCAAGAATTCACTTGGATACATGTGATACCAAGAAATCACTTGGATACATGTGATACCAAGAAATCACTTGGATACATGGCATACCAAGAATTCACTTGGATACATGTGATACCAAGAAATCACTTGGATACATGTGATACCAAGAAATCACTTGGATACATGGGATACCAAGAAATAACTTGGATACATGTGATACCAAGAAATCACTTGGATACATGGAGTTCCAAGAATTCACTTGGATACATGTGATACCAAGAAATCACTTGGATACATGGGATACCAAGAATTCACTTGGATATATGGGGCACCAAGAATTCACTTGGATACATGTGATACCAAGAAATCACTTGGATACATGGGATACCAAGAATTCACTTGGATACATGGGGTACCAAGAATTCACTTGGATACATGTGGTACCAAGAATTCACTTGGATACATGTGATACCAAGAAATCACTTGGATACATGGGGTACCAAGAATTCACTTGGATACATGGGGTATCAAGTATTCACTTAGATGCATGTGAGACCAAGAAATCACTTGGATACATGTGATACCAAGAAATCACTTGGATACAAGGGGTACCAAGAATTTGCATGGATATATGGGATACTAAGAAATCGATTGGATACATGAGGTAACAATTTTGTGGTGGCTACAAATCATGAGTTTTATTAATGAGCAATGTCCATGGATTTAATAGCCCCCTCCCAACTTTTTGAATTAAAATAGTGATGAAAATATAAAGTTTTTCAAAATGATGGAAATTGATAAACATGAAAATAATGAACTCTCAGGTTTGTTATTAAATGAACTTTTAAATTGATTGCATCATATTTGCTATATTGTATTTATTTATTTTCTCATTATTTTATGTTTATGTGTATTTACAGCATATCTTACAAGGTCTTTCATTGAGGAGTCGGCACTACCAATGAGGTTATTCACTGTAGGCAAGAGTTATGTTCCTTGTACACAAAATAGTCTACCTGGTCTTTATGGAGGGGTACAATCGGCAAAGGTATGGAACTCATAATTTAAAGGTGATGGTTTTCAGCTCGAGGTTTTGAGGACTTTATTGCGTTTAGTTTGAGATTTTAAGGACAATGGTGATTAGTTTGAGGTGTTGGGACTTGATGTTTATTTTAAGGTGTTGGAGACCTAATGGTGTTTAGATAGAGGTTTTGAGGACTTGATCGTGGTTTACTGGTGCCAGAAGAGTTTTCTTCATAATGCTTCCAGGGAGTCAGAAAGCAGTTATTTGCTACAGTCACACTAAGGTTCGTGTATTTTAGTTCTTATATACAAAACTAATAAATATATACTAGCAAATTTTTGCGATGTTATGGTAGAGATTGTGGAAGAAATCAAATATTTCTGTTTGGTACAGCATCATATTTAAGACTCTGGTTTCAAAATGAAATAACATTTAAGATACTGATGTAAAAATTAAATCAATGTTTGCAACAAGTTGTTCGAATTTTATTGCTGCACATTTTGGCTCCAGTCAGTTAGGGTGCATTACAGTTGTGGTGTATAACAGTTACGTGCACTACAGTTAGGGTATATTACAGTTATGGTGTATTACAGTTATGTGTATTACAGTTCTCATGTATTACAGTTATGGTGTATTACAGTTGTGTGTATTACAGTTCTCATGTATTACAGTTATGGTGTATTACAGTTGTGTGTATTACAGTTCTCATGTATTACAGTTATGGTGTATTACAGTTGTGTGTATTACAGTTCTTATGTATTACAGTTATGTCTATTACGGCTCTGGTATATTAAAATTATCGTGTATTACAGTCATATGTATTACATTTGTGGTGTATTATAGTTATGGTGTATTATAGTTATGTGTATTACAGTTCTGATGTATTACAGTTCTGTATAATACATTTATGGTGTATTACAGTTCTGGTGTATTACAGTTATGTGTATTGCAGTTCTAGTATATTACAGTTATGGTATATTACAGTTATGGCGTATTACATTTATGAATATTACATTTGTGGTATATTACATTTATGAGTATTACATTTTGGAGTATTATATTTATGGTGTATTATAGTTATATGTAGCAGTTATGGTCTATTACAGTTATATGTATTACATTTATGAGTATAACATTTATGGTGGATTACATTTATGAGTATTACATTTTGGAGTATTATATTTATGAGTTTTACATGTATGGTGTATTACAGTTATTGTGTAGAATGCTACTACTCTATGGTCAATAAATTAAGTAACAGAAAGAAGCAAAACCAACAAGTTTTGTAAAACTTAGCAAACATTTTAATTGTCAGTGTTACAAAATGAAAATTGAAGAGGAACTTACAGTATTATGAATTGAATCCAAAACAGTCCTGAAAAAAAGTTATATTAAAGTCCAAAGGAATGAAAAGTTCCATATAAGTTTCATATCCACAAATATACTGGTCCAACAACAGTTCTGACGTGTCAAAAAAGCTTTGTCCAGAACTCCTTTGAATAATTCACAATAGTTCCTAAATAAGATTATAGTCCAGTAAGTACTTTCTATTTCCAGTGATCAATCCAAACATTTTTTCTCTCAAATTATATGTGAATACAACACAGAATACATCTGCAGACTTGATGTTACAACAAGAACACAAGAAATAAGAATATGAAAACTGTCATGTCCAAGATACTTAGGTACAAGCAAGAAAGCTAAAACATGCATATTATTACTACTGCTACACGACAGATTGCAAATGAACAACATTGTAAAACTTTCACTTGATATAATCCATCCCATGGGAATTAACTTAATTCTTCTAAGGTACCACCTGAGGGACCTTTCCAATGAGAAAAAGCTCAAAACTCAACATGTTTACTAATAATTATTGACAAATTTCCAACTTCTTTGAAGAACTCACATGATTTGACCCATCCAATGGGAATTAACTTAATTCTAATTTATCCCCTGACCGACCTGTACAATGGGATAAAACTTGAAACTTGTCAACATATTTACTAATAATTTCATTATTAGTAACTGCCAACATGTACATAAGCATCTGTTTATAAATCCCGTGAAATTTTACATTCTTTAACATCTTACAATAGACCCTATGCACATACACCAAATCCAACATCAGATAATCACTACAGTTTACAGTAAGGAAGAAAATCACAAAAATTAGACAAAATCTTGTACCAGGTATTACTAAAAAATATAGATTTACATAACAATTACAATTGCAGAATGTTTTTCATGTGTTTGCAGACTTTTTTTAATATACCAGTAGCTTTTAGGGCCAATTTCCAATATTTCATTTATTCATCATATTACAGCTTCAATAGCTAATTTGACACAGAAATAAGAATATTTTCAGGTCAAAATTATGATGTAGAATGAAATTCTATGAAAATATAGGTTACTCTAACCTGATTTTAAACATTTAAAAAATTAGATCAAATAGACAAGATATATGGTTTCTTCAGTTACAGCTTTCTTGTTTTTCAGTGTTGTGTACTGGGAATATGCAGATCTCCCGAGGAATCCTGGGATATGTGTAATAATATCAGAGAGAGAGTCATCAGCCTTCTTAAACCCTTTAAGGTTCCTATGAGGTCAGTTGATCCCAAGGTCACTTGTATACGTACATATGTTTATAGATGTCTTATATGAATGTTAGGGTTCCTATGAGGTCAGTTGATCCCAAGGTCATGTTTATACAAATATACATTTATAGATGCCTTATATGAATTTTTATAGCTTTAGAAAAACATTTTGTGCATTTGACACATCTTTTAGTCAGACTACATACTATGTGATGTTGGATGCAGGTTTAAAAACAAATAATAAGTACACAATCTATTAAGAAAATATTTATATTATTGTATTAAAAAGGACTGTCTAACTGATACATACACTTAAAATCGACTGTCAAACAGTGATACATACACTTAAAAAGGACTGTCAAACAGTGATACACATAAAAAGGACTGTCAGACAGTGATAGAGACACTTAAAAATGACTGTCAGACAGTGATACATACACATAAAAAAGACTGTCAGATAGTGATACACATAAAAAAGACTGTCAAACAGTGATACACATAAAAAGGACTGTCAAACAGTGATACAGACACTTGATAATTTGATAGCATGTATAATCTGTTCATGATACCATTGCACAACCAGAGCTAAAAGAAATCTGAGAGCCGCATGCCTCGGGCTACTCTAAATCTTAGATTGGGCCCTTCTCATATTTGAAATGAGTTGCCCATCATGCCTGTCCAAAAAATGTTATCTAATTTTTCTAAATGAAACCTTGTGCTTTCCAACAAAATACACATATTTATTGTGAAGTTTTTAAAAGACAATAATAAATTATTAATATTGAAGTTTTTAAAAGACAATAATAAATTATTAATATTGAAGTTTTTAAAAGACAATAATAAATTATTAATATTGAAGTTTTTAAAAGACAATAATAAATTATTAATATCTGACCTACTGATGGGGCACCCCACATTATGAAAATCGTGTGCTTAACTGTATTAAAAGCTATGAACTTTATGTGTACAGAGCAAAGCATGTGACTAATGAATAGGGAATATTGCTATTTCTGTTCTTTGTATTTCATTGGTTACCAGGAATTACAGCATGAATAATAATAAACTGTTTCTTGCTGACACTGACTTGGTAATACACTGCTATTAAATATATCAAGTGGTACCCATGAGATTGTTTGACAGTTGAGATTTTTGCAGCATTCCAAAAACATGACTACTCTAAGGTCCCTGCAGATTTTGTTGAAATACATGCACTAATCACAGACCTACCAACTCTTATGATTTTGCTGTTAAGTCTTACAAAAATAACCCTTAAAATACAGACTTACAGGATACAAGCAAAAAGTACAGAAAAATGATCGTTGCCAAAAAATCTGGATAATTGGTTTATCCGTGTTTGATTTGGATCCAGGTTTCATATTAGAATTAGCGAAATTATTCATGGAACCAGACTAAGCTTACAGCAGCACCCCAGATGCTTAAAACTGCACATATTTGTTCATGCGAAGCATCTGCAAGATCAAACTGTTGATTCTATATTATTTTTTTAAAATGATGTCTAGAAAGCGATTGCATGTTAAAGACGAAAGGGAATATAAACTTCTAGAAAAGTGTTTATAATCAACACAGAAGAATAAAAAAGGAGTATTTAGATTTTTGTGAATAAAAGCTGGAAAGGACACAATTTTGTTTGAGTATGTCTCATGGTGGGAGATATGATTTCCATCGTCATGTGAAATGGAAAAAGAAATTCCAAGAATTACATCAAGCTGAGAGATAGCAACAAGCCATTGAGTTGCATAGGGTTTGGAACTAAAGTTTGTGCAACTGTACTAGTGGTAGATAAAATCTACACGTAATTTACAACATTTTCAGTTGAACATAATGTTTATCATCACTGTGTTGAATTTTTAATTACGTTTTCCAGCTTTACAATGGCAGTAATTGATGTTTTGTTACACCTTACTGAAAACTAGTCAGTCTTATGGAAAAAAATCAACTGATTTACTGAGATGGACTCCTCAGGGTTGGCAGGTCTGTAATCATTAAGATTGCATGAACAGAGGTTTGTGCCACAATTATTGAGAATTCACCTGATTTTAAAGAAAATGTGAAATGTGAAATTGTTGGAAATCTCTTCTGACCATTTAATTTTCTGGATGGAATGGATGTCTTAATTTGTATGGCTTTTTCAGGCAAGGGGCTTTGATGTCAGAGCAAGTGGTATTTGTTTAAAAACCATTCGCCCCAGAACTTGATGATTTTTGTTTATTAATTTCATATTTGAATTACAGCAATTTCAATATTGTAAAATTTAGGGCCATTTTGGGCACATGGAGTTGAAGTTGAAGCTAATGGAATTTGAGTTAGGGTTGGTGATTTGTTTAAAGCAACATACCCTGGGTCTGTGTCAGTAAAACACATTATTTGATCAGAGTCAGATGCAAGAAAAAATATGACCCTTTCTGGCACAAAGGATTGGATTCAGGTCTTGTGAAATTTGAGTCAGAGATTGTGAGATTTTGAAAGTCATCAGCCCTGGGCTTTTGTCTGAAATTTCTTTTGTTTGAGCACTGACAACTAAAACATGTAAATGACCCTAGGGATGGCCAGTTAAAGTGAGCTTTGAAAATGGTCTTGCAATTAGTGTATTACAGTTGGGTGATTTGCATGCTCTTAAAGCTAAGCCATGAACCTGCTTTACCCAAGGTGTATAATAGATTGACCTAGAACCAAATTAACATGTGAATATCAACATCATGAACTCAATATATATTAACTGTACTCTTTGCTTGTTCCAAGTCATAGGTTTATGAGATTACATTAGAGTTACATTTTTGCCTGTATTGTACTATTTTGTGCAACATGATCTCCAGACTGGTTACCATGTTCTAAATGCATGTTTGCCTTTCCATCTCCAGACTGGTTGTCGTACTCTGTATGATTCTAAATGCTTGTTTGCCTTTCCATCTCCAGACTGGTTGTCATACTCTGTATGATTCTAAATGCATGTTTGCCTTTCCATCTCCAGATTGGTTGTCATACTCTGTATGATTCTAAATGCTTGTTTGCCATTCCGCCACAAGAAGGACTGGTTGTCATGCATGTATAATGCTAAATGTTTGTTTGCCATTCCATTGCCAGACAGGTTGTCATACCCGCTTCTTGTCTACATTCCTCTGAAGAATACAGGATGGAAGTTCAGATATGGGTTCCCAGCCAAGAAAAGTATGTTATGGTAAGGTCCTGCATCCAACTTGTATCATGTTTCCTGTATTTTCTCTAATGCATTTTAGATATTCAACTTTGTAAAATAATTTTGCAATATGCCGACAAAATAAAACTGTGCAGTAAACTCCTAACATGAAAGAGTTTTCATTTTTAGCAAACATCAGCTTTTTTGCACAGTGAACAGATAAAGTCTGATATCGATGCAAAATTATAGGAGAGGACGTGGTCAGGGGTGAGGCAGTAAATTTATGACAAGCACAGTTATGAACATACCAATTGTTTATGAGTAAAACCTGTGCTGACTATGTTCACAAAGAAAAATGTAAAATATTTTTCATTGGTTGAATCACTTGGAATGGTCAAATTCAGTGAGTCTTAACAACAGTTCTTGACTTTTTTCTTCAAAGTCCTTGCTTGATTGGATAGTATCTCTAAATCAATCAGTTGAATTGATTGTTGCATGTATTTAATGCCATGTGATACGTTATTTTTGAAAATGGCACTTTGGAATAGATTGTGACTCCATTACAGATTGATTCTTCAACAAGTAAGATGATCTTCAATTAAAAAAAATCAAAAGGGCGGGTTAGAGTGAAGAGTTGAATAACCAGGTTATGTCTGTCAGTCAAAAAAAGTAAATATTTGTGGGAAAATTTGTCTCGAAGGATCTTATATATTATGGAGCGAGAGGTAGTAATGTCAAATGTTTTTAAATGTTATGTTGTTGTTGTTGTAGGGTTTAACGCCATTTTTCAGCACATGATAGGCTATACATGGCGGCCAGTATTAATGGTGGAGGAAGAACCCGGGAAAATCCCTGGAAAGAACCAATGACCCACGAGAAGCTACTAGCAAGCTTTCTCACATACCCACATTGGCTGAATCCGAGACTCGAACCCACGCAGACAGAGGTGAGATGGCAGTGATCCGTAATGGAGAGCGCTTTAGACCACTCGGCCACTCGGGGACCCCTTTTCAATGCCAAATAGTCTCTGAAAAAAGCTTGATTTTGGACTTTAAAATTACATTTAATTTTCTGCCACAAGCACTGGTGGCTTTGCTTTTGGGCCTGCCCGGAGGCCTAAGTGATGTCTTGACCCCATTCTACTTTCATTTTTTCATTATTTCTTTCTTTCTTGTTGGTAAATAACTTATATAAAAATTATTTTTTTTTTAAAAATCCACAATGTACTATGATATATTTCAGTATGGTTATAACACCAAATCTTTCATTGTTGATATTAGCGCATACTCCACTACTCTCACTCAGGAAGAGATAATCTGTCTTGTATTTACTTGTCAAGGCAAGACAAAAATAGAGTTATCTTTACATAACCTTTCGGGGCCCTGAGTAGCTGAGTGGTCTAAAGCGCTCTTCGTCACGGATCACTGCCATCTCACCTCTGCTTGGGTTCTAGTCTCGGGCTCGGCCAATGTGGATATGCTTGCCGGTAGCTTCTCGTGGGTCGGTGGTTCTTTTCGGGGTTTTCCCTAGTTCTACCTCCACCATTAATACCGGCCACCATGTATAGCCTATCTTGTGCCGAAAAATGGCATTAAACTCCATAACAACAAAAACAACATAACCTTTCAGTGTACTTAAACCAGTGTTTACCGAATTTCAACTAAAATGTCTTAACACCAAAGGCTTTCTAGTTTGTATTTATGACATAAAACTTGAAACTAATATAGATGCTGTTACTCGACATGAACAAAACTTGGAAATCATTGTTGCAAAAAAGCTTGGAAATCATTGTTACCAGAAAGCATGGAAATCATTGTTACCAGCAGTTCATCAAACTCAACAAATTTGAAGAAATTGGAAAAGAATTGGAATGGTCTTTTAAGTTTGCAAATGATATTGATTACCATATTTAATGTCTAAATCTATCAAGCATAGTCCATATTTTGTTGGTTGGGGTGTGGAGTGAGTGTGATGCAGTGGATTCTGCTAAACTCAAAAAAATTGTTGTATAAGAAAATGTGCTTTGTATAATCATTTACAAATGAAGTGCGGTTATAACAAGAATGTCAGTTCATATGAATTTATTGTGTGTAAAATATGTCATATGTTATCAGAATAAAGTTGATTCATTGCATAGAAAATTTAAACTTTTAATAAGATATGAAATCTATGAAACTCACTGAATAATTCTGTGAATTCATTCATTTTTATTGTGTCAGTTATGTCACTTTGTGAAGAAGAAAAAAAATTCATTAGTATTTGAATTCATGGATTGAAGTCATCTTTCTACAGTAAGGAACATTGATCACAGAGCCCTCTTTCTACATAAGGATCATTGATCACAGAGCCCTCTTTCTACATAAGGATCATTGTTCAGTGAGTCTTCTTTCTACATAAGGATCATTGATCACAGAGCCCTCTTTCTACATAAGGATCATTGATCACAGAGCCCTCTTTCTACATAAGGATCATTGTTCAGTGAGTCTTCTTTCTACATAAGGATCATTGATCACAGAGCCCACTTTCTACATAAGGATCATGATCACAGAGTCCTCTTTCTACATAAGGATCATTGTTCAGTGAGTATTCTTTCTACATAAGGATCATTGATCACAGAGCCCTCTTTCTATATAAAGATCATTGATCACAGAATCCTCTTTCTAAAAAAGGATCATTGATCACAGAGCCCTCTTTCTACATAAAGATCATTGATCACAGAGTCCTCTTTCTACATAAGGATCATTGATCACAAAGCCCTCTTTCTACATAAGGATCATTGATCACAGAGTCCTCTTTCTACATAAAAATCATTGATCTCAAAGCCCTCTTTCTACATAAGGATCATTAATCACGGTCCTCTTTCTACATTAGAATCATTGTTCAGTGAGTCTTCTTTCTACATAAGGATCATTGATCACTTAGCCCTCTTTCTACATAAGGATCATTGATCACAAAGCCCTCTTTCTACATAAGATCATTAATCACAGTCCTCTTTCTACATAAGGATCATTGTTCTGGGTCTTTAAATTTGTGATTTGAAGCAACTACGAAGTCTAGGAAAATTTATGTCCCACATTAAAAAGTGAATTCACAGTAATTCCCTATGATGTGAACTGCCTGGCATAAAGAAGTATCATTCAGTCTGGTTTAAGTTAGTTATTCCATTCTGTTTGAGGTTGTTGTTTCTCGTCTAATAAACTGATGCAAGATTTCCTTTAATTTCAGATGGGATCTGTCTCCATGTTGAGTGATTATGTCAGCAGACGACTCATGATCAGATGTGGAGAAAATCCAAATCATCTTCACAAGTCCTCACCAGTACACATGGTAAAATAAATCAGCCTGAATTTGCCTAAAGTACACTGTGTTTAGCAGTTACTAAAATATAGGAACAAATATTTGCCAGACTAGACAGTACGAGCTTCTGAAAAGTGCAATGAATGAGTTATAAAATATATAAAATATAAAATAATGTTATTGGCTCTTTTATTTACAGTTTACCTCTCAAGTCCAGGAAGTGCAAATGACCAAGCAGAGCTAGCAGTTTTTGATAGATAGATAGAAAATAAAAATTCAGAATTGCAAGATAATTTTGAAAGTCCCTTCTCTGATGGGACAAGTACTGGGTCACTTGATCTAGTAAGTCTGATGGGACAAATACTGGGTCACTTGATCTAGTGAGAGACCTACTCAGGAATGTTACAGCCTAGAAGACTCTATTAAAACAACCATGGTTGCAGGTAATCCATTCCAGCCTGGAAAATGTCCTTCATGCCTGGTCTGGTCAAGACAGCCTTGCAAAAGAAAGAATTTAGATCTCTGATAGTGGCGATAATCTTGAGCAAGAAGGCTTATGAGGGAAAATGATATGTTGCTCAGGGACTAGTGTTGAGTCAGCAACATTGTCCCTTTCAGTGCCCTTATCCCACAGCTAGCCAACTTTATTCTCTGGCTCTGCATGGAGAAAAAGTGGGCACCAGTTACCATCCAAGGCTACCACTCAACAATATCTGAAACATTCAGGCATAATGAGAGAAGAATAATAGTCATGACAAAGACCTATCAGACCTACTAGCTAATTTTGATTTGAAAAGGCCAAATCCTTCTCCCTGTTTCCAAGCTGGAATCTGACCTGTATATTGTCATGGATACATCCAGATAGTTTGTGCCATTAGCCCAGACCTTGCTGAAGCTGTTATCGTACAAATCTGTTTCTTGATAGCTTTATCTTCAGCATGCAGGGCAAGCAACTCGCATGACTTTTCATTCAACCCAAACTGTTATCAGGTCAGATAAGATGGTTCACTAATTCTCATGATACAACCAGACTTATAGCCAAGAGCTGGTTACCAACAGTGGGCAGTCAGAGTGATCATAGACTCCCTCTCATCTGTAGATAAGTCTAGAACAGCGGCCATGCAAGATCTTGTCCACACCCTTGAACACTATTTGAAGCACACAGAGACAAGTCATGGCAAGCACAAAAAATACTTATCCTCCCATAAAGGTAAGAAAGCATGACATCATCTCCAAAGCCTAGTCAAGACATACAAAAATGGTACTAACAGCTTCCTTGCTAGGTGCTCAGCTTTAAGAGGTTAGTGTTAGGACTGGTCAGTCTGGTGTCAGGATAATGTGACTGGGTGGGACATCATGCTACATGTCTGTGACATGATGCCCCAATTCTAGACCACTATAAACTGCCACACTGCAGACATCATAGTGATATGATTGAAAAATTGTTAAAGCTACATTAAAAATCCTAACCACACACACACACACCCAAAGCCTAGTCCATGTTGCTTAAGTGGGCTATATGCTTGGCAAACTCTGGCTTCTCAGAAGTTAAGTTGTCTCTTGAAAATTTTAGCTTATGAAATGAGTGCAGTCTCTGCCAGCCTTACATTGGAATACATCAGCCATGTGTATGCAAATCAACCTCAAGTTTTATTCTCAGGAATTTAGCTTTGAAAAGACAAACCTGAATCTCATGGGTCATGTGGCTGCAACTCAGACAACCACCAGACCTAATTACACTAGCACAGCCTCTTAGCTCACTTGATTCACCAGTGAGTAATCATCTTAATCTAATAGAGCAGTCATGTGACCATATGCTGTGCCGCCATAAGGAGGAGAATGGGTTCACATACAGAATCCAATCTCTCTTCCCTAGAAGGATACCTGAGATATTGGTAGGATGCTCAGCATTCCCTCCTCCTGTTACCTATTACCCAATGTTAAATGTTTTCAGGGAACATATTTAAAGAAGAAAAGCCAATTTTTAAGTAATTTATATTTCCCTGAGAATATGAACTTGATCACATTAATTAAAAATCCCTCCCAACCACCCCACCATCTGAGCATCCTTGTTGGTATTTTGCTTAGCTTAAAAACTAGTGACACCTAGCAAGAATTATTGCCCTTTATTTATATGAGATAGACAAAAAAGATGAATTTTCATCTGTTTAGAAGTGCTAGATTTGGTAGGCATCAGGCTTATATCCCTAAGGAAGTATTCTCAGAGAAACACAATTTAAAACAAATTTGCTTTACTGATCCTCACCCTCTCATCCCTGGTTGAAAAATAGAATTTTATATACTTTGTAGAGTAAAATGATGAAAGGTTTTAAATCATTTAAATTTAACATAGTTCATGTTTAATATACTTTTTTATTAATGAAAAATGGAAAATGTTTATAAAGAAATGTGAACTTCTTTCCTTTCTTTTCAAGATCTATGGAGAAGTAATCGACATTTCAAGATTAATTGGCTGCATGGTGGAATACAACGAACTGGATGTTCCTCAGCTGGTATGGTTGCTTTTATTTACTTTTGAGGGACATATAGATAGACCATACATTAGACTGGATAACATTTATTTGAATTTAGAGGATAATTTTAAACTTACATAAATTAAACATCAAATGTGGATTTATGAAGAAAGCAGATGAGGATGCAATTGCTGATGCATTGCATTGCAGATGAAGTCAGAAGGAAAAGTTTTACTGGACTGTAAAACCTCTCCTTGTGACTAGTTGCACAAAAATAAGGCCAGTAGCTACTCTTCGTAATTACCAGCTATTTTGTACAGCAGTAAAGTTTGACCTTTAAAATCAGGCCAGATTTTCCACAGTATGGTCAATGATCTTAATATGTCAGTGTCACTGTAATGGTTTCTCTGAGGAAGCAATAATGTTATGAATTAAATTGGGGGGAGGAGGTTAGAGGTATTTCTCCAAAGCCTCTGGCATGCTGTCTACTCTCTGTTGCTAAGAATAGTTTGTACTTATAATAATTGGCACTTTTCTCTATTTAGCTTTTCAGGCCTTTTAACATTGAAAACCAGTCAGGGTTATGTAAAAGGTCAAACAAGACAGTCATAATACATTGATGTTCATAGCAACAGAGCTAGTTCAGTGCTATGCAGACACAAAAATGCTTGTTTTTACTCTGAGCCACATACTGTGGTCCATTTAACAATATAATATGAACAATTTCCTGATGGAAATAATCTAAGTACCATTAGACTTCTGTTTTAAAAGATAAATTTCACCTTGAAATATTTATGTGTTAGAAAAGCCCAGGGCATAATAGTTGCTTTTATGGCCACATCTTTTCCAAGGAAACTGTCTTCATACTGTACAATTTTTATTGCTTTTCCAAGGAAATCATCTTCATACTGTACAATTTTTATTGCTTTTCCAAGGAAAGTGTCTTCATAGTGTACAATTTTTATTGCTTTTCCAAGGAAAGTGTGTTCATACTGTACAATTTGTTTTGCTTTTCCAAGGAAAGTGTCTTCATACTGTACAATTTTTATTGCTCTTGGTTTTTGCTTTACAGGAGAAGAACACATGAGGCTCATGCATGGAAAACAACAAGAAAGCATTAATAAAATATGGCGGTAGACCTTGCTCATGCATGACATATTTTGGCTTCTCTTCAAGTGAGACAGAAATAAGCAACTTGAAAAACTGTGCATTACTTCAGCCAAAATCCTGATTCTGTAAAACATGATAATTGGAATGATTTAATTTCCTGCAAGAATACAAAAGATTAGCAGTGCAAGCAAAATTATCTTATCTATAAAGTATTTCCTTAAAAACAAAAGTTAATTTGTTATTAAATAGAGGATCTTACTAAGTACCCATTTCATATCAAAATTCAGAAAGTGAGATGAATAGTTACTACCTTTATCAGCTGTGGTGAGAAATTTAATTGGATGAAAACAAATGTTGACATTTGTGAAACCATGAGGTGATTTTGCGTGAAGTAATATTGGGCAAATATTTGGTGGTTGGTGATCCTGAAAAATGCATTTGGTCATGTGATAATTTAAGGTAAAGAATGGACTATTCTGCAGGTCATATGATAATGTGAGATAAGGAATGGACTGTTCTGCAAGTCATGTGATAATGCAAGATAAAGAACAGACTATTCTACAGGTCATGTGATAATGTGAGATAAGGAATGAACCATCCTACAGATCATGTGATAATGTGAGATAATGAATGGACTTTTCTACATGTCATGTAATAATGTGAAGTAAGGAATTGACTATTATGTTGGTCTTGTGATAATGTAAGATAGGGAATGGACTATTATACAGTATGCAGGGTCTATTTTAAGACATGTTATTGCAGAAATATCACAGATGTTTCAAAATCTTGCAGAATAATCAACCACAATGAGAAAAAAATGGTTCATGAATTTTGCAAGAGCTAACTTTATTGCATCATTAAATCACTTCTTATTTTGAAAATTCACACTTTCTTTTTGTAATCAAACGGTAATTTTTCATAGAAAAAATGTATATATCATATAATACCTATCAGTGTTTTTTCTTCTTTTAAGTCTGTAAAAACTTGGATGTTTCATCTTTGTACAGCATTTTATCAGTAGTTTGATCTGATTTGTATTGATCCACAAGGTCTAATGGAATGTTGTCCCATCATTCACCTTGCACTATTTGTTTTCTTTCATCAGTTTGCAGTTGTTTGTAATAAGCACTGATCTTGAACTACAAGGATGAAAGCAATAAAACAGGGCACATAGTCTAATTCCATGTTCTGTCAAGCTTGCCCTAGTTGACACTGATGCCTCATAGACAGCCACTGCAATTGCATGAGTGGCATTCAGGAAAACTTACTACCACAGTTGATTCAAAATGGGCAGTTTGGTGTTTGATGGCATATTTTGGTGCTTGAAGGCATAGTTTGGTGTTTGATGGCATAGTTTGGTGCTTGATGGCATAGTTTGGTGCTTGATGGCATAGTTTGGTGCTTGATGGCCCAGTGACAGTCATAAAAACCTTGATATCACTGTTGATTCTGAATAGATAGTTTGGTGTTTGATGGCATAGTTTGGTGTTTGAAGGCATAGTTGGGTGCTTGATGGCATAGTTTGGTGTTTGATGGCATAGTTTGGTGCTTGATGGCATAGTTTGGTGCTTGATGGCCCAGTGGCAGTCATAAAAACTTTGTTATCACTATTGATTCTGAATAGATAGTTTGATGTTTTATGGCATAATTTGGTGTTTGATGGCCCAGTGGCAGTCATAAAAACCGTGTTATCACTATTGATTCTGAATAGATAGTTTAATGTTTTATGGCATAGTTTGGTGCTTGATGGCATAGTTTGGTGCTTGAGGGCCCAGTGGCATTTATCACTATTGATTGTTTGATGTTTTATGGCACAGTAGCATTCAGTGGCATCACTAGGGATAGTGTCACCCAGTGTGGTAACTCAAAGTGTCATGCCCATGGACCTCCTTCCTGCACAAAAATTGAAAATTGTTATAGACAGTTATGCGCGGTAACTCATGGTGTCACCCTCATGGACCTCCTTTCTGCACAAAAATTCAAAACTTTTGTAGTCATCTTGGTGTCATAGTCCTTTACTTGGAAGCTGTCAAGATCTTTGTGGTTGTTCCCGGGTCTTTTTCTACCACCATAAGAACTTAGATCATAGGCCTTTGCTTGGAAGCTGTCAAGATCCTCACTCTTACAAATTCATACTGGACATGAAAAGGGAAAATACACCTATACAGCAAACATGAGTAAACCCATACTGGACTTAAAAAGAGAAAATACTTGTATACAGAAAACATTAGTAAACCCATAATAGACATGAAAAGGGAAATTAGACATACACAGCAAACATTAGTAAATCCATACTGGACATGAAAAGGGAAATTACACATATACAGCAAACATTAGTAAATCCGTACTGGACATGAAAAAGGGAAAATACACATATATACAGCAAAATACAATAGTAGACCCATACTGCAAATGAAAAGAGAAAATATATGTATACAGCCAACATTAGTAAATCCATACTGGATATGAAAAGGGAAAATACATGTATACAGCCAGCATTAGTAAATCCATACTGGACATTAAAAAGGAAAAATACATGTATAAAGCCAACATTAGTAAATCCATACTGGACATGAAAAGGGAAATTACACATACAAAGCAAATATTAGTAAATCCTTACACGACATGAAAAGGGAAATTACACATACAAAGCAAATATTAGTAAATCCTTACACGACATGAAAAGGGAAAATACACATATATACAGCAAAATACATTAGCAGACCCATACTGGACATGAAAAGGGAAAATATATGTCTACAGCCAACATTAGTAAATCCATACTGGACGTGAAAAGGGAAAATACACATATATACAGCAAAAAAAATTAGTAAATCCATACTGGACATGAAAAGGAAAAATACATGTACACAGCCAATATTAATAAATCCATACTGGAATGGAAAAGGAAAAATACACCTATACAGCAAAAATTATTAAATCCATACTGGGCATGAAACTTTAATATACAGCAAACTTTAGGTCGATCCTAACCAGATGGGAATTGACAAGAAGCTCAATTTCAGGTTGTCAATTAAAACAGGTTAAAATGATGATGTGTTGTTCAGAGCTTTTGAATTACATTATAGAACTGAAATCTTGCAAATTCTAAAGAAGAAAGTTTAGTAGTGTTTAAAATAGGTTGAAGAGTGATTGCTGTTAGACATGCTTGTATGTAGGCTTGTTTTCATTTTTTCTAACATAATAAGATGAATGCCTTGATAGTAAGTTTTTATCAGGATAAAAATGTAGTGTCATTTTTGTGTTACAGAATATTGAAAATAGATTTTAAACACTCTTTTATTTATCTTGGTTTTGCCAAAATACAGATCATAAAATGATACTCTTTAAACAGTTCAGAAAAACACTTTGTGTTTTGTCTTCCATGTTATTTTAGAACTCCACAGATGATATAATATTTGTATTTAAATAATATTTAGCATTATTTTAACTGTACTGTTAATGTGTATATATTTCTTAAAAAATCTACTATCCAACACTCCACACTATGCCATAAGCTTTCTTTTTACTATAAGTCAAATATACATGTGGTAAAAAAAAAACATAAGATGAAATCTTATCAGTGACACAAAGTGTACATGAAACAATATATTTCTATACACATGAAAGTGTATCTGCTATTAAATTGTCTTTTCCCTTAATGTGCCTGATGTCAATATCATATTCCTGCAAAAATAAACTCTACCTTATTAATCTCTGATTTTTGTTTTACATCTTGCTAATGAAAGTAAGGGAGTTGTGGTCACTGAACACAATAATCAGAGAAGAAGCTGAACTAATTCAAACTTCAAAGTCGTATAATGCCAATATCGAAGCCAAACATTCTTTCTCCGTGCTTATTTAATTTCTTAGAAAAATAGCAAACTGGATGATCTACACCATTTTTGTCTTCTTGAATCAATACTGCTCCAACCCTGATATCACTTGCATCAACAGACAGTTTAAATGATTGACTGAAATTTGGAGCTGTAAGAACTGGTGCACTGTTAAGTATGGCCTTCAACTTGTCAAAAGCCACCTGACATTTTTTAAGACCAATGAAACTTGGTTTTCTTGCTCAATACATTTATCAGGGGTTCAGCAATTATGGAAAAATTGGAACAAAATTTCAGATAGTATCCAGCCATACCCCAAAATCACATCAGTTGCTTTTTACTGATAGGCACAGGAAATTCAGAGATAACCTTGAACTTAGCATCTATAGGTTTAACTTGTCCATGTCTCACAATATGTCCTAGAAATGTTACGCAACCATGGCAAAATTAACTTATAGATAAATTAATTGTCAAATTTGCATCAGTGAGTCTGTGAAAGAATTTCTGAATTGTAACTAAATGATTATTCCAGGTGTCATTGTAGATGATGACATCATTGATGTAAGCATCACAGTTATCTAGACCAGATGTAATCATGTTCATTAAACATTGAAAAGTACTAGGTGAACCTTTCATCCCAAATGGCATAACTTTATAGCGATAATGTCCATCTCGTGTTACGAAATTTCCTCTGCCCGTTCCATTAGTGCAATTTGCCAAAATCCTTTCAGAAGGCCAAATTTGGTGACATACTTTGCATTTCCAATTTTATCAATGCAGTCATCGATTCTTGGTAATGGAAATGAATTTGTTTTAGTCACACTGTTCACCTTTCTATAATCAGTGCACATGCGGAAAGTATTATTTGGTTTCAGAAAAAGTATACATGATGAACTCCAGTCACTTTTACCTGGCTCTATGAAATCATTCTCCAGCAAATACTGAATTAATTTTTTCAAACATGCCTGTTTGAGAGGGTTCATCCTGTACAGGTATTGTTTCACAGGTGTGGAATTTGCAATTTTAGTGTCATGGTAGATTTTATTTGTTTTTGTAGGAACATCTGAAAATAAGTGCTCATATTCAAGTAATAACTGTTTTAGTTCATTCTTTTCTTGTTGCTGCAAATGTGAATTTCTAGTCAAGATTATTCATAATTTCTGAATTCCGAAGATTTGTTACTCCAAAGTCAATACAGTCTAGTTGCATTCCTTCACTTAAATCCTCACTGAGTGGGACAGGTACAACTAAATAACTTGCATGATTAACCTGGCTATCTCTCTCAACATACTGGTACTCATTTATTTACATCCCAGGAGTACTATTATTTTAATTTAACTCATTCATTTTCTTCTTAACTTTGTAAAGGCCATAATACCTAATCTGAAGAAATTTTTGAAGAATGAGCAAGAGAGACAGAACTCTATCACCAGGCTAAAACATTCTCTCTGTTGTAGCTCTGTCAAACGTTAATTTCACTTTTGACTTGAATTACTGGATACCAAATTCAAGCATAACTGGCTGGAAAATTCCAGACATAAAATTTTACCCTTGATCAGATTGGACAGATTTGGTATGGCCAAATTGAGTAAAACACTTTATCAAAGCTTTTACTATTGTTTTAGTTTTAATATTCCTCAAAGGAATTGACTCTGGGAATCTTGTTGACGCACACATTATGATCAACAGTATTGATTGCCTGTCTTTGTCTTAGATAAGGAACCGACATAATCTACAATTATTTTGCTAAATGGTTTTTCAAATGCAGGAATAAGTTGCATATGAGCCTTAGGTATCTTCTGATTGGGTGTTCCTACCATTTGACAAGTGTGACAAGATCTGCAATATTTACAAATTTATAAACATTACTTTTAATATTTGGCCAGTAGAAGTGATTCAAGTTCTTGTGATCAGTCTTATTATTTCCTAAATGACCAGCCAAAGGAGTTTCATGGGCCAGGCTACAAATTTCCTGTCTATACTATTTTAGAACTACAGTTTGATAGTTCACTGACCACTCATCACCAGCGTGTATCTCAGGTGGTCTCCATTTTCTCACAATAATCCTATTTTTAACGAAATAGCAAACAGGTACTTATGTGGCTTCAGTTTCACTAATGGCCCCTGAAACAAACAGCAGATTTCATTGTCTTTTTCCTGTTCAATGACGAGTGATTGTCTTTTTTCACCCTGATTAGAATAAAGAGAATGAGTAGTAACAAGAGGATTACTGTGATCAATACCCTTTGATTGATCCAAACAAGGAGAGAAAGTGACCTCATCAAAAGCCTGACAAATACGTGTGTCAGCGTAAGGAATACTTTCCTGATCAACATCATTCTCAAGAGCTTTCTTTGCCATAGCTGTAGTAACTGCACAAGTTGCGTATAAATGAGGGAACTCGTTTCCAATAGGATCGACTTTCTGATCCAAACAAGACCTGTTAGTTACAAGTGGATTAACCACAGCCTTATCTCCAGTTAGCTCATTGTCATGTAATAAATGAATGCCCTCAATGGGTAAAGAGAACACTTCCGACTCGCAGGTCCTGAGACTATGATGACAAATTTACACAATGCAGTGGAACATATTAACAAAGATTCACTCTACTCCCTGAATAAGAACACCTTTATTAGAAGAAGACTTCTCAGAAAAAGGCAAATTACCTGATAATAAAAGACTCTGAGAAGCTCCTGTGTCCCTTACAATTTTAATAGGGATAGGTATGGCTGAATCACCCATGAGTGATATCGAACCCTGGTTCATAATTCTCCATAATACAATCAGACGGGTTTATTTGACCCAACACTTTGTAGCAATCAGAAATAACGTGTCCTTTCTTCTTGCAATAGGTCATGTAGGAATATATAAGGACTTCTGATCAATCTTATCAGAAATTTGATTTCTAAAAGTTATGCCAGATTGAGTTTTAGAAGGGCTCATATTAGGCTGAAATACTTTTTTAACAGAACACTGCTGAGTGGAAGACTTACTAACAAAAGAAGCTTATGAGCTAAGGAATACTCGTCAGCAGTACAAGCAGCATTTTCTAAAGTTTCGACCTTATGCTCATCAAATAAGTCTTAACGTCACTATTCATACAATTTTTGACCTCTTCAAGTAATAGCAGTTAGATTTTCTTAATCTACATCAACTTTATTGGCTAAGCACCACCTATCAAATAACTGCTCTTTTTCTCTTGCAAATTCGACATGAGTTTGTCTAGCTTCTTTTTTGTAGTCCCTGAATTTTTGTCGATTAGCCTCAGGGACTAATTCATAACCCTTTAAGATACACTCCTTAACTAGATCATAGTCAGCACTTTGATGTACTGATAGGGAAGCATAGATGTTTCAAAAAGTGCACTTTGTAATATAAGAGTACAATGCTGTCTTGTCCATTTCGAATTTTCAGCCAAATTTTTCAAAATGAAGAAAATATTTATCTACTTAATATTTTTCTCTAAAAAGGGGCACTAACCTAATATTCTTAGTAACATCAAAGCTTGAATTTGTATGTAATGTGGAGAGGTGCTTTTCACTGGCCAGCTCTAATTATTTTACTCCAAATTGAAATTGTCTTTCTTCCTTTCTTTTTGCATTTGCATTTGCTTCTCTGTCTCTCTCCTCTTTCTCCTATTGCAGTTTCATTTCATTTTTTTCTTTCTGTAACTGCATTTGTTTCACTCTCCTCTTTCTCCAACAGCATTTGTTTTTCTTCTTTCTGTAACTGCATTTATTTCTCTTTCTCCAACAGCATTTCCTCTCTCTTTCCTCTTTATCTAATTGCATTAGCTTTTACTAGTTCTCCAATTTCATTCTCTTCTGTTTCCTCTTTATCTAATTGCTATTGTTTCTCTTTTTCTCTTTCTGAAGTTCAAGCTTTCTTAACTCTAATTCCATTTTGTATTTCAATTTTAATTCCTTTACTTTTATGTTAGAATCCGATACTGACTCAAATCCAATACACTTTTATTCCAAACACTCTCTTCCACCAAAAATTAGACTAAAATATTTTTTATTTCTTGCTTCGTTAAAGAAGCTTTTGCCTCAGAAAGATAATATTTTCTGGCAAGCTGAAGTAATTCATCTTTTCCAAATGAATCTGTTTCTGGATAGGATTTGAAATAAAGATCTTCATGTTAGATGACATTGTACAAAGCTTGTCGATTACACTAAAGATTTCTAAATGTGAAATAATACTTGGGGTTTTAAAAATTCCGAAACATGGATTATTTAAATTTGAAAAACGAAATTTTCTAAAATATTTTCAAAACGTTTGTATCCCGGATGAGCCCCCAAATTTCTGTTACGAGTATGCTCTTAAAATCAGTAACAGAAAAGAGTGAAAGGCAATAAGCTTTGAAAACTTTAACAAATAATTTATTTCCCATTAAATACAAAATTAAAATAGTTAAAAAATTACGGTATTGCGAATTAAATCCTAAACTAATCCAAGAAATACAGACACAAGTCCTAGTAATTAAAAGACCTGAATAAAATTCAGTGAATGTCCCGAAAATATCCAAAAACTGAATGAAGTTGATAACGTGCCCGTGGTAGCTATTAAAGTGTTGATGTGTCAACAGTCTTTTGTTGAATCACAGAATTATAATTCCAGGTTTGAATATACTATAAATTCCAGTGAATGTTTCTATCCAAGAATTTTATCAGAACACTTTTGTATTTCCAGAGAAAATAATCACTTGGATTCCAGCCCAAAACTACGGGTCAAAACCTATAATTTGAAAGTGCTAGATGTTAAAACACAAATGGCCATGTCCTCACATTTACAAGATCATATAGCTCTCTACTTGACCTCAGGTCACAATTAGCATTTTCTAATATATAAAAAAAAACATTACCTAGTGGAAAATAACCTTCTAAAATGATCCTGATGTTTAAAAAATCACAATCGTAAAACAATATTTGCTTCTCATAATAAAGATTCTGATATTAAGCCCATACACAGAGAGAATAATTTAGCTGTGTATTAGTTGTTTACTTAAAATGAAATAATGCAAAAGTCGATCGGGTCAAACAGAAATTATCTCAATTTTGGACAAGATCAAGTCCAACATACAATGTTACATTACAGTAACATGTAATAAAATAAAATGAAACTAGCAAACAAACAATTAAATTAAATATACATAACAGTCACCTACTATTCAAAACCCAACACTATAATATTCCACACCATATGATGCGACCAATACCCCATGTTTAGTATCTAACACCATTACTTAATTATAAAAAATCCATCACCCTACAATATACCATTTTATCATTTACATGCCATCAGTTGTGACCAGCATTCCATTATATTATTCAACGTGTCATATTTAGTAGCCAGCATCTGCTCATTTACGTTCCAACACCCTACATTATACCATCAACATGGCACCATCTGTAGTGACCAATATCCCACATACTATCAAACATAGCATGTGTACTGGACAGTACTAAATCGTCTACTATCCAACACTCTGCACTATACCATCAACACATCATCAGAAGTGACAATACTCAACATATAATATCCATTATGCTGTGTGTAGTGACCAACATCATGTCACCAAGTATCCAACAACCCACATTATATACCACAAGACACAATGACCAATACCCTACATATTCTATCAGGTATGATGTGTGTAGTGACCAATACTTATCTAATATCTAACACTCCATTAATAGTGATCAATACTGCACATGTACCATCAAGCATGCTGTGTAGTGACCATTACTTAGACATCAACTATTCATTACCTCACTGGAGGTACACCCAACGCTATATCTTCATTTCAGTGATGTTATACTGTACTCAAGGTGTTCAATACTTGAAAGTTTAGGAAAACTCATGGATATATATTACTTGCCCTTCAAGTTTGGTTTCTGTGGGTATATCAATAGCTGGGCAGGCTACTTTGATCCATGACTTGTCTGTAACTCAATGGTAAGTCAGGAGTTGCCAATTGAGGTTTCTTGATCAATAAAGGACATTCTATAACTAAGAGAGTTACGACACTTGAACTTATATACTGCCTCTGCAATTTTCCTCAGCTGATAATCTATTGATTTCTTATCTGTATTGCCTGCATGTGATAATCTCAGAGTCTTAGACCTTTTGATGCAATTTTATCCTTAACAGTTCTCTCTGTCAGCTTATGTGAAAATTGTCCCTCATCTTGTCATGGCATATATACACGCCCAGGTTTCACATGCATTTAGCAGGATTAGCAACACAATGGGTTTGCAGATGTTCAACTTTGTTAACAGACTGATGTGTTTGTACTCCAACGCATTTGTGTGTAGTCTAACAAAGGTAATGCTTGCTTTAGCAGTTCTGGTATTGATTTCATCATCGATGTGGACTGCATGCGAGTGTTCTGCCTAAGTAGATGAACTTGTTCACTGCCTGGAGGGTTTGACCATTCACTGCAAAGATTTTTCTAATGTAGATTGTTGCGTTGTTGCATTACCTAGGTGTTCTTAATATTGATAATGAGATTGCAATAGTCACAAGCTGAAGACAAATTGTCCATATTTTGTTATATGTCGAACTCAGATTTGTTACTCAGGGAACAATCATCAGCAAATAGGAGATCATCAACAATCATATCATGCAACGTTATCTTTGCCTGTAGTTTCCTCGGGTTGGAGATCTAGCAATTAGGTATCTGATGTAGATCCCAGTGTCATAGTCATGTAAGAAAGGCAGAGCACATCTTGCTGAGTTGGTCTGGGACCAGCACGCAGCTTTGGTTGATTCCAGTCAGGACTAGGAATGATTTAGATGACTCATCCTCAACCTTGTCACGAGCGAATATGCCATCATGGAATTGCTGAACCAACCCAATAAAATTATTTGAACAAGAAAATTGTCCCATGATATTCCAGAGGCCCCCACTACTGACTGTGTCAAAGGCTTTTGTCACGTGGATGAATGTTGTATGGGTTGGTTATCAGTTCCTGGCAGTCTCCCAGGAGCTGATTTGCTGCAAATACCTTACATCTGATATTGCATCCTTTCTGAAGCCACGCTGTCCTTCAAGCAAGAGCCCTTAGTTGGTATGGTGCACATTCAGTTGAATCCTGACAATGTTATGCCAGCTATTTACAGAAATGTCCCGATGGTCTGCTGACTTTCCGTTGTACAAGTGTACGATGGATAAATCCTTGTGCTACTGGGTACAGCTCCTTATGTCAACTTGATTATTTAGTCAGTATCTGTTCGAGCCTCTTGATCTGTAAACCTCTGCTGGTAAAGCATCAGCTTCAGCTACCGTGCCATTTGACAGCAGGTCAGTTGCTTTCTCAGTTTCAGCGAGCGTTAGGGAATCAGCAAGATAGTCGATCGGTTGCCTACTTGATGATAGAAAACTGGATATTGATTGATTGATTGATTGGATTTACGTCGCGTGCGTCCAGAAGGCCATGTGCGACGGTAAATATTGCTAAAGTGGTTCGCTAATCTTTGTAGTATTCTTTCATTGTCGGTTAGTACTGTAGTGTGTTGCCATCAGCACACTCTTTTGGGAGATGTTCCTGATAACAGTGACTTGTAGATTGTCTTTAAAGTATCAACAAAGTTCTTCAAGTCAATACTGTTACATGACACCAGTCGTAACATTGACCGCAGGTAAAGGATTCCGGAGAGGACACAGTCTCTGAGAATGTCCAGTTTTCATCGACGTACTTTTGTTTGCTTCCATTATTTCCAATCTGAATGCACAGTGTTTCATATTCTCTTTAGTTCAGTTTTGAAATAATAATATTTTCAGTGCTTCTTTACCTTGTGACCATCTGCTAAGATGAATCTTGATATTAATCTTTGAGACTATGAGCCTGTGGTAAATATGGCATCCTGCATTTCTAATGTTCCTCCTCACTCGGACTTCCTGTCCGTCTCTTCTTATGACGACAGTGAGATGATAGGCTGCTTCAAGCGCTGGTTCATCCAAAACACCATGTTGTGGTTTGGCAGGCAAAAGACGGCTTTGATGACTAGGCGGTAGTGTTCAGCGCATTACCACAGATGTAGTTCATTGCACTTGCTAAAACAACTTACCCATATTATGTTTGGCCATCTCTGATGATCTGTATACTGAAGTCACCAAGGACGATGAGCTTGACTACCTATAGTACTTCTGCGATAAGAGACCATTTCTTCATAAAATTTGTCATTGATCTTATCTTGGTTGGTCATGACAGCGGTGATTTGAAAATAAACAACAGCTTCACGTCCGCTGTCTTTTGCTCTTGCCACTTCAGAACATGTGTAGCCGGTATCTACTTCTGTAGGTTGTCTTTCCTCACTTAGGCAAGTTTCATAAAATACTGCTAGATCCTGAATATGGTGTCAGTTCTCTGCCAACCAGCAGCGATGGTGAGTGGCATAGCCTTTGTCTTTTTTAAACTTTTGAGCGCTAGGCGTGCTCCGCGGCATGTTGTCAATGGTTAAGACGAAGCAGGCACTTCTTCCAGGGTAGTACCTGCTGCTTTGCCGCTCTTCCATCGGCACATGTCTTAAAGGTATCAAGTGTGCGAAGGGTATAATGTCACGAGTTTGGATTTAAATGAGGAAAAGTTGTACAATATCGCCCTCACTATCGTCCATGTCTGTATGAATCAAGTTGCACTACATTGTCAGGACACCTTTTTAGAGAGTTTTGGATGAAACGGAATGTCATCGTTGGTTCGTTTCTGGTTTCTGCTTGAAAATGAATCAGCGTTTCATAACAGTCGATACTTCAGATTTAATTTGACTAGGTGTATCATTCCCCCTATATACAGAGCAGTTTTTAATCTATAAAGATGCTAGAATCACAACAGATTGCACTTCTTGTCAGAGACTTGTTGAAACGCGTGCCTTAGTTGGCCGACCCGTGCTATAGCCTATAGTTATCAAATATCCCCAAGAGCCTCCCCCATGGAAGTCTATAGGTGCCGATATAATTATGATTTGTCCCTCAATACCCACATAATATTACTAACATTACATTTCCCGTTGACCCCTCAAGTGACACCATCGACAACCAACAACTTAACATGACATTATATTTCCCACAGACACCTCAAGTTCCACTCGCATGTCTAAAATCAATGCATAGTTCTACGGCATAATGAAATGTCCTTTTTTTAACATGGCTCTGTGAAACCACCTACCTATCTCAAATTGTTTTAAAAAGTTGATACTAGCAGCCGAGAGGGTGAACAGACCAATTCTGGAGCCAGTCTTCTTTGAAAAATAAAGCTTCTTATGAAACAAATGAAAATACAACGTCAATAACGTCAAACTGAAGCCTCTAGCCGACCTAGATTTTCTCTAATTAGGTTAGATCATTTTGTTAATTTATCTTTGTCGCGTGTTCGATTACCCACCCGGACACTCATTGTTGGTCGTCACCCTCCCTGCTGCTGTAGTGTGTGAGTAACTAAATCATTATTATATCAGTAATGAAATGTCATTCATCTAAACCAGCTCAAGAGCGACTTTAGGCAATTAAGAAATATCTCCTTGTTCGTGATTCTGTCAAGCAACAACTACAAGAGCAACAAGAGTCTCTGGTGGAATTTATAGAATGTACAATTATTTAAACCGGTTACGAAGGCTACCGAAGAAGTTACAGAGGCTACCAAAGGTATTCTTCCCACGTTGAAGCTAACCGCTAAAGCAACTGGAAAATTAGCAGAAAGAACTAAGAAAACAAAAAAGATTATACGAGAACTTCCAGGTGGAATAGCTGCTGCTCAGCCAGTGCGAGAAATACTTGAAGGTATAGACCAAGCTCGTGCTGAACTCGGTGATATAAAGGATCGTATACCAAAATCAGAACCAGAACAAGAACCAAAAACAAGGTGCTCCCAGTATTATCTTTAATTATTACAGAAGACCAACCCTGGCTCGTTTTTGTAAGAAATTGAAGTAGTGATAGAGATGCAAAGGTCCGAGCCCCGAGTCAACGATGCCGACAGTTAAATTACTGAATACACAAAAGGTGAAATTCAAATTAAAAAAAACAAAACTTTAATGCCATTCAATTACAGATAATCCTTCCTCAAATGAAATTCAATATTCAAAACCCTATCACTCGTCTTTCACTCGACCAAGTGACTGCCTATTTCACAATCTGACTTAGTGTGATAGATTTCCTCCTGTCCTGTGTTTCTACTCATCTGTAGTATTTCTTGACAGTATACCTTCATTCCAACAACCACGTCTTTCAACCTTCCACTTCCTCCACTTCCGTTTTCTCCTTCTCTTGTCTCCCAGAGACTCGGGACCAACTGTACCAAGGTATTTCCCTTCTTTGTCTCCTACAGCTCATCCGGTCCCTAAAAGCTTCCTATCCGAACACACACAAGTATATTAGTATATTCCTTAAGCTATCTAGCCTTACACTAAACAACAATCATCAGATAAGCCATTACCTTCTTTGGTCACGCATTGGTGCACATAGAAATACCCATACTTTCTGGCATAGTATACACGGTATCAACTGCTTATCATGCATATATCAATAGATTTCATCACATCGGTATATATAGATTCTCAATCTTATTATACAGAAAAATATCACATAATCAGACACATTTCTGTTCATTACACTTCTACAAAATATACACAGATATCCACATATCCATGCGCTGATATATCCTTACACATTATACTCCTACAAAGTATACACAAATAGTTAAATACTCATATTAACTAATGTTGCACACTGCAACCATTATACAAAGTTATAATTCAAATCAACAATTGCAAATCTAGAATATCACATGAATAAATGCACGAGGTTACTACAAATTAACCAAATAGCGAATTACAATATTAATTCTTTACATAAACATCGCTCATATCTCAAAATATGCATGTAAAACACTACAAATGAATCAAACCCTACAAATGGTAATTCTAAGTACTAACGATTCTAGTAATGAAGTATACATACTGCACATAATTAAAGTATAATTATCTTGCCGTAATAGATTGCGACAATCGAGCAAATAAGTCACTGACCTTTACGAAGCTCCTTTGTAATTCCCAGAATAACAATGTTTCCCGCCAATTTCGAATGACGTCGGAGTAGCTTAGGACTTCCTTATGTATTTCTCGCAAGATGGTTTGGCGACTACTGACGTTTAGTTTCAAGACACTAGATTTAAACTTGCGATTCCAATGGTGGCCACGCCTTGCTCAATTCCGAGTGGATGTCGATTCACCCATGGTCTACATAATTAGCAGACATTTCCCCCTTCCCGGCAGTCTGTCAAGGGTGGATTTACGACCCCCACTTGATATTCCTTTGAGCCAACACTGGAATTCATGCCACTTACCTGTGAATCGCACTCAGCAGAATAAAGCGCCAGTAACAAGTTCCTATGGCCATGTTATATACAACTGGCTTCCCATCCGTCTTTTTTATGTCGGCTTACACTCGCAACATTTATGAAGCGAATAATTAGCCCCAGGGTCTAGCATATACATGTTGCAATCTGGTTATTGTTCCTTACTTATAACGTGACAGGCGGTATCATGGACATTAGTGTTTATTGGTCTCTCATTGATGAAATCGTTGATGATTATCACAGTGATTGAGGTTATACAACTAAATCAGTGCCAAGAAAATACAATGATCATACATTATGCTCAACGTGGACCGATCATGGTCAGGATGATAAATTCGCGAGTATCAACATATAAAGCGATCTACGGGGATGGAATCGGTGATGTTGCTCAGGGTCTGTTCAAAAGGGTAGCCCCAAAAGCAATACCAATCGCAAAATAATTATCAATGAAAGCTATTGTTGGTGTTCGTGGTAAAGGTATTTGTGCTGTTGGTAATGTTGCCGGTAAAGCATTCTCGGCAATCAAGGACAGACGAGCACGATTAATACGACGAAAACGACAGCCAGTAAAATTACCCAGCACTGAAGTTATGCCTGAAAATGTTAGTAAAATAATCAATGAAGCTGCAAATCAAAAACTTGCAGAGTTGGCTGGTGTACCACTGTCAGAATAAGAAAAAAATGTAACTGCTAGCCTGATAGCTGGATGCGATCTTAATAAATATAATAAAATGTTCAAACGTGTATCTGATCCAGCATTTGACATGGATGCACATATTCTCAAAGATGAATCTGTCCGTGATTATCAATATTATTCTTATGACGCACGACAGCCAAATCAGCATCGGATAACTGAGCTGCAAGTTCATGATACAGGTAGTCATTTCTTACCCGCTGAAGCATTTATTGAAGTAGAAGGTGAAATTCTAAAAACTGATAATACTAAATATGGAGCTGATATTAATTGCTTTTGTTAATAATGGCATTATGGCGTTGTTCGATAGTGCTACGTATATCATCGAAGTAAGAAATATGGAATCATGCCTGGAAAACGTCGACATTGCCCGGTCAATATTAGGTCTAGCACAATATTGAAATGATTATTCAAGATCTGCTGGTCCATCAATGATGTTTGTGAAGGATACTTCTGACCATCCTAATAACATACAGTATGATATAAACGACCAAGAAACAATGCCGACAACGCTGAAGCTGATGTGTGGCCGTTGATTCATGGTGATACTCCACATTTCAACTTAGGATTCGCAGCACGTTGATCAATGCTAAAAGATGGAAGTAGAAGATTTTCATGTGCAATTCCACTGTTCCACATCTTTGGATTTTGCAGAAATGTCAGAAACGACATTTTCGGAACTAGGCATACAGTTGTACTTGTAAGAAAGGCTACTGACGATGATGCAATCTGGCGCCCTACTGGTGCTGCTGGTGATGTTCGGAAAGTAAAACTGACAAAATTTCATTGTGGATGCCAATAATGATAACATTGCTCGCTGAAGAACAACAGATGCTCTCTTTTATGGACTCAGGTGGTAAAACAACATTATCATGGTTGGCGATGACCGTATATAGTGTTCAAAGTACCACTAATGGTTTATTCACATGGCAGATAGCATCAAAACAAGGTGTTTCTGCACCACGACATATTTTTGTTGCTTTCCAAAATACTGAACGAATAAATTCACAAACACAGTATAGTGATAATTAACAAACTTGTATTACTGAAGTTTGACTGAGAATAAATGGACATCAAGAACAATCCGAATATATATTATTGAATTTAGAGAATAATCATGTAGCACGTGCATATCATCGTTTGATGACATTCGTGGGACATGATCAAAATATTGATTCTGGTATACAAATATCACAGCTGGATTTTACAACGCTGTACCCGATCCTTTACTTTTCGCTGGAACACCTGTAATTATTTAGACAATCAGTCGTTGATATACATTTTCGAGCTCGTGTGAACAGGGGATTTATTGTTAATTACAGAGTAATCGCTGTTATACTCTCAGATAAAACAATGCTGCATGGTGGACGAATGAGAGTTATTGATGCATCAGCAGAAAATATGTAATTAAATCGTTCATGATATTATAATGTTATATCATCATGTTAGTGTCGGTCTGACTCTTGGTTAGATTAAAAAGCTAAAATCAGTATCAAAAGAGAACTGTGGAACAAATATCACTACAAAAATAACAAACTGAAGGTGGTCCGAATAAACTATCATTGTCAGAACTTCAACTCAGGCATTTCAACGACGCCAATGATCAAAGACTGGCGTACGACTTAATCTTTCTGTGGGTGCCATTAAAGACATCGCTAAGACGGGTGGTATATTTTCCCTTCTTGCAGCTATACCAGCATTGATAGCCGCTGCAGCCCCAGCTGTTGAAAAAGCAGCTGCACTTAGTGATGTTGGAACTGCCGCTGAGATGGCACTAAAGAGGGCATTAGGTCACGGAATAAAGAGTTCCAAAAGATATGGAAAGGGTTTAAGACTTCCTGGGACACTTCGTTATACGCAAAGTGTCTCCTTCTTATGTCCAATTTTTAGTACTTGATACTGCTAACAAAATTAAACATAAAAAATTTCAGAGGTGGTTTTATGCGTGATCAATTACCAAAACAACCAAACGATGTTGAAACCGGTATCATTAATCTCGATGGAAGTTCTGGAAAAGGTACTAATTGGGTTGCACACGCGATTGATCCACGTGGAGTTATTTATTTTAATTCGCATGGGTTGGTGCCATCAAAAGAATATTTAAAATATGTCGGCGGACTTCAAAACACTCTCCTCTGGTGTTCAAAATTACCAACACAGACAGTATCTGATCCGCCAATATGTGGCCATGAAGTAATTGCTGTACTCGACGCTGTATCATCCTTAACAATACCACCTCCTAAAGTCGTGCACGAATATGCAAGTAGACGGTATAGCCGTCCACCGTCGTTTCAAACAGATCTTAAAATGTAACGGTAGATCTACTCTGAGTAAGACTTAGGGTAGACTTCACGGTGACTTATCTAAATATGCAACCCATGACGAGGTCAAGGATGAACTCGCTAATTTTTGAGTCACAAATGTGGACCAAATGAAGTCGTTGTTTTTCAGGATAAACAAGGTCGATTAAAGACGAGCAATATCCCGTTCACATATATTATTCTACGGGTTCCATATGCGACCGAAGATAACTTAGTGGTGTTTACTAAAAACGGTAAAATTAAAAACTCGGAGGCTCGATTTTAACACTCATGGGAAAGATTACTGGACGCATCAGAAGAATTTGAAATATCATGTATGGCGATCTCATCATGAGTAAAAATACAATTATTAATGTGAGATGACCAAAATCAGAAGATGATGTGGTAACAAAAAGATACGTAGACAGCATCAACAACACGATCAGAACTGAGATCAATGATCGTTTACTAACCACAGGTGATTTAATGACTGGGTCTCTCAATATGACTAATGATAAAATTACTGGTCTTGGAGAGTCAGAATCAAGCGATGACGCTGAAACAAAGAAATACGTAGAATTCCGATGATGAACTCGTTAATAACAATCAGTGATGGAATGACCATATTTAGATTTGAATATTCTAATAATGTACAATCGTTTATAAATTTTCGCGAAAAAAATAAACGGAATTGTTAATAATTTCTTTGGAAAGCCAACATTTTTCGGTATTAAGCTCTCTGACATAACAAATATCACCGACAGTGTAGTATATACAGTAGCGTCTGGATCAGCATTACGGACACCACTCAATAAATCCATCGAACATTGCGCTGAGGTTACCGGTATATGCAGGTTGTCAGTTCTCGGTACTATGACATTTACGATATCTACAACAATTTCTCAACGTTATTCACTAACTGGATCCCATGGATCTAGGTTAGTGACGTTGGAGCAAAACAACGAGGAAACATTTGTTGTGGAACCCGACGAAATTCGTTTTATGTTTGTTGTAGTTTTGGTATCTTCGACAGTCGTTAAACTACCACCTACTTAAAATATAATGTGCTCTCGAATCAACGTTCAACAGTACAGATCAAATCAAGGATGTGAGTGGCAAACCAAACTGAAAAATATTGTTGACTACTATACAGTTAAAGTAAAAGAATATCGCAGACGTGCATTTATCGTTGACATAATTGTGTATTTGGTGTCCGCTGTTATCGCTGAAGCCGGCGTAATGCTGTCAAAAATAGCAATGGCATCACCAGCAGTTGTAACAGTTTGTGTTTCAGTTGCAACAACAATTGATGATGTTCTTAATATCATCGTAAAAATTCTACATGTGCAAATACAAAACTGCATGAGTATATAATAACGTTACATACGGCGACGCTAGCTTACTCCAAATTATCTTCGTAGATATCAGCAGGCCTTAGCGATGGAATAATGTCAGACAGCAAGTTCACAGAAATGATTAAGATTTACCATGAACCTTTGACTGTGTTAAAATCTACGTCACATTTAGATAATCGGGATTTAGAATCCTGATTTAGAATCAGTATTTAACAAATAATCGTAAGAATTATTGCAGTAGATCGTCGCTAATAGAACTCAGTCAAAAACCACGATGATATCAACCAATCCTGAGCTCAGCGTCAACTTTCCAAGTGCAACCTCAGCGAAGATCAAATTCATTCGGTGGATTGCCAGCAAATAATTCTCGGGTATTTGCGTACACAAATAAACTCAATGGAACTCCTGATTGGCGAGTTGTTGGTATTCCCACAGGTAATTATCAGATCGAACAAATCAACGATGAATTCCAGAGCAGAATTAAATCTATTAGAGTAAAATAATCCAAAGATATCCAGAAGTTCCGCAAGAGTATCACGGACCACCAGAACCAAACCGTATTGAATTCTCAACGGACAAGAAAATGTATCTGAAACTTCCAGAATATCGAGGAAACATTCCACGGAAAATATAGGAAGAGCGAGAAGCTTGAATAGTTCTTTATTTCCTAACGAAATCATTTTTTTTACAGCGTCTGATGGTACAAAACTTTCTAAGTTAGTAAGAACAGTATATGATATTGATCATTAGACCCTTATTCCATATATCGATGAAGAATTTATCAATACATTTCCTGACAACATTAAACCTGAGCACACACTGGTACTTGGTGACCTACGGAATTTATTTTCTAGTGTCACACAATACTATAATGACGACGTAAAACAACAGATCATTTAAACGATACGTCTTAATCAAGTTGCATCAGATCTCACATATGTCAATTGGATTATTAATTATTTTGTAATGTTCGAAGAAGAATTAAATATCTACCGCGGAGGCCCTGCATACAAACTAAAACAATTATTTCTTGAAGATTTTAAAAATAATCGAAGTAGAATTACCAAAATTCATAATACCAGGATTTAATGCCGACGAACTAACAAAATCAGTCAACGTTCTCATCGCTGAATGCTATCTCAAAATCATCACGTCATGGAGAAAAAATAGCCCCACCGGCACATATCTTAAGGTACAACAGTAATCCATACCGTGGAGATCGTCATATTTCACAAGGAAATCTAAATATCACATCAACAATTGCAATCATGTAAGTGATGTAATTGATGGCAGCAATCAAGTAGATATTGAAAAATCCAGTCAGGCTCAACAATTTTCTATACATACAGATCTCAAGCCCCCCCCCCCCCGATTATTTATTGTATTAGAACCCGTTAATCCGGTTTATCTACGATATCATAATCCGCTATTAATCCTGACTTCCTAAACAGGGGAAAAAATATATTATAACAAAACATTTTTTTTCATGAATCACGTCTAGTGTTCGGGAAAATGTTCTCAAAATTGTAAAAAGTCCGTCAGATTTTTTAATTTAATGGGATAAATGATACTCAAAATTGTAAAACATCGGTGAGATTTTATAATTTGATGGGGCAAATGATCCTAAAAATAATGAAAATCCTACTGAAAACAGAAAGTTACATACTAATATTATTTTCACAAAATCAAATAACAATATTTCTAAATAAAAGTTAAATAATGTTATCATAATACAAAAAAATCTGAACCAGAATAAATATTATAATCTGAATAAATACAATCTGAATAAATATTTCTTTTACTATAATCAGAAATGAATTATTCTGTTTAGCTGTTACCACAGTCACTAGTGACAGCACTTTCACTTTCACAATCACTAGTGACTTTGTCACTGTTTTCATGTTTGCTTTTACTATGGATAGTTTCACGATCTGACAAAATCTTACACGCATATTCACAATCGGTATTGTTTTGTGTTCGTGAGATAATTCTGATCTAATTGTTTCAATCACGTATGCAAGTGATACAAATTGTTTAACTTCTGTATTTTTGACTATCGCCAACGATTGTAACATAGTTTGTTGAACCAGCTTAATGAATCTGTCTTCTGTTGGAAGTGTATATCTTCAAATTTTCGTTGTTGTAATTATTCAAAGTCACAAATACTTTTCTCAGGATTAACAATTTTTATACGATTATTATGTAATTTTTTAATTTCATAAATAATATTATTAATATTTTTGTAATTCATTATAAATAAATATCTATATAAAATATAAAAAATATGTATAAAGCACTAACTTAATTATATGGACAGCACAAATCCCATTAGAAGCCTTAGATTACCAAATGATATTCTAGTAACTCCAGAGGGCGATACGAAATATGTATACAACACTAATTTAATTCGATAGACGGCGAAATACCCATGTGAATCCCTGGATTACCAACTATATTCTAGCAGGTTCAGAAGGTGATATGAAATATTTATAATCTTAGATCTAAGGACGCCACAACCCCCAGCTTGACAAACGACATTCTAGCAAGTCCGGAGGCCGATACGAAGTATTTACAATATATAAAATCTTAGCTCTAAATCCGGCATAACATATATCAAGGTATTTACAGCATTGTATACAACCATAGTTCTAAGGACGGCACAAAATATATCTAGCTATTTACAGCACTATATACAATCTTAGTTCTAAGGACGGCACAGTACATATGATATCATATTTACAGCACTATATCAAGCTATTTACAGCATTATATACAATCTTAGTTCTAAGGACAACACAACATATAAACGGGTTCTTCTCTACGATCAACAGATTTCTGCACACACACACACACACACACACACACACACACAGAGACAGAGATAATCAACCCGGAAGAGTGAAAAAAGTGTAAAAGCGCACGGAACATGTGGTGACATGGTGGGAGGTGTATTTTTGTAAATTGATCTTCGAGCAGTGGAGCGGACCCAATGATAAAACGGTCCAATGTTATATCACGTAACCAATACTTAGAAATCCATAAGTAGCATATGCAACGGGCGTGGCTTATTCTGTTTGCTTTTCGTAATTATTAACGCTGACATAATCTAGAGGAAGCAAGAAATCTGACAGATTCAGAAAATAAGGATAATGTTTCTTTAAAAAAAAAACTAAAAAAAGAGTAATATCCCTTGACTTAGTCCAATCACAAAGTTATTAACGCTGAATTTATATGTCTAATAAAAGAGGTATACTTAAGAAGTAATATATATTTTGTTTGTATTTCTTTAAAAAATATCGATTTGGGTTTATTATTTGTGACGTGATGGGAAAATGTTAACCAAAAAAAATATGATTATTTATAAGCGAATAGTATTGGAAAATACATGCAAGATAATTTCATAATCGCCCCATCTTTCATCCGACTGAATTATCTCCCTTCATTCGGAGTGTTCGCATCTAACACAATCGGGAGATACTGAAATATTGTTTTTTTTAATATTTCTTCGAATACGCTGATTTGTATATTTTATCCGCGACGCTTTGAACCGAAGGTATGCTAATACCAAAATATTTGCTAGCTGTATTTATTGATTGAAATATTATTACTTCACCAGTCTCCACATTCACAGATTTAATAGCTCCCCTTACAATTATTTTGTGCATAGCACTTTCACCAAATTTGCAATTTCGACTTTGTGTAACACTCGTAAATTACACAAAGAATTATTTTTCAGATCTGAATCAATATGATCGATTACAAGACTGCCTTTGATTACTCAGTGAAAGCATTCATAGACAAATTTATGAGAGTAATAATGTTTCTTCCCCCAGCAGTACATTTGAGATAAACGGCATTATTAAAAGAACCGATTGTTAGGTTTTAGTCGCCAATTCCTGATTACACCTTCTCGAGATGCTTCATAAATCTTGATGATGAGATGCTTCCCAAATTCATTTTGCTGCTGTTTTGTATAATAATATTATTTATCTAAATAATTATTTTGAAAACCTGGCGAGATAGTCCTCAGCGTTTTTCATGTTAGATTCATCGGCGTTTTTTAATCACAATATCGTTTCATCTCTCCGAATATATATTTGTCTTAATTATAATATGGAATAATTTGAGAGATTATGTACAATAGAACTTTCTAAAGCTAGATTCGATTTTGAATGTAGAACCCCTGACTTGCTGAGACGAGCTCTGGTTGATCCGTCGAATAATTTGATTGAAAGTAGTCGTGGCGCCAAGAAAGAATTTCGCTACGATGGTGCATCTCATGTGTGGTCAACATTTAGAATCATGCGCACACCGAAGATGGTGTCGATGCTACTATGAATGACCAACGAGCGGTGAGGATTATTAATTATCTCGACAATCAAGATATTTTTTAAAGTAAAATATATTGTAGCGGTAGATACCGCCGAGGTAAACGATACAAGGATTACCCGTGACAAACGTGACCCCGTCCGTCTTCACACTGGAAATATTGGTACGTTAAATAAAAATTCCAAACCAGGAACGTTAACTGGTATTGGTGAACCGTATTATGAACGTACGTATCCTGTGACTGCAGTTATTTGTGCAATATACCCGCTGAATGATAAACCTAGCGTTGATTATCTCAAACCAAAGAAATTTTCAAAAATAAATTGTGTAACCAAGCTAGTTACAGAACACTTCACAAACGCGGTACGTGCAAATTATTTAAAGGATCGAAGACGTAAAAATATAAATGAGTGGGCAGAAGCAGTTAAAGATACAGGATCACCTATCAAAGACGTCGCTGAACTGGGAAAGAAATTAAAATTTCCAATAATGATTAAAACAATAACCGGAGGAGATTTTGTACGAATCAGAATATAAATAGAATGGAACTCCGATTGATATTATAAACATAATGTACATGCGTGGACTTTGGCTATTGCAATATTTCCACGAAATCGAACTGTTAAGCTCTTTAACGGTGATATGTTTGATTTTATCAGAAATATCAGTAAAATCGATCCTGTATCCATGTGGCTGTTACCAAGTTCCTATGATGGAAACTATGATCAATTTGTTCGACCTGATGGAGATATTTATCGTAAAGAATCTCTCCACGAAGAAACAAAAACTCTTGCGTTGTGATATACCCATGAAGATGCTAAACAATTACTGAGTAATTGCTTTACCGTTCCGTCAGTTTCAGTTGCTGCTCATTTTGCTCAGAAGTAAAATTCTTGGAAACCAACACTGCTGGAATTTCTTGAAGAAATACAACGCAGTTGTGTTTAATACGGACCCGGGGGATTGTGGAATACTTAATACGATCATAAGGACGTTATATCGGTTGATATGGTTGCATGCTATCCTGGAGGCTGTCTTGGAATGGGAGAGTGTTCTGCATACTTTAAGTGATTTTGACATCCAACACACGAGATGATTAAAGTTACGATAAACGGACATTTACCAAATTTTGACCTGACTGGATTTACTTGTATTGAGTCATTTAAATTTGCAACGAGAAACCTTCATCCGATTGTCACTGTTTGGTTTGGAAAATATTTTACTGAATGCGGTTGGGCTCCAGTATTTTTTTTAACTATATATGCTTGATGTAAAAATATTGATATCGTTGATTGTAAGTGAAGCAATTGTATCATATCGTCTGCAGAAACAAGATTTGTTACCACAACAAAAGAAATATTCTGATGACAAAAATCCTAAAATAACTGATTTTAAGAATAAAATCGCAAAATATGTTGGTATAAAAATAATTGGCAAATTTACCCAACTAGTATCATATGATCATAAACAACATTATACAAGTCAGAAGAATATCTCAGCTGCGGACGGTTATCGAAGACTTCACATACAATAATAATCAAACTCTGGAAATTACCGACGATGTAGTAAAAAAAAAAAACTAGTTAGTTATTAACAGTGTGACAAAAAAAAATAAGCGCAACTTTGATCTCGATGCTGACATTATCATGATATTGAAACAACGACAGAATAATCATCGAGCGAGCTGTAGCACAGCAATGTTGTGGCAGTATTCAAATAATAATCCAAGACAGTTTACCGTAGATAGAATTAACAGTATTCTTGGTCACACACGCTAAAATGTGACGCTGACCTGTCTTGAATATAATCGACGTCGAGGCGCTAGTTCACAAAACTGAACGCGGTGGTATTTGTGGGTCTTGAGGAATTACTTGTAATTGTTCAGGTACAAATCCACGCCGAGGAGCAGTTGAATCTAGTCTGTAGAGTGCAGGTTTACCGGTGGATCTTACCTCGCTGAAAATTGTGTGTGGTCACACTCCAAATAGGATCAGTTGCTCTTTATTTTACCACCTTCAAGTTCACCAGTTTCATATAAATACCTCACAGTCACATTACCTAGTACTGGTTGATCTGAGAAGGATTCAATGTTGTTGCATTGGTATATGTTTTTTGTGATTGCGTTGGTAGGTTTCATAGAAATTGCACAAGTAATTTCATTATTTAACGCAGCTATCACACTTGGTATTCTTGCAAACCATTCACGAGATCTCATGTCTTTTTTAACTTTGTTCAGGGATATTTCCTGCGCATACCGATATCCACATAACCGCTCAGCAAGTGTTCGATTAGATCGTTCAGAAATTGCCTGATCGCGATGAATTGCGGTATGTACTCATCTAATTTTGACGTGTGTTGTTTTTTTCTTCATCAGAGATGATACTACACTAAGAAATTCCTTGCCAGGATCAACCTGTAGGAACTGTGCCCATCGAAGACCACATTGTGTTCCGGATCCTCGTTTATAAATTCGTTCAAAAGCAGATGAAACTTAAGTTGCTGTTTTAGTTGATAGTGGTTCTGCTTCTTTATATCTACTTGCAACGTCAACGATAGTCAACGCGTATTTGTATGTGCCTGATTGACGTCTACGTGTTATACTATTATCGTGTGGTAAAAACAAAATATCTGCTTGATGAACTTCATTGGGAGTGCTGCATCGAAATCTTCATGCCGAATTTGTTTGGGTTGTGGTAGATAACTTTACCATATTGCCTGTCATGCTAACCGATTTTCAGCAACAGAACGTGTGACATTTGCTGCATCAGCTAGTTTACTAATCGCTGCTCTACCCCTCTAATATCCTCTTGGGCTATAATAAATTGATTCCATTACAATAATAATCGGTTGATTAATTACCGGACCCTAATTCTAGTTTACCTTTCATCGCGGATTTTGCTAAGAAGCTAGCAAGTTTTACTCTGAGAGATGTATTTGTTATGGAATTTAACGAGTGAATTCAACTTCACATCTGTAATATGTCGTTGTTGTAAGTCATTATTTTTATAGGCTACATCATGAACGTGACATGCTTGATCAATCACATTTATTGGATATTCTCCAGGTCTTGGTTGATCTCGCTCGTTAATTCGGATATCAAGTCGGGTTCCAGGACCACGCTAATTATTTCCAGGAATATCTTTTCTCTTGTATACTTGGCCCATGGAGCTCCTGGTAATTCTCCTAATGAAGCGAGATATCACACCTGTTTTCCCTGACTTGTCAAGGGAGATAAAAATGTATTTGCTTGTGCCACATTTTACACACATACATGTAAGTGCACGCTTTTTATTCTTTGTTATTATTGTTGTTAATACACTTGTAGGGGTGAATGCTCTGCATCGAACACAATACAAATCCATAGTATTTATTATATTTGTACAACATGGATGCCATTGATTTCTCGGCGAAGCGAAAGCAAGAGCCAGTCAAACATCATCCAGCGCTACCAAATTATATCAGAGCAATTATAGCAGGTCCATCTGGGTCTGGTAAGTGGGATAAGTTACTTAGTGGCACCATCTGTAGATGATGAACGATGCAATGATGTGCTTAAAGATTTTAATGAAAACGCAGAATTGTTGGACAAGGACGGTAATTATATTATTTATTTTATCACCGATATTGATGAAGCCGCATCTGTGGATGACCTCGAAGGATTTATTAATAATATCGTAATATACGATGATGTAATGATGGACAAACAATAAAATCCAGCTCTGATATTTGCTCGAGGTAGTCACAAAAATACTGACGTGATTTATGTTACTCAGCGATATACACAAATGCCTAAAGTGATCAGAGATAACTGCAATATTTTAGTTGTCTTTAATGGAGTCGAGACACATACTCTGCGAAATATTTATCAGACTTGGTGTTCAGGGGATACGGATATGATTAAGTTCAGCAGCAGGAAGGGTGAACAGACCAATGGTCGAAAAACGTCCAAATGTCGAAAATAAGCCTTCCTACAAATGAGCGAAAAATAAAAAGCGTCGACAAAATTTTAAAAAGCGTCGACACTTTATTGAGAGAGTCTCTATGGAATTTCTAATTAATATTACTTTATTCTGGTTGGTGATTTTTTCTAGTTTATTATGCACGCGCTTTACGCAATTACGTCAACTTGAGGTCGCACCATTCCTGCTGCTATTAATTAAAAAAATTATTGTTATAATAAAATGGTTCACTCTGAATCTCATACTGCAAGAATAGCACGAGAACAATTAGAAGCAATTAAGAAATTTCTTCCTTTTAGAGACTCATTTAGAGAAAACTTACGAGCGCAGCAGGAAGCACAAGTTGAGTACGAGGAAGACACTAAAAAGTTATTTAAACCCGTCACTGCAGCTACTGAGAAAGTTACAACATGTCATCAAAGAAGATCTTTTTCCGGTATCAAAAACAAACAGCAGAACAAACTGAAAAAATAGCAAGAAGAACTAAACAGACATAAAAGATTTTACGAGATCTTCCAACTGATATAGCTGCGGCTCAACTTCCTCCCGTCGCATGAAGACATACTTGAAGGTATTGGAAAACTTCGTACTGAAGTCGCCGACGTGAAAAAAAAAACTTGCACCTAAACCCAAACCAGTAAAAGAAAACGTAGAATTGATTGCAAGATTTAAGGAAGGGTTTGTCGAAGATATTGGAAATACTAAGAGAGATAAATTACCTGAAAAAATATTAATTGGTATACTTAAAAAATCTGATATTTTAAACCCCCGGCATGAAAAAGTAAGTGATGATAATCTTATTAAATGGATATATCGCGTATATAGAACCAAAACACAAGCTAGAGATGATGATTTAGAATACAAAAATCTTGATAAAGAAGTAAAAAGACTTTATAGAGAGAAAATAAAACAACTAGAACAACAACAACTCTCCCAGCAAGAGCCTTCATATCAGCTTCCTCCACCTCTGCAACAAATAGAACAACAACAATCTTCTTCACCGCAGCAAAGGTTGATGTCGGAACTTAAAGGGTCTGAAGAGCTACTTAAAAAAAACAAAAGAAAAAAGATCACCCTTAAGACTATTTAAGAAAACAACAGAAGAAGGAGCATCCGGAAGTGGTTTGGGAAATAATCTTGTCTGTCCTGATAATATTCTCAATGACGTGTCACGGTTAGAAGCTCTTACGCGAGGAAAACTTTCTGGAAATAATTCACCAGAAATAATTAATCAAGCAGCTGATATTTGTCAGCGATTATTTCGCGGCGGCATCATGGATATCGGTGTTTACCGAGAACTTATCGATGAGCTCGTTGATGACTAATGTCACCGCGATTAGATAAATGATAAATAAGATAAGATGATCATACATAATAATTATCGTAGACCTGTACCGGTCAGAGTAGTAAACTCACGACTACAGTCTACGGAGCAATTTACGGAGATGGACTTGGTGATGTTATTCAGGGATTATTTAGAAGGATAGCCCCAAAAGTAGCACCTGTTGAAAAACAATTATCGATGAAAGCTATCGATGTTGTTCGTGAAAAAGCTCCTGGTGCAATTATCAATGTTGCTGGTAGGGCATTCTCGGCTATCAAAGATAGACTAGCACGATTAATACGACGAAAATGACAACCAGTACAATTACCAAGTACTGAAGTGATGCCCGCAGATGTCAGTAAAATAATAAATCAAGCTGCAAATAAAAAACTAACAGAACTAGCAGATCAGGGACTCGGTGAATCGGAAAATAATATCTCAAGTTTAATATCCGGAAGTGGAATTTCCCAAAGTGGAATTTCCCGAACGCGGTAATCAACGTGTTAGACGAAAATTATTACAATAATATGTTCAAGCACATGTCCGACACAGCATCTGACATGGTAAGCACATCTCCTTAAAGATGAGTCTGTACGCGATTATCAGTTTTATTCTTATGACGCACGATTACCGGATCAACGTGGAAGAATTAAGCTACAAGTTCATGATACAAGTAGATACTTTTTACCCGCTGAGGCTTTTATTGAGGTAGAAGGTACAATTGTAAAAACGAATGATAATGATTACGAAGATGTAGTAAAAGTTGGTTCTGTCAACAGTGGTATTATGGCACTGTTTGATAGCGCCACTTATATGATTGATGGAAAAAATATCGAATCGATTCAGAAAGATGTCGACGTTGCTACAACAATAATAGGATTAGCAAGATATTGTGATGATTATACAAGATCAGCAGGTCCCACGATGATGTTTGCAAAAGATAATACTGGTCACCCTGAAAGCGATCCGTATAATATAAGACGACCAAGAAATTTTGCCGGAAACGATGATGCTGATGTGACGCCAGTAGTTCATGGTGCTAACCCAAATTTCAACGTGGGATTTGCAACGCGTAAAAATATGTTGCTAGGAGCCAATAGAAGTTTTTCATGTACAATTCCACTATCGCATATTTTTGGATTTTGTAGAAATGTTAGAAAAGTTATTTTTGGAGCTAGACACACGGTTGTTTTGTAAGAAAGGGTGATGATAACGATGCTCTGTGGAGACCTGCTGGTGATGCTGGGGAAGTAGTATTAACAAAATTTTCCTTGTGGCTGCCGGTGATAACTCCAACGATCGCAGAAGAACAAAAATTACTTTCTTTCATGGACACAGGTGGTAAATCCCTGTTGTCATGGTTAACAACAAGTACAGATAGTATACAAAGTAACACTAACGGTCAGTTTACATGGCATATAGCATCACAACAGGGTGTTTCTACACCACGGCATATTTTTATTGCGTTTCAGGAATACAATCGTTTAAATAATCAAGAACGTGCTCATATTATATTTGACAAACTAGGTATCACATATATTTCTTTACGGATAAACGGACAACAAGAACCAACAGGAATATACAACTTAATTATGATCAAAATCATATAGGACGTGTATATCATCGTTTGATGTCATTCATGGGCCGTGATCAAAATGTGGATACCGGTTTGCAAATATCACATGATGATTTCAGAACTTTGTATCCTATCTATTATTTTTCGCTGGAGCATCTTGATCTATCAAACAATCTGTCGTTGATATACATCTTAAAGCAACATTAAATACAGGTGGTGTTAATTATAGAGCAATCACGGTCATACTCAGTGATAAAACCATGTTACTTGAAGGTGGTAGTGGTCGAATGAGAGTCATTGATGCACCAGTGGAAAATCTTTAATCATTATTTGGAGCGTGGTAAGTATTTATCATAAAATGTCATACAATCACGTTAATGTCGCTCTGACTCCCGGTCAGGTGAAGAAACTTCAATCAAAAAACGCAGCAAATGCGAAACAAAAATATCACTAAAGCGAGATCATATTTCTGGTGGCGGTCCAAACAAATTTTCGTTGACAAATAACCAGATTAAACATCTCAATAAAGCGCTGGAATCAAAAACCGGAGTTCAATTTCATTTTCTCCGAGCGCCATCAAGGACATGGTTAAAACAAGTGGTATTTTCCCACTTCTTGCAGCAATACCGGCGTTAATAGCAGTGGCTGCTCCAGCCGTAGCAAAAGCAGCCGCGTTAGGTGCTGTTGGAACCGCTGCTGGAATGGCTCTAAAGAAAGCAACAGGAAAAGGATACAAAAAAGGGACGCGGCCTAAGATTACCAGGATCTCAATGGGGATGAGGTCTGAGGCTTCCAGGAACACGTTAGACGTTCCAGCATCAAATTTTGATTTACTTAATGCTGCTAAACAACTAAAAATATCTGCCTTTAGAGGTGTTTTCATGCGAGATCAATTACCACAACGACCAAACAGCGTTGAAACGGGTATTATTAATCTTGACTCGAATTCAGGACCCGGTACTCATTGGGTATCATACGCAATTGATCCACGTGGAATTGTTTATTTCGATTCGTACGGGTTAGCTCCACCAGTTGAATTTATAAAGTATGTCGAGCCAATTCATAAACAAAGTTTGGTATTCAACGCTACCATCACAAGCAATGATAGATCCGCCAATATGCGGCCGTGAAGCAATTAATGTACTTAACACCATATCAAAATCATCCAAACCGCCACATGAAGTTGTGCATGATTATACAAGTCACCGCTTCGTTGCGCGCAAGGTGTTTTAAACAGATCAAGGATCTTATATAATGGTTGATATTTACGGAAGATCTTCCTCTACATGTAAGAAAAGTAAGAAAGATCCGATGACATCGATTTGTCAAAGTACGGAACTAAAGATGAACTCGCTGACATTATGAATCTTGCTGGAGTTGACCGAGATGAAGTTGTTGTTTTTCAGGACCGATATGGTGTTTTAAAAACGAGTAACATCAAATGGAATGACATAGTTCGACGAGTACTCGGTGCGGTCACGGATAACATCCCTGTGTTTACTGACAGCGGAAAAATCAGAGACTCAGGTATATCATTTACAACCATCAGAGATGAAATTGCAAGAAGCGTTGCTAATCGTGTGAAAAATACCAGTGACACAATGACGGGAGAACTCAGCATGAACGGGAATAAGATAGTAGTTTTGAGAGATCCAACATCTGACGAAGACGCAGCAACGAAAAAATACGTCAACGTCAACTATAACACCGTAGATGGTAAAGTATCCACGTTGCGGGCCGTGTATGATGTTCACGTAAACGCGTTCACAAATCTCCGTAGAAATTTTAGAAAAATTAACGAAACCGCAGAAGAATGTTTTGGTACTCCGCCCACCGTTGACGCAAAACTATCTGATATCAAAACTAACATCGAAACCATTAAAAAAACACTCGAAGACATCGTAGCGGGGATTCCTGAGATGGTTAACAAAATTAGTTTGATTAAAATTCCACCCAAAATAACTCCCGGGCATATTACCAACATCGTATACACGGTATCATCGGGATGTGCAACATGGTCAACGCAGAATAAAACTATTAAATATACCGCAATAGTCATTGGCGTGTACAGGCTGTCTGTGTTCAGTGCTGCAAAATTCGAGATATTTACCACGTATCCATGGCGTCATTCAACTGATAAGTTTTCTGGAGTTGTAACTATCATATTAAACAAGTGAACCGAAGAAATATTTAATCTGGAAGCAGCTGATAAGAAATTAACCGCAACATCTTACTGGTGGTGTTTGGAATTTGTAGCTGAAACACCTCAATTGGTTACTGCATAAAATATAATGAGTACCTCAGTCGACGATGCATCTCAATACAGGTATAATCAAGCGCGTGAATGGCAAGCAGCGTTGAAAGATATCATCGAACAATATACGGTAAAAGTAAAAAAATATCGACGACGACTGGTTATCGTCGAAGTGATTGTTTATTCAGTATCCGCTGTTGTTGCTGAAACAGGTGTTATATTGTCAACAATGACAATGATGGCACCAGTAGCCGTAACGATCTGTATTTCAGCCACAACAACAATTGCAGGTGTTTTTAATATCGTAGCAAAATAAAATATGCACCTGAATGATAGAAAAATTATCCGATTACATAATAAAATTACACACAGCGACAGTCGCATACTCGAAGTTATCTTCGTTGTTATCAGCGAGCCTCAGCGATGGAATAATTTCTGATTTTGAGTTTTCAGAAATGATTAAAATATATAACAGTGCTGTTAAAGGTACGAGTATTAATAATGACATCAGTAGAGCTACTCCAGCAGATCGTGACAAACACAACCCCGCACAAGACCACGATGATCTCGGTAAGCTCGACTAATCCTGAAGTTAGTGTTAATTTTCAAACTGCGATTCGCGCAAATGAAATCTCGTTAGCGCAATTACGAGTATATTACAGCTGGCCAAACATCAGATCGAAATCATTTAATGGAACACCAGCAAATAATTCGCTTGTATTTGCTAATAAAAACAAACCAGATGGAACACCTGATTGGGTCGTTGTTGGAATACCAACTGGCAGTTATGAGGTCGAGGAAATCAATGAAGAATTTCAACGTAGAATAAAATCAATAACAGGAAAAGAAGCAAAAATATCAATTATCGTTCATGAGTCAACTTTATCAGCAACGATTGAAATACATTCACCTGATTACGCCGTTGATATTTATCAATCATCGATAAGATCCGTAATAGGTTGGCCTGAAATCCCGCCAGAGCATCGTGGACCACCAGAACTGAAAAAGTCTGATTATGCCACGGATAGGCAATCATATCATGAATTTAAACCATCATCATCATATCTGAAAGGTTTAAATATGTTTAAAAAATCAACATTTGTTGAAGTTACAATCGATAATAATGAACTTTGGATATTTAAATCAGAAGGACAAGTTTCATTTATTGACCGATTTGAAATTATTGATTATTTTCAGGAAATCAATCAAGAATGTCAAAAACAACTAAATCAACTAAATCAATATTTTAACGTACGTATTTTTGACATATCAGCGTCATCGCGTGAAAAAATCGTCACGCGTGTGGAAATATTAAATCAGCTTATATCAGACATGGAATATATTAACAACCGTATAGTTCAAGCGATAGTTAATTCAAAAATTTCTGAAGGATCTTCAACAATAAAATGGTTAGGGTGGCGCTATACAGTTTCGCATTTTGCATAGGGTTAGGATTTTAAAGAAAAAGAATGTCCCCGGCTTTCCTCACTGGTTATACTGGTTATTTAAAAAAGACCTTGTATATCTTAGGTATAATGCAAAGAACCTTTAATTCCCTTCATTTTGGTGTATGATTGATGGGTGTACTATGGGTTAAAGAGTATACAGCTTGGCCTTACTTCAAATGTGCACCTTTCAAAAAAGTGCTAGCTCTACTTGGTCATTTTCACTTCCTGAACATCAGAGGTAAATTGTATAAAAAAGAGCCAATAACATTTTTTACATTTTATATATTTGGTAATTCATTCATTGCACTTTCAGAAGCTGGTATTGTCTAGTCTGGCAAAATTCATTTTCCCTATTTTAATAGCTGCTATGTATAGTGTACTTTAGACTAATTCAGACTGATTTTTTAACACAAGGGAGCAGTCATTTTAGTTAGCAGTGTGCTTAAATCATGTAAAATTTCCAAAAGTACAATATCCAAAAGAAATATCATCCACATTACATTAATGTAGCATAGAGGTATGCAAACATTCTCTCCACTGTGCATGCTTTAAATGCGAACTACTTCACCTTACATGCGTCACTCTCTCAAAAGTACATATTATCTGGTGAGCGCCACCTAGATAGAAATAGAGTAAAAGAATCTGATCTATCAAATTATAAATTTACTGCATATAACGTGGATGAACTAAAAAAATCACTCAACGATATCATCAACAAAAACTTTCCTAAAGTACTCAATGCGTGGAAAAAATAGCTCCACCCGAGCCTATCCTCAAACATAATAACGACCCACAAGGAGGCAGTAGACATGTTTCACCAGGAATCGTTAATATAACATCAACGATCGCAGTCAATCTTCTTTGTGACGTAATCGGTGGCAGCTATCAAATAGATCGTGGAAAGTCAAATCAGGCTCAGCAAGGATATATTTTATACACGTTCACACCACAAGTATCTCCTGGGAGTTTGATCGTGCAACAGCCAACCAATCCTATTTATCTACGTATACATAATCAGTATTAGTCACGAATCATTTTCAAACTCACCGACCTCATAGGACGATTAATTGACCTGCGTGGTGAGGAAATGATTGTGAACCTACATGTAAATTCTTAAAGACTTTTATCGTACTGATTTTTGATCAAAGATCTTTGATCTTAATATTTTATTTTATCAGAAATATTTTATTTTACTTTATCAGAAATATTTTATTTTTTCTGAAATATTTTATTTTTTCTGAAATTGATGGGGTAGTTGATACTCAGAATCGCGCAAACCAATCAATTTCGTAATTTTGATGGGGCAGATGGTACTCAGAATTATGTAAAATGATCAATTACGTAATTTTAATGGGGTAGTTGGTACTCAGAATTATGTATATTTTTTGCCTAGAATTCGTGGGATAACTCCGATCTATTTTTTTTTACTGCAGCAGAAAGAGGAACGAATTCCTTCACTTGATCATCTTCAATAGTAGCTAGCGACTGAAACATCGCCGCCTGAATTCGTTTTATGAACCTGTATTCGGATGATAGTGTGTGTATTCCTGAGTTCTTACGTTCTTGTAAAATTTCAAAATCAGAAATTATTTTTTCAGGATTTAGTTCATCAGATATATTAATTCCATCTTTATCCAATTTTTTAATAGCAGAAATAATATCATTAATATTTTCGTAGTTCATTATTATACGGTATATATTTATTTAAATCAAAAAAATATATGGCCATGTTAACCCCTAATCGAGTGTTTTAGCTAGTTCAGAAGGATGTTTCAAGGACAGCACAACATATACAATGAATGACAATCCCCACATGAACCTCTATTCGAGTATTTTAGCAAGTTCAGGGGGTATATGGAATATATACAATGAATGAATGATATGAAATATACACAATGAATGACAATCCCCACATGAACCCCTAATCGAGTGTTCTAGCGAGTTCAGGGGGTACATAAAATATATACAATGAATGAATGACAGTACAAACAGATATGAAATATGTACAATGAATGAATGACAGTACAAACATAAATCTTAATTAAGGACGGCACAAACATATATGGAATATATACAATGAATGACAATCCCCACATGAACCCCTAATCGAGTGTTCTAGCGAGTTCAGGGGGTACATGAAATATATACAATGAATGAATGACAATCTTAATTAAGAACGGCACAAACATATATGGGGCCATTCTCTACGCTCAACAGATTTTGACACCCCACCCCCACATAATCAGCCTGTGGGTGATACAAAACATGTATCCACCACCGGTGACGTGGTGGGGGGGTATCTTTTTTTCTCTTGAGTTTTGAGGGCTGACGGGGCCCTAGTCAATTATAAAAATCGCTAATAAGCGTAACCACCGACAGTTGTCAGTCATGTGGAGCAGGGGGGGCGAATCCGACATTTTGTCCAATCGTCATTTTGCTTAATTATTACTTTCTGCACTCAGCGGATCCGGTGTAGTCAGCGCTGGTAAAAAAAAAACGACGACGGTCCAGCCTACACGATGGTGACGTCATTTGGTTTAATGCGCGACGATCCCAGTTTTGTCAGCGTCCGGTAAACACAGCGACGACCGCGTCGATGTCATTTCCCCCCCTGCTGCTAAGTGGTTATTTACAATGAAAATTATTTACAACTAACCGAATATTTGGTCAAGTCCGATACGATATCGTGTCCGAGGATCATGTAAATTTATCGTTACAAATCCATGTGGGGTCGACTGAGCATGACTAAAAAAGTTTCGAAAACCATTAAAGTCCATGTCACCGCCACACCAAGTTTGCCAGATATTTCGTAGCGTGTGTGTATCAACGCCGTTGAATGCAGCAAGAATATTACAGTTGTCTCTGATTACTTTTGGAATCTGAGTGTATCGTTGAGTGACATATATCACGTCGGTGTTTTTATGCCTGCCTCTGGAAAATATCCTAGCTGGGTTTTTTTGATTGTCTAACATAACATCATCGTACACGACTAGATTGTTAACGTCGCCATCAATATCATCAATAGCCGGTGCATCATTGATATCTGTAATAAACTCAATAACATTTTTTTCAGCGATCGCTGATGCATTCTCGTTAAAATCTTTCAACACCTCGTAGCATCGTTGATCATCTACGCTAGGGGCGATTAAATACAACTTATCCCACTTCATCCATCTCATTATTAAATTGAGTAACAATTGCGTCTTGCCGGATCCAGATGGTCCGATGATAATCATCCGGATCGAGTTTGGTAACGCTGCAACATGCTTAACTGGTTCTCTTGTTTTAGTCGCCGAAAAATCAATTATATTCATATCTCTATACATAAATTATGGATTTATATTGTGTGAAGTGTAGAGTGCGTACTGGCACAAATGATATGACAACCGTTACAACGAGAAATAACAGATCGGCACTTACTGGTAAGTGTGCACGATGCGGTACAAAGAAATTTAGATTTATTTCTATTAGACCCGGGGATGTTTTAAAAAAAAGCGAGGAGGTGATATTGCAGCCAAGTTATCAAAACTCCCCGGAACACCGTTTGCAAAGTATCCAGGAGAAAAGCACCTCCCAGGATATAGCTACTGTGGCCACGGAACACGATTAGATATCAGACTCGATGATCAAAATCAGCCCAAACCCGGTGTGTATCCAATAAACGCTATCGATAAGGCGTGTCATGCTCATGATGTTGCTTACTACAAAAGTAGCGATCTGCAACAGCGTCATATCGCGGATGTAAAATTAATTCACGCGTTAAATGCTATTCCTGATAAATCATTCAAAGAAAAATTGGCTTCATGGTTGGTAAAATCGGCTATGAAAGGTAAATTAATGATTGGAAGCGGAGCTTCTCGCGCTGGTAATTGAAAACGCTAGCGTTTATAATAACAACATGGAATCCATCTATTATTCTCCGAGAGGATACTGGAAGGGGAAGGCCGCAATTGGTAAACTCGCAAGCGCTGCAAAGGTAACAAAGGCCGTTGCGGCTAATTGGTTATCCAAACAGGCTATATGGCAAATTTATCTACCACCGCCTAAACAAATCAACTTTTCGCGCTTTGATGTCAGCGTACCCAATGAAGTTCATCAAGCTGACATATTATTTCTGCCGCATGACAACGGTTACAAATACGCGCTAACCGTAGTTGTTGTTGCGAGTCGATACAAACAAGCGGAGCCGTTAAAAACAAAGTCAGCAACTGAAGTAGCCGATGCGTTTGAGCGGATTTACCGAAGGGGTCCTCTGCGCTGGCCAAATCTATTACAAGTTGATCCTGGTAGTGAATTTCGCGGCGCTGTTTTATCAACGCTGAAACATCATAGCGTCGCGATACGACGAGGTCATACTGCGCTACATCGTGATCAGGCAATTGTTGAACGATTCAATCGGACTCTTGCTGAACGGTTATTTGGGTATCAATACGCGAAGGAATTCATCCAAGAAAAACGATCTCGTGAATGGGTCAAAAGGTTGCCAGGCGTAATTGCAGCGTTAAATAACGAGATTACCCGAGCAATCAACATGGAGCCCAGCGACGCGATTAAAAAAAAAGTATATACCCGGAAGATCAAAAATAGATAGCGTTTCCAAGCCGATTCTCGGCGATGTCACTGTTAGATATCTGTATGAACCAGGAGAGCTTGAAGGCGGTAAAAAAAGAGCTACTGATCCTATTTGGAGTGTTACCACACATAACATATCAACGATAACACGATCAACTGGTAGACCACCGATCTATAGACTGGATTCAACTGCCCCACAGCGGGGGTTTACACGCGAGCAACTACAAGTGATACCTGACGATACTCAATTGCCCCCGCGTGGTCTTAACTAGCGCCGTTGCGTCTATTGCACTCAAGACAGGTCAACCTCACATTGTTTTTGACATGACCGAGACTGTTATCGATCCTGTCCACGGTAAATTGGCGAGCGTCTTTATCCGAATAACGCCAGCGCATTACACAATTGCAACTCGCGCAGTGATTATTCTGTTGTTGTCGTAACGCAATTATTAATTCGGCATCAATATCAAAACGCCGCTGTTTTTTTTATCCTGTTGGCGGTAACCCGAGAGTTTTCTATCAATGACGCTAGCATCAATAATGTCATCGTTGTCACTGGCTTCGTCAATAACAATTCTTCGAAGCTGATTCATTCTCCGTACTCGGGACACTGCAAGATAGACTAGATTTGACCTTCGATGCGATTATCAACCATCCAAACAATTGTGTCCGTGATGGTTAATCCCTGCGAGGAATGTATTGTCGTTGCGTATCCTAGCGTCCACGGGGATTTATCAGCACGTAGCGCGTCCTCGACGACGCTGATATCAACGAACACAATATCATTCAGCACAAGAATTTGTTTTTTTGTCCCTGACGCTGTCGGGCCCGGGATTTCAACTTCAATGTTCTGCCGCCGTGTGTCCGCGGGTCTATAACATAACGGCACTGGGCGCGTTGGAAACTTTTCCTTATGCAACGTAAACAACTTCCGCTGAAGTGTGTCTCTGACTATCTTTCTACTCGCTACAATCAAATCGTTTGGTCTCCATGTTTCCCAGAATTCATTTAACGGCGTTTCCGGAATAACCTCGCGGATTATTTCACATTGAACTCTATCCGGCTGTAATCTGATTAATTTTTTAACCTCGCGCAGTTGTTCATCAAGTGCTCGGTAATCAGTATCGGTTTCTTCATAATAGTCCACAAAACCCTTTAACCAATCATGTGGACCCTCGCCGACAAATGGTGGTGGTTGGCCATGGTCGCCACACATGATTACCGCTGTATTCGCGCGCAGCAACCACTCAAGAAACATTTGTAAAGTATCTAACGAAACAGTACATATCTCATCCCAGATGATAACCTCAGGAATAAATTTTTCACCCATTCGATCAGGAGTCCACTCACCACCGCTGTATCGAAAAAAGCTGTGATAAGTAACGGCGTCAACATTTCGTTGTTTTATCTCTCGCGCTAGTCTATGGGTCGGTGTAAGCACGATTATACTTGCCCGAGTTCGAAATAATTCAATTGCCCGAGTCGTCTTTCCTGACCCGCCACAGCCGCTTAAATAAACTGTTTTATATCTACAAATTGGATCAGAACACGGTGGTGCATCAGACAATTCTGATAAATTATCACCGCGTAAGTAATTGTTTTCAACGGTGACATTTGCTGACGGGGAATAATCGCGTCGTATTTCATTTTTAATTCTCCATGTACCCCAACTCTCGTCCGGACTAGTAAACTCGGCTATGTTTCCCTTGTACTTTACGTCTATGTAAAATGAATCAACGGCTACTCTAACCGCGGTGTCGGGGAATCTATTTATCATCGAGAATAAATTGATAGCGGCGTAACCCAACATAGACGCCCTCAAATGCGGATACGCGGGGCTGTCTCCATCGCTGTAGGAAACAACTGTACCCAACTTTGTTCCATTGGACAAGAAAGCTGTTTTGCAGTTCACGTATCTATTTTTTGCCACTGCGTCCTTGATTACGAAATCATATTCTGCGTCATCTATAATCAGCCGTGAGCAATATCGTTTGTAGTCGCAGTTTTTTCCACCTTGTGTGAACTTACCAATTATTCTTCTACCGAGATCTTTTGCCTCGCGGTTTCGTTGGTTGAATATCTTTTTGGACCATTCGATGATATATTCCTCGTTGGCATCAATGTGTGCTCTGGATTCGTCAATTATGCTATCTAGACGCTCCGGTTCTGGTAACCAGACTTCAGTCTGCGCCCGGTATGATATAATCGCGTCACTGACAATCAACGATCCAAGCATGCTACAATCAATCATATACTGTAGCAGCGCTATTGGCAGCCACTTCTTTTCAGCCATGTGTCTACCGATCCAAATATAACAACAGCGATGAAGTCCTGCCGCGAATTCAAATGATACTATGCGAGCGAATCCGGTTAAATCAAAATCAGGCAATGGTCCATTAATAGCAACACGAGTCATTTCATGTCTGGGGTGTCCAAATCGTTTAAAGTACCCAGCGGCGGATCCATACCCGAGAAAACTCGCTGGATAACAGGCAACCATATCAACCGAGATCATAGCGTCGCGGTTGTATTCAGTGTTCCATAGTCCACCGTGATAATATTCCAAACAACTGGATTGTACATCCGGTATAAATTCCTTGCGCGTTGGTCTCCACGCATTTTTCCTTGCTGCAACATGAGCCGCAACCGATGGAATCGTAAAACAATTTGTTAGCAGTTGTTCATCATGCTCTTCAAATTCCATGGCGGTTTTTTCATTTTGTTGTGAAACGCTTCAGTGCGATATAATTCACCGTTTGGTCTTACAAACTGATCAAAGGTATCCGCATCGTTTTCAGCGCTGCGAAGTAACCACACTGACACAGGGTCGTTTTTACACAAGCAGGCAATAGCATCAAATAGTTTCCTCTCCGCGAGAAAACTATCCTCTCCCAGGAATTCCCCCGGGATATACTTTACTGTTCTATCCCGTCTAAATATTGTGACCGCGGGCGTCCACGCGTGTTCGTTATGATCAATAATTTTGATTGGGGCTCCATTTGATTTATACTTTGATTCATATAATACTTCACCGGTTATCGTTGTAACGGTTATTGGAAATCTCAGCGACGTTTCTAATTTCGCTATGTCGCTGATGGTTGCTCCTCGCTCGCGCACTGTCTCCTCACATTGGTTTATTTTGCTACGTCGTAGATCAGTCAGTTTATTTCCTCGACACGCATTTGTAAAATGCTCTATTACTCGTTCTGCTACACAATTTATCCCCGTTGACTGTTTCATCGGCGCTAGTTTTCCGATATCAGGTTTCTTATTTAACGGGTATATTCCATAGACAACTGCTGTTTCAGGATACGCTCGTTCATAGTATGGTCTGTCAGTTCCGGTTAACAACCCCGGCTTGGAGTCGCGGCTAACAGTGACTGTTTTCTTATCGCTGAGAACCGGTTCAAATTTATCACGTATGATCCAATTACCTGATTCCACCCGGACAATGAATTTTACTCTGAAGAAATACCTTTTACCGTCAAGTTGTGATATTATCGTTGCTGCGCGGTTGTCGTTCATGGTAGCATCAACAACGCCATCAATTCGAAATGTTGACCAACTATGAGATGCACCATCACGCTTGAATTCATTGATACAATCGCGTATTTTATTCAACAGGGTTCTATCGTTTATTAACGCTTTTGGTGCGTCCTTGAGGACTCTATCGAGATTGAACTTAATATTTTTCCAGGGCTTAATTGCTGCTAATCTCTCGAACTCCTCCATATAATTAAAACAAGTATTTAAATGAAAGAATATAGTATAATGAATCACTGCAAATGGTTGATGATTGGGTCGATAACCCCGTGCAATAAATCATGTAGAGGTGAATTCTGCGGGTATCATTTACAAAGCGTTCGTAATGGTTCTCTTGGCCCCCTCCCGTGCTTGGTTTGTCACGTTGGTGTAAGAGGAAAATCGCAGTTGTGTATCAATTGTGGCGGAAAGCGATACAGAGAGTTAAAACGCTATTACGACAAGCGAATAAAAAATGCCGTCATTGACCCCACCGCAGACTTCGTCATCAAAACTCCTCAGGACTACATTGCAAGGTTTATAATTAAACCAAATAATGAATTAGACAAGTAGTATTATTATACAAATGAACCAAGAATTTCAGCCGCATCCCGTCCTCGTTAATTACGAGGCATCTCGCGACGGCGTTGTTAGAAATTGTAGACTGAAGAAGCCGGTTGGATGGAAAAATAATCACGGATACTTGATGTTTGGTGCCGGAAAGAAGAAGTATTATGTTCATAGGGTGGTATTTGAAGCATTCAACGGATTAATCGAGGACGGTCTCGTTATTGATCATATTGATGGATGTCCTCAAAATAATTCTCTTATAAACCTGCAAGCTATCTCTCAGAGTGAAAATAGTAAAAAAGGCCAAACTGGTAAATGCTCAAAAAAAGCAAAAAGCGTAAAGTCATTTGATACAACAACTCACGAGGAAAAAATATTTCAGTCGATGAATGAGGCAGGAAAATATTTCGATATTTGTAGAGCCTCAATACAATTTGTTGCAGAACGAGTATATCAAACAGCGATCTCAAAAAAGACGGGTCATAGAATTCGATTTTCATATATAACAGAAATCAGCGAGTGACAAGGTCACCGTGACAGTGCGAACGCTACAATAAATTGTCTCTTCCGGAAGAAAACGAATTATCCTACGGTTTCATCGAATGTTAACACACCTCGGGATTGATACGCGTGGTTCATTTTGTAAAATAATTTTTTTTTTATTTAAAAATAAGATGTTTTATAAGAATATGAATATCGAAGACATCAATAATATATTAACCGAGATTTTAAAATTAAAAAATCAAGGAATTGAATTATCTGATAAGCTTGATAACCAAAAAATATTGTCCGATTATGAAATTATTAACGAGCAATCAAAGAAAGGTCGATATACCTTGCCACGCGAGTATTCTTTTATAAAGCGATTACAATATACGATCAATGAAAACTTGTATGGCAATGACGTAAATGCATTTATTGGACTATTTACTGCCGTTGAGACAGTACGAAAAAAACTCGGACAGGCTTTTGAACGACGTCGAGAAATCTCTAATAAAATTAAAAACATTAGAAGGATTATAGACGAAAACTCCCTGGAGCCCCTGGGATATATCCCCGCCACACTCGGCGGGAAATTAGAAATTACGGAGCAATTGCAATAATGGTAGGCGAATCACTTACTACTCGGCTAGCCAGAGAGCGGCTAGTAGCGCTTAAAAAGTTCATACCGTTACGAGACAGGGTCCGAAAACAACTTCAAACGCGGCAACAACTACAAACTGATTTTGCTGTTGGAAGCGAACAGCTCTTTGCTCCGGTAACTAAAGCGACCAAAGATGTTACGGCGGCAACTGTGCCCGTCCTCGGTGCGCTTGAAAAGATAGCGGCTCAGACCGAGCAAACAAAAAAGTCTCTGGAAACACTCCCTGCGAAAATAGCATTCGCTACAACACGGAGGCCGCCACCACTCGCTATAACGGACCCACAAGAACCATATGTTACAATGGCCGACGAGGAAGAACTAGGCGCCACCGCAAGAGAACCAGAAGAAGAAATACCGGAGGAAATACCGGAGGAAATACCGGAAGAAATACGGAAAGAGGGGAATATACCCCGTAATGTTCTTAAAAAGAGCACAATAGATAAAATTAGAAATCTCGGCTACGAAGAATTAGTCGATTTTACTGTTACAAATTTTGATAAGGACACACGAGATGAGCATATCAATAGCGGCTACGAGAAAAATATAAGGTCGTTAAAGGATTGGACAAGAATAGTGTATTTGGCAAATAAACATAAAAATGAATTACCACCGCGTGATAATAAATATATAATATTCCACAATAAAGTAAAAAGTGAAAGACCAAAACACGGAAAAGGATACTCTGTTGGTAAAGACGTTACTTGTCCTGGTAGTGTTCTCAGTGATATATCACGGCTAGAAATACTAATCGGAGGAAAACGAGCCGGAAATAACTCTCCGGAAATAATCAATGAGGCCGCTGATATTTGCAGGCGGTTATTTGCCGGTGGTATCATGGACATTAATGCATATCGAACGCTCATTGACGAGTTAGTGGATGATTAAAAAAGTTATAAAATTATAAAATTGTCGTTTTGGTTGGTTTTTGGTCGTTTTTGGTCGTTTTTTGGTCGTTTTTGGTCGTTTTTTTGTCGTTTTTGGTCGGTTTTTACGGGTGAAAACCCCAGGAAATCATTTAGAGAAAATCGATGTTTTTTACCAAAAACCAACCAAAAACGACAAAAAATCGACAAAAAACGACAAAAATTGACAAAAATTGACAAAAACCGTGGATTTTTACCGCCGATGAAAACCCCAGGAAATCATTTAGAGAAAATTGATGTTTTTGACAAAATTTATGATTCGGTGGTGGAGGGGGGGTGATCAATCACTAATTGGAAAACACTGGTGTTTTTTATAATAAAGATGATTATACACTACAACCATGATAAACCAGTCAGCGTCTACGTGGTAAACTCACGATTGCCCGTATACCGCGCGTGGTACGGAGACGGTCTCGGTAGCACCATTGCGGGGTTATTTACAAGAATGGCTCCAAAAGTGGCGCCGTTAGCCAAACAATTAGGAATGAAGGTTATTGATGTTATTCGTGATAAGGGAATCAGCGCTATTGGAGATGTTGCCGGAAAGGCGTTTTCTGCAGCAAAGGACAAACTAATGTCGTTGGTGAGAAAAAGAAAACAGAAACCACCGGTGATGCCATCAACGACAGTGATGCCTGCAAATGTCAGTAAAGTAATAAATAACGCCGTGGAAGAAAAACTAGCGTCGTTGGTAAACAATAATCAAGATGACATCGCAAACATAATAGCGGGAAGTGGTTTAAAACCACAAAATTCGAAGAATTTAAAACGACGACGATGATTTAGATGCATCAGCGTATTATTAAATAAAATGTTTAAACGAACAGCTGACCCGGCGTTTGATATGGACGCACCAGTGCACAAGGATGATTCTGTCCGTAATTATCAATTTTATTCCTATCATGCAGTACAACCCGACATACGATCGCGAATTGAACTTCAAGTCCATGATACCAGTAAATATTTTTTACCGTGTGAAGCGTTTATTGAAATCGAAGGAGAACTTGTAACAGAGGCCGATACTCCTGCTGTACCAGCACCGTATCCAGATGGTACCAAAGTTGGCTTAGTCAATAACGGCGTAATGGCGCTATTTGAGAGCGCAAAATATCTCATTGACGGGCGAGAAATTGAATCAATAGAACGTGATGTTGATGTTGCTACAACAATAATCGGGCTAGCAAGATATTCCGACGATTATACAAGATCAGCGGGTCCATCTATGATGTTTGCAAAGGATACTAGAAACACTGCTGGAAACTCGCAATTTGTGGTAAGACGACCAAGAAATAATGCTAATAACGCTGATGCTGATGTTGAGAATATGATTATAAACAGCGATCCTAATTTTAACATCGGAGCTGCAACACGCATATCAATGTTAACAGGGCCGCGTAGATCTTTCTCATGCGCGATTCCACTGCATCATATATTTGGATTTTGTAGGAACGTGCGAAAAGTTATCTACGGAGCAAAGCATACCGTGGTGCTTGTGCGAAAAGGTGATGATAGAAATGCAATTTGGAGAATTCCAGCGGATCTTGCGAATCCAAATAATGACTCTGGTAAAGTCGTTTTAACTAAAATATTATTGTGGATGCCAGTAATGACTCCATCCATTACCACAGAGGCACGATTGCTATCCTTTATGGAGCAAGGAGGAAAATCATTACTAAGTTGGCTAACAACAACAACAGATACTAAGCAATCAAATATCAATGGTATATTTACATGGAACCTGGCATCACAACAAGGCATTTCGGCTCCGCGTCATATATTTGTTGCGTTGCAGGATATGACGAGAGTTGATAATCAACTATCCAGCCATATGATATTTGATCGATTAGGCGTTACTGACGTCTCGCTGAGAATAAACGGCCAGCAGGAACCATCTGAGGATATACAACTTAATTACGGTCAAAACCATATTGCACGCGTGTACCATCGGTTGCTGTCGTATATGAGTCGTGATCAAAACGTCGACACTGGTTTGCAAATATCACAACATGATTTCAAAGAACTATATCCGATCTATTACTTTTCGCTGGAACATCTTGATTTAACAAGACAATCCGTCGTTGATATACACTTCCGAGCTAATGTAACTCGCGGCGTTATTGCCGATTATAGAGCGGTTGCTGTCATTCTCAGCGATAAATCAATGCTGTTGGAAGGCGTTGGTGGACGAATGAGAATCGTTGATGCACCAGTGGAAAACATGTAATTGAAAACATAAACGCGTTTACAATAAAAATGTCGTATAATGTTGTCGGCGTAGAGTTGACCGATGGTCAAGTCAAGAAATTACGATCAAAGTCGGCTAAACAATGTGGAACCACAATAACGTTAAAGCCGTCACAGATGGCAGGTGGTAATCATAAGATATCGTTGACGGCGCGTCAAATAAAACATTTCAATGATGCGATGAAGAATAAAAAGGGTGTTCAAATAGATTTTTCGGCCGCAGCGATTAAAAACATGGAAAAGACCGGTGGGATATTTCCGCTGTTATCTGCGATTCCAGTGTTGATTGCCGCGGCGGCCCCAGCAGTGGCGAAGGCGGCGGCGTTGGGGGCCGTTGGTACCGCAGCGGGAATGGCATTGAAGAAGGCAACCGGGAAAGGCTATAAAAAAACGACCCGTATCCGGAAAGGGTCTAAGACTACCGGGAACCCCGTATTCATGGTACTCGGGGAAGGGTCTAAGACTACCGGGAACCGTTTAATGACTCCAATGTCTAATTTTGATTTAATAGATGCCGCAAACGCGTTAGCGATAAAAAACTTCAGAGGTGTTTTCATGAGGGATCAATTACCGACAAAACCAAGGAATATTGAAACCGGTATAATTAACCTCGATAAATCCTCCGGAGCGGGAACTCATTGGGTTGCATACGCAATTGATCCGCGTGCGATCGTCTATTTTGATTCATACGGGTTAGCCCCGCCAAACGAGTTCATGCGGTATATCCGGGCGTGTTCAGCCCCGGTTTTTTATTCCACGCTGCCAACACAACAATTAAGTGACCCACCGATATGCGGCCGTGAGGTATTGAACGTACTCGCGGCGATTTCATCATCGCGGAAACCACCTCATGTGGTTGTAAACGAATACACTAGTGGGGTCGTAGAGGCCCGGCGGGTTAATTAAAAACACTGTTTTTTTTACAATAATAATGATTGATATCTGGGGACGACCGGTTTCGGCGCTGAAAAAACCCACGGAAACGCTCGCCACCGATGACATAAAAAAACTAATCGAGGATGAAATCGCTGATACGTTGAATTTAACCAGTGTTGACCCGGGCGAAATAGTTGTATTTCAAGACCGCCAGGGTAAACTGAAATCCAGTAATGTGTCGCTGAATGACGTTTTAATACGAAATAATGATGCCGCCGAGAACACCATCGCGTTGTATACCGATGACGGACGACTTAAATCAGGTGAATCCATCTTGACGATAAATGGAAAAATAAGTACACTTGGCGACAATTATATATCCGTGTCGGATTCGTTAAAAAATTTGTATGATAAATTTAACGCGCAAGCAAATCAGTTCGAGGGGATACAAAAGTCTGTCACCGATATACAACTCACTACTGCTAGTTTTTTTGGAACCCCGACGGTAACCGAACCGAATCTTGTGGGGATAAAAAATACTATTTCGGAGTTTACAACGCTGTCGGGCCAATTTTACACGTTGCGAAAAAATTTTAACAGGGCTGATAACACCATTGATAAATTCTTTGGTAAAAAAAATACCAGACCGGAAGAAATTACAATAACTATAAATGATATCACTGCGTATGGGCAGGAAATAGAAACAATCAAAACTGATGTTGCAACGATCATAAATAATATAGACGCGCATAAACTGATAATAGAAAAAATCAACTCTAATGTTGCAACGAACATAAATAATATAGACGCGCATACACAGGAAATAAGAACAATCAAAATTAATATATACGCGAATCGGCAGGAAATAGAAACAATCAAACTTAATGTTGATTTCTGCATAAATAGTATAGACGTGTATACACTGAAAACAGAAACAGTCAAAAATGATATTGAAGCGATTAAAGACAGACTACCGGAAATTACAAAAATAAAAATCTCTCATGAGAACACCATCAACACAGTATACACGATTCGGCATGAATCATTCGATTGGACTCCTATGAATGATACAGTAAATATCACCGCAATTGTTAAGGGCATTTATCGATTGACATTGATTTCAGCGATGCAGTTTAATATATCATCGTCGAGTTCATCTGGGTTTAACAATACAATATCAACAATCATTGACAAGAATACAACCGAACGGTTTATAATTAAAGCCGTTGATAGCAGTCTATTTAGGGCAAACATTACATGGTATGTGGAATTTGTAGCGGATCTAAAGTAAATTGAAAACACTAGCTCTTTTAAAATAAAATGACCACCAAGGTAATTGAATCAGAGGTATCACCGACGTCACATCAATATCGATTCAATACCGTAAAAGAATTCTCCGCGAGCTTAAAAACGCTTTCCGAACAATACCGTATAAAAATAAAAAAATACCGTCGAAAAATAACCACCATCGACGCGGTCGTGTACTCGGTGTCGGGTATAGTAGCCGGTACCGGTGTTATTTTATCCACGGTAACCATGATAGCCCCGATCGCTGTTCCAATCGCTATCTCCGCGGTGACAACAATTGCTGGAGTCGCCAACGCAATCACTAGAAAGATATCATCGTGTGCTCAGAAAAAACTCAGCGAGTATACAGTTCGCCACCAAATAGTATCCGACGCGTACTCGAAATTATCCGGGTTGATCTCGTTGGCGATAGATAATTCGTTTATATCCGATGATGAATTCTCCACGATGGTCCAGTTGTATAACTCCGCGATGTTGAAATTAGAAATTGAAAATAACTTTAGTAATAACAATAATGTCACTCGAACTGCTTCAACGGATCGCGGAGAACACAACGCCGATACAAACAAACATGATATCGATAACATCAACGAAGCCAGAATTCAGTGTAAACTTCCCCTCTCCGATTCCAGTGAATGAAATAGCGCTGGCAAAATTGCGAATATATCACAGTTGGCCTAATATCCGAGCGGAAGCATTTAACGGACAACAACCTAATAACTCGCTGGTTTTTGCATGGACAAATAAACCCGATGGGACCCCAGACTGGAATGAGGTTACAATACCAACTGGGTCATACCAAGTAGAACAAATCAATAAAGAATTCCAACGCAGGATAAAATCGATCACAGGAAAAGAATCAAAAATCGATATTACGGTTCATGAACCGACGTTATCGTCGACGATTGAAATAAGCACACCGGGGTATATGGTTGATATTTATAACAGTTCAATAAGAACCATACTAGGTTGGCCCGAGAATCCACCTAATGGAATCCCCGCGTATTTGCACACAAATGTGCAATCGTATCATGAAATTAATCCCCGATATCGAGATGATTTGTCTATTATAAGAAACACGTTATTACCCAGCGAGTTTATATTTCAAGACAGGAATACCATGCAATGGTTTTTTCCGTATAAGCAAACTCCTGAATCGTCCGCCAAGGTCACAGTTGGTTTAAATGATATCACTGGTGCGTTTGCCGAGATTAATCGTGATTACCAATCACAACTAGAACAACTACGGAAAACAAAAGCACGAAAACACGTTGAGGTGTTAAATCAACATATATCAGACATGGAATATATTAATGAGCAAATCGTTAAAACAATATCCGCTAACAGCGATGATAATAAACAAAAATTCCTAACCGAGTATAATATCACAGAAGCCGATTTACCCGATTTCAAGTTTCCAGGATACAACGCGCCAGAACTAAGAAAGTCTCTTAATGATTTTCTCGGTCCATTAATTATCCTCAAACACGATAACGGAGATGGTGGTAGGCATATTGCTCCATACAACGTAAATATCGCATCGGTGATAGCAATCAATCTAGTGTGTGATGTTATCGAAGGGAGTTACCAGGTAGATACCAAGCAATCAAATCAAGCTCAACAGGGGTATATCCTTTATTCATTTTCACCAACAGCCCCTCCCGGATTCTTAATCGTTGAGAGCCCGATTAATCCGGTCTATATGCGATGCCATAATCGGTTTTTAACGAGAATTAATTTTAGACTTACTGATCAGTCAAATAACCTAATTGATCTACAAGAGGAGGAGTTAGTAATCACTCTGTTTGTAAGATCATTGTAAATAACTTCTTAGCAGCAGGGGGGGAAATGACATCGACGCGGTCGTCGCTGTGTTTACCGGACGCTGACAAAACTGGGATCGGCGCGCATTAAACCAAATGACGTCACCATCGTGTAGGATGGACCGTCGCCGTTTTTTTTTTTACCAGCGCTGACTACACCGGATCCGCTGAGTGCAGAAAGTAATAATTAAGCAAAATGACGATTGGACAAAATGTCGGATTCGCCCCCCCCCCCCCCCCCCCCCCCTGCTGCTTGGGGATTCGATCGCCGGGCCTCGAGTTCAGTAATTCTACACGCATGCAATAGGCCACGGAATCATCTGACAAATATATGTTTCAGAAGTTATTATATCGGTTTCTGAATGGATTGTATATATTTCTGTATTAAAACAGCGGTTTCTGCCTTGAAAAAATAGAGCATTTTATCATAATAGCGAAAGCATCCTAAAATTGAATATTTTTCACCCACTGCACCATCAAATATTTTATGGTTACCTACAGATCAGTTTTTGAACACACTGTAAATATATAAATGTAACAGCGTGTTCTGCCTCGATTTCTCGTAACAGATCGTAAATATCTGCACTCAAACAGCGTGTTCTGCCTCGATAAAATATATGTACATCTCCTACCACTGCACCATCAAACGTTTTATTACCTACAGATCGGTTTAAATATTTCTGCATTATAACAGCGGTTTCTGAACAGATTGTAAATATCTGCACTAACAGCGTGTTCTGCCTCGATTTCTCGTAACAGATTTAAAAATAACTCGCTACATTGTACGACATAAAATACGTTTATTCTTCTATTTTGTAAGCTAAAAAACCATAAATATCTTTCTACAAGTATAATTATTGATATTAATTACGACGTAGATAGTTAATTGACTAATTACGACCGTAAAAATCAGAAATCTACGGAGAAATATATATTTACAGAATTATCTCCCTTTCGCTGAAGTCGAAAAAATAAGTAGTATACGAGTGGAGAATGCTGGAACCCAAAATAAATAGTTAATAAATATAATTCGAGGTAATTACTTGATAGTGATGATAGTTTATCTCCATTATTGATATTGGAAAACAATTTTCTGTTTATATTTCTTGGAAAGAGCGGATTTGGTTATATTATCTACGATGTATTTTACCACAAGCGAGTTAATATCAAAGTATTTCGCAGCCGCGTTCATTGGTTGAAATATAATTTCTTCGCCAGTTTCTATGTTTGTAGATTTTACCGCCCTCTTTCCGGTTGTTTTACATCTCCCAGTATTACCACGTGTATTATTCTCGCTCTGTGTAACAGCTTGAAGGTTGGAAAAATTATTATTCTGAGGATCCCCGTCAATATGATCGATTACAAAACCGTCTTAGATCAACCCCATGTGACACTCGTACACAACTCGATGACAGAGATAAGGTTTCTTCCCGACAGTAAATCTTAGATAACCAGTATTTTTAACAAAACCCCCAACTGGTACTTTCTTCTGACAATTTCTGAATACACCATCAAGATTTGATTCGTAGTTTGTTATTATAGGATGTGGGATAAATTCATTTTGCTCCATTATACAATAATATTATGTGTTTAAATCATAATTTGTCTGAAAACTTAGTTAAATAATCCTCCATGGATTTTATAGCTCCGTCACTGACATCAATTTTTTTTATCATAATATCTTTTAAATTCGCGATATTTTTTACCATTGTAATTTGCACATAACTCTATTTTACCTCGTACTCCAACACCACATCGTAGACACGGTATCGGTCCTAAACAACCTCTACGAATGCTCTGCAAGTGAATCCCGCAGAATTCCTGCCTGTATGATTTATTGCAGGGAATTAATGATCCGATCATCAACCATTTGCACTTGTTCTGTTGAGACATTGTACATGTGATATTTTTTATTTAAATACTTGTCTGAAATATAATATGGGAGAATTCGAGAGATTATCCAGAATCAAGCCTTGGAAAACAAGTAAATTCAACCTCGACAGGATATCTTCTGATTTACCAATAAAACATCTAGTTGATAAGAAAAATAAAAGTTTGAACAATAAAATTCACGACGCCAAGAAAGAATTTCACGCAGATGGCGCATCTCATGTATGGTCAACGTTCAAGATTATACGCGACAAAGATATCATTGACGCTACGATGAATGACAAACAAGCGGCAGCTATTACTGAGCAGCTCGATGATAGAAGTTATCTTTTCAGAATAAAATTTTGTCGTGTTAACAGAAACAGATAATTGGATTATCCGTGACAAATATGGTCCTGTCATTGGTAATAAAAAAATCGTTATATCAAGTAGAAATTCCAAACCAGGAGCGCTGACTGGTATTGACAAACTGTATTATGAGCGAGAGTATCCTGTGACCGCGGTAATTTATGGAATCTATGTGATAAATGAAAAACCCAGCATTAATAAACTGGCGCCGATGAAATTTTCAAAAATAAGCTGTGTGGCTGAATGAGTAATAGAACATTTTACCGTTTCGACTCGTGGAAACGGTCTAACGGATAAAAGACGTAAAATAATAAACGAGTGGGGAGAAATTGTTAAAGATACCGGAGCGTCTATCAAAGATGTCGCTGAGTTAGGAAAAAAACTAAAATTCCCAATAACCGTAAAAACAATAACAGGGGAGATTTTGTATGAATCAAAATATAAATCAAAAGGAGCTTCGATCGAAATTATTGATCATAACGCGGACGCATGGACCAGCGCAGTAACAGTGTTTCCACACGATCGGACTATTAAATTTTACCGCGGAGACATGTTTGATTTTATTAACGAAATAAGTAAAAACGATTCTGTGTCACTATGGCTGTTTCAGAGTTCTAACGACGATCTGATTATTGATCAGATGGAAGTATTTGTACCGAAGAAAAAATTAAGTTCGATCAGTTTGTAAGACCGAATGACGTTATTTATCGAACAGATCTTCTCCACGAAAAAATGAAAAATCTTGCGTTGAATATACTGATGATACTGACGAACTATTGAGCAACCGTTTTACTGTTCGGTCAGTTGCGTCTCATTTTGCTAGAAAGAAAAATTGGTGGAAATCAACTAGATTTGATTTTCTTGATGATATGATATCAAGTTGTGTCGAATACGGACACGGTGGATTGTGGAATACTAAATACGATCATAAAGATGTTATTTCAGTTGATATGGCTGCATGTTATCCTGGAAGTTTTCTTGGATACTGAGATTGTTCTGTTTACTTTGAGCGATTCGGTCATCCGACACACGAGATGACGCGAGTATCGATAAATGGACCATTACCGGATTTTGACCTGACTAGATTTGCTTGTATCGAGTCATTTGAAATGTCTAAAGATCTCCATGCGATTTGTTATACTTAGTTTGGAAAACATTTTTTTTCAGAAAACATGTGGGTACCAATAGTACTCTTACGGTATATGCTTGATTGTGCGATGTTAACATTATTGATTGTAAGTGAAGCAATTATATCATACCGGAAACAAACCGAAGTTTGGTTACCACAACAAAAGAAATATTCTGATGATGAAAATCCCGATATAACCGATTACGAGAATAAAATTACAAATGATCTCGGTAGAAAAATAATCGGCAAGTTCACCCAAGGAGGAGCATATCATCACAGACGACATTGTACAAGGTTGATCATGGACGATGCCGAGTTAGATTTTATAATCGCTGATACAACGAACAGAAATACGTTTATTAGTTGAGAAATTGCTTTCTTGTCAAATTGAACTAAATTAGGTACAATTGTAAGTTATATGGACGGTGAGTCACCGCAGTATATTCATTTAAGATCATCGATGCTTGCGTACGTTTCAATAAATCTATTATCGATGATAAGTAAAGTTTCTACACTCGCTGTCAGAGTCGCTACAGATTCATTTTATATCAATAAAAAATATTCAGGATTACTAGAACAACTACATATCGGTACTTGTGCATCATGGGGTTCGTGGAGAATAAAAAAGGAAAATATATTTGATTATTCCGAATCAGCTGATGTTGCGGTTAAATATATATATTGTAAAAAACATCAAACACTACAATTATCATCTGCACCATCGGTGTACGATCCAATAACTAGAAATAAAACAGTTTATCTAAACGGACCTGGACGTTCTGGTAAAACCACTCGAGCGATCGAACTGTTTCAGAAATCAGATATGATCGTGCTGACACCCACACATAGACTCGCGCGAGAGATGAAACGACGAGGAGTACAATCATGTACTTATCATAGCTTCTTCCGATGGAAGGGTGATGCATGGACTTCATCGAGGATGGGAGAAAAATATATTCCGAGGATTATAATATGGGATGAAATATGTACAGTACCATTAGAAACATTAAAAACATTTCTTGATTGGTTATTAACAAGAAATACTGCTGTAATAATGTGTGGCGATCACGGTCAACCACCACCGTTTGTTGGACTATCTCCACATGGATGGCTAAAGACCTTTGTCGATTATTACGAAGACATAAATGATGATCATAGAGCGCTTGATGCAGAATTAAAACAGTTTAAAAATTTAATCAGACTATAGCAGAATAAAATTCAATGTGAAGTAATGCGTGGAATAATTTCAGAAACACCAATGAACAACTTTCTGCAGACGTGGAAACCGAATGATCTGGTAGTTGCAAGTAGAAAAATAGTTTGTGATACACTTCAACGGGAATTGTTTCAGTTACATAAAGAAAATTTTCCAACATTGCCAGTTCCGTTATGTTATCGACCAGCTGATACACGGCGGCAAAATATTGACGTTGATATACCGGGACAGACCGAGAAACAGAATTTAGTATTAAATGATAACATCACAGTTGATATCAACGCTGTTGAAGATGCATTATCGTTGAATAAATCTCCGTGGGCACTAGGATATGCAATGGCGATTCACTCATCTCAGGGATTAACTATTTCTGATACAGTTGTTTGGATTATAGATGATCGTATCGAGTGGTCAAACCTAGATTATCTCGCAGTGTCTCGAGTTAGAAGAATATCTCAGTTGCGGAGAATTGTCTTGGACGAGTCAGTGACTAGTGATGATATTGACAATGATATAATAAGAAAAAAATTAGCTAGTTATAAACAATCTGATAAAAAAATAAACGCTATTTTGATCTCGACGTTGAATTTATCAGCACGTTGAAACAACAACAGAATAATTATTGTACAAGTTGTAATTGTGTGATGTTATGGAGATATTCAAATAATAATCCAAGACAATTTACCGTAGATATAAAAGATAACAGTCGCGGTCATACACGAGAAAATGTAATGTTGACCTGTCTTGAGTGTAATCGACGTAGGGGTGCTAGTTAAGTGATGGCGGTGGTAATTGCGTATCCTCAGGAATCACCTGTAATTGTTCACGTGTAAATCCACGTTGAGGAGCAGTTGAATCTAATATGTAGATTGCGGGTCTACCTGAGGATCTTGTCACGGTGGATATCTTATGTGTGCTGACACTCCAAATAGGATCAGTCGCTCTTTTTTACCACCTTCGAGTTCACCGGGTTCATATAAATACCTTACAGTGGTATTACCTAATACTGGTTGCGTTGAAAAATCACGTCGTTGTGCAGGTATATTTTGTTTTGTAATTGCATTAATAGGTTTCATGTTAGTCGTTCGAGTTACTTCATTATTTAACGCAGTTATCACACTTGGTAATCTAGCAACCCATTCATGAGATCTCTTGTCTTGAATAAATTTATATCTACTTGCAACATCAACGACAGTTAGAGCGTATTTGTACGTTTTTCTGCGTACAGTATCGTGTGGTAAAAACAGAATATCAGCTTGATGAACTTCATTAGGGACGCTGACATCGAAATACGCGTACTGAATTTGTTTCGGTGGTGGTATATAAATTTGCCATATTGCCTGTTTGGATAACCATTTTTTAGCGGTAACACGTGTGACTTTTGCTGCATCGGCGAGTTTGCTAATTGTTGCGTTACCTTTCCAGTATCCTCTTGGGAAATAATAAATCGATTCCATTTATAATTAATTACCAGCACCTAGCGCTAATTTACCTTTCATCGCGGATCTTATTAGCCAATTACCTAATGATTCTCTCATATTTTTATTTTTTATAGAATTTAACGCATGAATTAATTTCACATCTGCGATATGCCTGTCTTGTAGGTTTTTGCTTTTATATGCTACATCATGAACATGACACGCTTTATCAATAGCGTTTATTGGTTCATCGCCTGGTTTTGGTTGATCCTGATTGTCAAGCCTGATATCAAGTCGAGTACCAGGACCACAATAATTATATCCTGGTAGATGTTTTTCTCCTTCGTATTTAGCCCAGGGAGTTCCTGGGAACTTTGATATTAATTTAGCAATATCACCACCATCTTTTATAGGTTACATACTGCACATCTTCCACCATATGCTATTCTCGCATTTTTTGTTGGAACCGTGGATAGATCATTAGTTGGGGTTTTAGTTCTACAGCGTAAACAATATAGATTCATGTATTTATATAATATGGATATAATTGATTTCTCAGCGACAAAGAAACGAGAACCGGTCAAGCATCATCCGGCGTTACCGAATTTTATCAGAATGATTATAATAGGTCCATCTGGATCGGGTAAGACACAATTGTTACTTAATCTTATAATGAGATGGCTAAAATGGGATACGTTGTATTTAGTAGCACCATCAGTTGATGATCAACGGTGTTATGACGTACTTACAGATTTTAATGAAAACGCGACACTGTTGAATGACGAGAATGTGATTGAATTTATAATTAACATTGATGAAGCTCCGTCCGTTGATGATTTAGACGGATTTATTAATAATTTGGTTGTATACGATGATGTGATGCTGGACAAACAATAAATCCAGCAAGAATATTTTCTCGAGGAAGACATAAAAACACTGATGTAATATATGTAACACAACGGTATACACAAATACCAAAAGTGATCAGAGACAATTGTAATATTTTAGTTGTGTTTAATGGCGTAGAAACACATACGTTGCGCAATATTCATCAGACTTGGTGTAGCGGAGATATGGATATAAATAAGTTTAGAAATTTCTTTTCACGAGCGCAAGCTACTTCACACGGATTTATAACGATACATTTACATGATCCTAGAACAGGATATCGTGTGGGTCTCGATAAAATATTTGGATGAATAATAGCAGGAAGGGCGCGACCTCAAGTTGACGTAATTGCGTAAAGCGCGTGCATAATAAACTAGAAAAAATCACCAACGACAATAAAGTAATATTCATTAGAAATTCCATAGAGACTCTCAGTAAAGTGTCGACGTTTTTTTAAATTTTGTCGACGCTTTTTATTTTTCGATCATTTGTATGAAGGCTTATTTTCGACATTTGGACGTTTTTCGACCATTGGTCTGTTAGCCCTCCCTGAGGCTAGTTCAAACACTTCTTTTCACGTGCGCAAGCTACCCCACACGGATTTATCACAAACAAATTTAAACGATCCTCGGTCGCATGTAGGTCTTGATAAAACTATGGGTTAAGAAACAGCAGCAGGGATAGGGACAACGAACAATGAGTGTCCGGGTGGGTAAACGAACACGCATACAAATTTGAAAACACGAGCGACAAAGATAAAGTAACAAAACGAGCAAACCCCATTAGAGAAAATCTCGGTCGGTTAGAGGCTTTGGTTTGACGTTATTGACCTTGTATTTTCATTTTGTTTTTCGTAGGGAGGATTTTTTTTCATAGAAGACTTGCTCCAAAATTGGTCTATTCACCCTCCTTGCTGCTAAACTCAAGAGCCAAGGCATGCATCACGCTTTCTGACGGCCATCCTCCTTACGGCAGTATATCCTCAGTCACTATTTTCAACATCAAAATTAATAGTATGGTGAGATAAGATAATCCAGCAATTGACCACACATATTATGCTGACATAATCTGCTTTAGATCAAAACACCATACCCATAAACCTATCCTTGAGCGTCATCTACCGACAAGCATCAACAGAGATCAGAAATACGCAGATGAAAATGGGTTCAGAATTTAATAATCGAAAACTAACGGTACACATCTGAGCCGATTACATTGTATTCGTGATGACTCAAAGCTCTATCTTAACGGTTGCCTTATTTCTCTTGTGGAAGAGACCACATTTCTAAGGCTTAGTTTTGACCCTCAGCTAACATTCTTCCGCATATTAGACACGTCAGAGGCAACTGTCACGCTCGATTTAACACGATACGTTGCATACTCGGATTGGGTAGCGGATTGGAAGGTCTTACTTTGTTTGTACAGGACGTTATTAAGATCTGAGCTTTATAATGGCTCAATTGGGATGGATTTAACTTGTCCATTTTACTGCATTTGGCTTGATCCGCTACAGTCAATGACTAAGCCTTTGGGCGCATTTAGTATTTTCCTGTAGGAATCAAGGTACTAATTCAGCCGCCATAATAAACCTATCATGATGTCAAAAATCCAATAACTTTAAATCTCTGAATGCTCGTGATCAAACCTAAATTTATTAGTATAGACATATCCTTGATGACAGCTTCTGTGTATTAAGAAAAAGATAAGAGCCACATGTTTGAGTCTCTAAGTCAGTCAAGTCTGTTAAATAATCGACATTCATTCAATAAAAAGTTATCTGTATTTATTTTTAAGTTACAACTAGCTAAGATAAGCTCTCCACAAAAAAAATATTTTTAATAAAAGCATGCTTTCAGCCAATCCTGGCCAGCGAATTAGATATATACTCTGTTTTATGTCAGCTCATTTTTAGACTGGTTTTCCGTTTTTCAATGTTATCAGTAAAGTGTATACCTTATTGATAGACACATCGTTGAGCAAAGGGGTCATCCCTGTATCTCAGTCCAGCAAAATCGACTCTACAGTACACTGCTATAACGTCTTCTAAACCATGTAATCCAGCATGTTAACGTTTTAGGATTAAATGTCAGATATAGAAAGTCATCACCGCCAAAAATATATATCTGAATTAATATATGTAATTTAAAATAAACCAAAAAAACCTACAATAAAACAATCATGCTTGTAAAATAATAATAAATCTCAGAAATAAGATCAATTAAACAAACGAGGCACAAACGATCCAGACAAATGTCAGCTGAAACAAACAACATACTAGTGAAACAAATAAACGTCAAAGGAAATAAACGGCATTTAAACAACAGGATCAATACTAAAACTAAAGAAAACGAGGCACAATCAAAACAAACCTCTACAGAAACAACAACATGCACATACCAACGAAACAAGCAACGTCAAACGAAGTAGATGGCATTTACATGAAACAAGCAACGTCAAACGAAGTAGATGGCATTTACATGAAACAAGCAACGTCAAACGAAGTAAATGGCATTTACATGAAATAAGCTGGTTAAGCTAATGTAAAATTATACAAAGTAACAACAGAAATGTCAGTTGGGGAAAATAATCCCATTCATGTACAACATCCATGCGCAAACCCTACTGAGAAATGAACAAAATGATCGACTTTATTGAAATAACAAAGGGCGCCCTGCATTGCAATGGGGGGTGGGTGGGGGGTGGGTTACAGCCAAGAGCGCAAAATATTTCAAAATAGCATATGATGTAAGAGAGCAGGAGTAAATTAACGCTATAAGGCTTCTCAATAAAGCGACAGATTGGTTATCACAAGGGAGGCTGCCACCGACAATGCGATGTCTTCAGTGCCACCGTCAAGATTGACCCTAGGCGACGACTGAAATATCCTCCGTTCCCTGTCAGGAGCGCAGCTCCAATAGTCTATCTCTCTCAACTTTGAATGCCTGAAGATTATAAACAGGTATACACATTTTATCCTCATGTGCGGAGGATTCTGGTTACAATACAAACGAATACAAATGTTTATATTTGTAGAACCATCTAACCTACTTGACAGGGTGATGATAGCGGATATTTGGCCAAGTACATACGTATCATCACTGGAAACTTTGTACCACAGAGTAAAAATGTAGAGTATATTCAAGTCAAAGAAACTGTACAGAGATGAAAGACTTTAAAACTTCATCGACTCAGAGGTTTATATGTTCATACACTATTGTGAGGTTGGAATTTATTGTAAAATTAATCATCGTTATGGCTAGTAAGTACAGCAAGAAACCAGAATCTAGGGACAATCCGTAAACCGTTTTACGAATGGGGTGTGGGGCTTTTTTTTCTTCTTCATTTTGGAGGCGAGGTCGTTCCACATAATGCTTTCTGTTCCAATACTTGCAACTCAAAAACAAAACTTAATTTCCCATTTTAATTTGTTAAAATGAGAGCCATATATCTCAAGATATGGAAGCAAATGCGGAGCTGCCTTTGAAACACCTCAGGTTACCGAATATAAGCGTTAAGTTTTAGAGCAGGAATTACAACCACATTGAATGCTTTAAATTACATTAGACCACCCACCCACCCCCAAAAAACAAATAAACACCCACAACCCCGGAACAACAACAACAAACAAACAACAAATTTCCTCATTTATTTCGGACCCCCTTTCCACACTGAAATCCTTGCAAAATCTGAAATCTGACAGCTCGTTAAAGCTGCATTGAAGTCTGAAGTCATCCGTTTTGGAATGGAAGATTTCATATACTGACTTCAATACTATATAAATATACACGTTCTTCATACTTGGCAAACATGTGAACGAAAGTGGAATCTCTAATATACAACAAACTGGAGAGATGACGTCGTATTGTACCCACCGCGTAACAATAAATCCTGTACATAACTCATGCATCACTCCTGAAGATGTGAATCTCCACCGGAATGGCCAGTATCCACAAAGAATGTGACGAGTGTGTTCATTTTCACCGCGGAAGACGAATTATTTTAACGTGAACTGCATTAAGAACCTGTATGAGGCTGTACCACATGAAACCATCTTGGATATATAACATTGGTTTCAATATCTTTATTTTGTGTTTAATTGTTATGTCTGTGACAGGGTTTTAAAATTAATGCCTACCTAATTTTTGTCATTGTTTATATAAAATAAACAACATACTTGAATTCTGAGTTCGAGACCGGCCCTTGTTTACGAATTAGTGTTTCTTTTCCCGCAGGAAGTCTGTTACGTTGCAGGCGAAATGATATCCGTATATAAAGATCTGTAGTTTTTTTTTCTATAAAAAATACGTTTTTGTAATAAGTTATTAGTTGTATTCAGATATAATTTGAGAGATATTAAATTATTGGAATTAATAAGTGCTCATTGACTTCTTGGACAAAAAAAAAGACACACAACAAAACACTATTTGGGGATTATTGAGAACTATTCAAAGACATTCTGAATTACATCATTGTGGTATATCATGATATACAATATTATTTGAATTCATCCGGAACATTATCTTTGTTTTGGATTTGTGACAGGATATTTAGGATTATATAGGTTATTTAGGTTATGTATATTATATGGATTGTTTGTGATTTTTTTTCCTTCATCATATGCTGTGGATAATTGTATTTTGGATTTGACCTTGTCCAAGATCAAGTTCATTTTCTATCTGACCTGAATAATTTTTTTTTAAAATTCTGTAAACAACTGATACATAGCTAATATTTTCTATATGAGCGTGGATTAACTCTTAATATTATTATCTTAGCCTGAGTCAAGTCATTGTGTATACCATGTTTTTTTATTATAATTTTAGTAATAGGCCGTCTAATTATAACTAAGATTACATGATGTAAACACATTTGGAACCTTTCAGAATTAAATTTTCCATTAGGTCACAGGAATTACAAAAAAAAAAAAAGAAGAAAACGTTAATTGCGAACTGAGGTGAAGTAGAGGACTATATAATCTGTTTTTTCTTTCTTTTTTCTTTCTATGAATTATTTTTTCGTGCAGTAAGATCTGAGCAGAATCAGTTGTATTATTGGTGTGTCCAGTTTTTCGTTTGGGCTGGAATTTATTGATTCAAATCATTTAATTCAGCGTATTTATCTCTGGAAATATAAAGTGTTTAAAAATAACGGGCCACCACCAGGCACATCAGCACTTCCAGCGTTGGATTTAGTTTAGAATATCACTAAAGTTTAATCAGAACTTCTTGGATTATTTGGTATTAATTTCGCAATACCATAAGTTCTTTTTTCATTTTTCACTTTTGTATTCTGGGGAAATAATTTATTTGTTGAGTTTTACAAAACAGGTTGGCTATATTACGGCGACCATATTGTGTCAGCCTATTATAGCCGGTAAAATAAAAACAATAGCAGTATTGGCATATAAAAGTTCATTCCAGTCTTCGTCTTTTTCTTTGTCATTTATGTATAGGTCTAGTTATTTTTTCTGTCATAAACTACTCAACTAGGTCATATTAATATTTCATAGACAGGTTACACATGCTAGCAATGGTCACCAACTTATTCTCGATCTTTCCATGTCCCGAATGGTGTATATTAGTCGAAAATCGTTCGCAGTCGCATTTAAGTAGATCTCAGTGGTCCTAGTGTACCTTAATATATATATATATATATATATATATATATATATATATATATATATATATATATATATATATATATATATATATTTCACAGTTCGAAACATTTTCCCAGTTTTAAACAAAATACAGTTTATGATTTAGATCTTCTCGTCCAGGATTTAGTTTCCGTTTATAACGTTGCATAATATATCTTAATCTTAATAGTTACCCAGAAGGATATCCGATTTTTAAATGAAGGAACTTATGTCATGTAAGATATGGTACACAATGTATATTAAGGAAAATCCAATTAGCATGTGGCAGCTGGGAAATCCTACAGCCTCGTTCGAGAACAGGAACTTAGCTTTACTGAGCATGCCCATGTGAAAGAAACACGTCGCCGGAAGTTATATTTGACAGTTACGAACGATACAGTTGAACGACTTTCGTCACTATAAAAGAGAGACATTATTTGAAAATGGATGTGTGATATTCAGCTGTTTCTTTTGAACAATAATGCTGAGTTCCTCAAGAAGATATGAAAAGACGACAGAAGAGGCTTTGTTTTACAATCCAGTTTTGGTAAGTTATCTCAGCTGCCAGTCGTATTTGTTGGGGGAAAAATCGGTCAGTAGACCTACATTCTTGTCATTCATTCATAAAAGTGTGTCCATTGCGGCGACCATATTATGTCAGCCTATTATAGCCGGTAAAATAAAAACAATTGCATTATTGGCATATAAAAGTTCATTCCAGTCTTCGTCTTTTTCTTTGTCATTTATGTATAGGTCTATTTATTTTTTTCTGCCATAAACTACTCAACTAGGTCGTATTAATATTTCATAGGTTACACATGCTAGCAATGGTCACCAACTTATTATCGATCTTTTCATGTCCCGAATAGTGTATATTAGTCGGAAATCGTTCGCAGTCCCATTTAAGTAGATCTCAGTTTACCTTAATACTGTGTTGTTGAGAATGGTGGAAATTGTTAGTAAGTACAACTGCATAGTTTAGTCCAACAACGTAAGACGTTTCGCGTTATTTATGTTTAGGTGCGACGTCCTTCTGCCCAAAGAACGATTTTGTTTAGCATGTTCTGATGTTGATTGACATTTTAATTTTAAAGAATACTGTACCTCATACACTTCGCAGTACACATTGAAGGCTTGCCACAAATTATAGTCCTGTAGATTTAGGCGGACTTTAGTTACTCTGATGGCCTTTTTCAAATAAATCCAATTTTCAAACAAGTGAGTGTATGTTTTTTCAAGTTCTGTTCACCTGTATTTTGGTTTGTTTGGAATGTGATGAAAGCAGGGAATGCCAAGATTGGTTAAACAGATGATAAATATCTTGAACAAATTGAAGCTATTTAAACACTTTTTTCAGTATTTGTGTATTTTTATTTGTGTCACTAGAGAAACATTCTTCAACCTAATATGATTTCAGCAATCAAAGCTTCTATTGCATTCTGACCAGCTGAACAGAAAATGAAAATGTATTAATTTGCTATTACATTTTTAATTCATCAGGATATAGTGTGCTAATCCTACATGTAAGACATAGCACATGTTGATTTTGTTTAGGTGCTGTCTTACTATCCAAATAATGGCCTTGTATAGTGTATTCCGATGTCATTGACATCAGAATGAGTAATCAAAGTTTCAGGAACATCTCACATACTTGGCAGCCTATATCGACATTTTTCCACAAATATATGTGTAATTAATATACTTACTGTGCTGTCTTTATCCTGGTGGAATGAAAATATGACACTAGCAAATGGACGCATTTTCACATTCCGTTGATATACATTTGAATTTGTTGCAATGCAACTGTAGTCGATGTATGCCGAAGTAAGTTCAAGTAGGTTCATGTTGGGGATCTGTTTCTTGAATGAAACGAACCATTGCTTACATTTCCAATTGGCATAATATATTTGTGATTCTTTTCGTTATAAAATAGTATTTCAACTTAACCCGATTTCGGCATTCTATGCTTTCATCGCTTTCCAGACAATTGAAATGTAGGCCAAAGAAATTTGAAAACTTGTCCATTTCTTTTGTGAGAATTTGAATTTATTAGAGAAAAGTCATCAGAGTAAGTAAAGTCTGACTAAAATATTATAACTTTACTTTGTAGAAAAGCGTCGTTATTTTAGTTGTCAGTTGTGTGAAATATTCCTGAAAATTTTACTTTCGTAACGATGTTAGTCGACATCAAAGCACACTACAGAGCGCCGTTAGTTAGGCTGTAAGACCCTGACATTCAAAACATAAATATCAGCATCAGGTCTTACATGTAGGACTACCAAGTGTGTGAGATATTTCTGAAAATGTTACCTCTCTTTTTCTACTGTCATTAGATTTGGGAACATGCTTCACAATGCCATTATTTAGGCAGTAAGACATGGCATGTGATACATCTTACAGTGTAGAACTACTGCATAGCCAGGCAGAAGTCTTATGACTTATGTGCACTGTTAATGTGTGATAATTGCTTTATTGAACTTGAATCAGACTTTTTTATGCATTCAGTGTATGATTTCGTTGTAGACGATTGTTGTAAATCATTATATGATTTGGTTGTTGAAGATTGTTATAAATCAGTGTTATTGATTTGTAGAGATGTTGCGGAATTGCACAAAATTTAATGAAGTTTCTTGTTTAAATTGCAAAATGTAAAAATATGGTACATGATATGGGAATTGATTTACATTGACTACTACATATGATGGCTTTTAATGGGGTTTGGGAGGGGAAGGTTATACTGTAATACAGGTGTTATCTTCATGTATGCATTGGACACCTGTCAGAAATAGATAATTTTGAAGATTCCCAATAAAATCCTGACATATTTAATACATAGAATGTTCAGCACTTTTCTCATGAACAAAGCGGTGAAGAACAGACATAGGTACCTAGCATCAGTGTGTTCATTACTTTTACAAGTACAAGAGTTTCCACAAAAATAGGATTTAAAAAAAAATGTAATTTTTGTCTTCAAAAACATTTATTGATTTACTGAATATAGGTGGGTGCTAGCGGCAATCACCTGACCCAGGCACCTCATGACATCACTGTAGCACATGTTCAGATTTGAGTTTCTTGCAGCATGCTTAGGATGGTGTTTTTTGTGCACATATTTGTGAAATTCATGTTGTTCTGATACTGAACCATTCTGTGGATAAGAACTAGTTATTGATATGCCCAAATGTCTCGTGTTAACTTCTCTTATTACTGCTACCTTCCATTGTCTTCTGTTTCTATCCATGGTGCAGCTGTGTATGAATCAGTCTATTTCTATTCACATTGCAGTTGGGTGTGAGTTACACTAAAAATACTTTTGCTCATTTTGTTAACAATGCAACTACACATTAAATTCTCCCCAATTTATTCCAGCAAAAAACTAATGCAAGTACTTAATAGAATGACTAAGTGCATCCTCTAAACTTTTGAAAGGTAATATTCTAAAGAATATGCCAACAGTTTTAATACTGCAATAGATGAGTGCAACACAAAGGCAGGAAAAAATGTTCCATGTCATATAGATACACCTGTTAACAACAGTACGATTTCTTCATTGCCTGCACCTAGACAAGTGACAGACATGGCTAAGATCCAAAAGTTTGATTAGCATTAATCTCATGAACTAAACAATTTTGCAATGAGCACCCAGCTGATAAAAAAAATAGCACTTATTATATTGGGAACTAAGTGATAAATGAGTGAATGTGGATAACTATATTGCCCAGATTTAACATTTAACAAATATGACATAAAATGTTGACTTTTATTATTAATTTAAAAAAAAATGGAAGTAATGCAAATGAGCTTGTCTAATTCCAGTACCTGTCAAGTAACCCATCATTAAAGGATATTTTAAAAAAATTATATTAAATATTCTGAAAAATCTGAGGTTTGTGTTGTACTGTTGAACTGAATGGTTGGTTGCGTCCTTTGTAAGTCAGATATTTGTCATATGGTGCCCATTATTATTCCACTAGATAATTCTTCTGTCTCATGGAATCCATTTCATGGGCCATGGTGGAAAAATTTGTTTGAACTTGTTAATTAATTAAAATGAATTATTGTTTTTGTTGCAAGCCTACATAACTGTGAAAGTTAATGAGACCACTCTCACCTTTATAATTATGTAATTCGTTTAGCTTCCAATTATGATGTCAGATACATTTATTGGGTAACTATGCTTTTCTAACATGCAGTTCCAGACCAAAAGCTGTACAGATATGAATACCATCTCATAATGTCTAGACATCATAAATCACACAATTGAGTGATTGATGTAGGGTCTCTAGTGTGGATGACTTTAGTCCTAATATCAGCCCCTCACACTAGGACATGTTTATTAATATAAGACCTTAAAACAACATACATCTAGTCTAGATCCTTTTTGAAATGGAAGAAAAGCTAGTTATTATTATCCACCACAAAATACTATACTACTGCATTCTGTGAATGACTGTTTTTACATTATGTTGAAATATTTTTGATATTGTATGTCAGACATTTCTCATATGGTGCCATTATTATTCCACTAGACAATTCTTGTGTCTCAAAAACTCTCATTTGATCAGTTTCATGGGCCATCATGGAAAAAGTTTTTGAACTTTTTAATTAATTAGTTAACGTGCTTCACCGTCCCGATGGCCTAGTGGTTAGAACATCTGTCTCAGAAGTGGGAGGTCATGGGTTCGATCCCTGGCCTAGTCATAGCAAAGAGTTACAGAAATGGTATTAACAGCTGCCTTGCTTGGCGCTCTGCATTAAGAGGTTAGTGTTATGACTGGTCGGCCTGGTGTTAGGATAATGTGACTGGGTGGGACATCATACTACATGTCTGCGGCATGATGCCCCAGTGCTAGACATCACTATAAAATGTCACACTGCAGACATAGCGATATGACTGAAAAACTGTTAAAGCTATGTTAAAAATCCTAATCACACACACAATTTTGTTATTAACAACACAATAAAACAGTCTTTATTAACAACACAGTAAGACAATCTCCTGCACTCATGAAAGTGCCCGTGTTTGATCTACAAGTGATTTTGCTTAGTAGAGAACTTTAATTGGTTCATTCAGATAATGTCAAGGGGCAAATTGGGTTACATTGGCAAGGAACATTTACAAGTTAAGCAGGTTTATGCATATTCATGAAAAATGAGGAAATCTCAGGACATTTTGCCATGGACAATGAAAGACCATCGCAGATCATGGCTTGTGATGATGTACCCTAATCTTCTATTACTGCTGTACAGACAGATGAGCATTAAATTACTGAATAAATGTTCAAGAAGTTCATTACATGGCTTCTTGAATTTCATTAACATTTTTTTTCTCTATTCATTTTTTTCTTCTTTTCTTCCATGCACAGTTTATGCTATGGTGTCTTTGTGTTTTTCTCTGGTGCCTAGAAATTCTAATGTTAAATCGTTGTCTAGTAAGGTCAGATTGAACTTGTATGTCTCAGCTAACATTGGCTGTTATCTTATTACCTTTCTTGTAATGACGCTGTTTATTATAGCTCTGTGTAGGTTGGGTATAGATAAGAGAAGCACTATAAAAGGATTTGGTGCAACTTAATACTTATATTGCACACCTATAATTTGTTTTTCACATTTGGTTATACATATATTGTACACTATAATTTTTTCTCCATTTGGATATACATGTACATGTGAAAGGTTGCTAAGAACTAGTGTCACATATTTTGGTATGGTTGTTGATGCACTGCATTACCAAATACACTATAACTACTGTATGTAAAAACCAGGATAATGTTGATGATGCATAACGTCCAGGGCAAAGACACAACACTGCGGTTTAGCATTACATCCAGGACTTGCTAAAGACACAACACTGGGGTTTAACATTACATCAGGGGGTTGCTAAAGATACAATACTGGGGTTTAGCATTACATCCAGGGCTTGCTAAAGACACAACACTAGTGTTTAACAATACATCAGGGGGTTGCTAAAGGCACAAATCAAGGGGTTGCTAAAGACACAACACTGGAGTTTAGCTTTACATCCAGGGATTTGCTAAAGACACAACACTGGTTTAGCATTACATCAACATGTTGCTAAAGACACAACAGTGAGGTTTAGCTTTACATCGAGGGATTTGCTAAAGACACAACACTTGTTTAGCATTACATCAACAGGTTGCTAAAGACACAACAGTGGGGTTTAGCATTACTCTAGGGCTTGCTAAAGACACAACACGGGGGTTTAGCATTATTCTAGGGCTTGCTAAAGGCACAACATTGGGGTTTAGCATTACTCTAGGGCTTGCTAATCTCACAACATGGGGGATTAGCGTTACATCAACAGGTTGCTAAAGTCACAACATGGGGGTTCAGCATTACTCTAGGGCTTGCTAAAGACACAACACTGGGGTTCAGCATTACATCAAGGGGTTGCTAAAGGCACAACATTAGAGTTTAGCATTATATCCAGGGGTTGCTAAAGACACAACACTAAGGTTTAGCATTACGTCCAGGGGTTGCTGAAGGCACAACATTGGGGTTTAGCATTATGTCCAGGGCTTGCTAAAGGCACAACTCTGAGGTTTAATATTACGTCCAGAGCTTGCACAAAATAAACTTACACATGGATTTATTGTTCTGTCAGCACATTCTGGCTTTATTGTGCCACTTAAAAGTTAAGTTTGTAAAAATGTAAAGATAAGTCCCATGACTGTTCTGTCTATCCATCTGTCCATCCACCATTTGTCAGTCTCTGTATAATCTATGTAATAAATGAAATTTAATGTTACATAAAGATCAGAAGGTTGATATCATTGTAATCCCATAATAGAAAGTTGGATTTAATCAACACTAATGTGATATGTTGCATGCCAAGCCATGAACAAGAGTGATGGTGCATAATTAGGTTGTTTTATTTTACCTTCAAACTTGTTGTGATTTGGAATTTCATCCTTGCTTAACAAGATTTTTCTGGGCCTGTTGTTTGACAGAAACTTGGCTGATTGATTCCTAGTGCCAAAAACTGTTTTTAGTTTTCCCAATATTTGAGTGGAAAAATTTACCAGTAAGGAACTTTCCCAAACCCATGTCCATTACTAAAGTGACTTTGGGAAGGAAAATAAGATATTAAATATAGAACAGCATCGTTGGAGTAAAATTAAGCTAGGCTAATAATGGACTCTGTAGCTGGGCTCTATAATGCTTGACTAATATTTGGTTCCATGCTTGACTGTTATTTGGGTTCCACGCTTGACTTTAAATGTTTGGTTTCCATGCTTGATTTTGATATTTTGATTTCATGCTTGGCTCTAGTAGTTAGGATCCATGCGTGACTGATATTTGGATTCTATGTTTTTACTCTAGTTTCCATGCTTGACTCTAAAATTTGGGTTCAATGCTTGACCCAAATATTTGGACAGAATGACTTCATTTCAAGTAAGAATAGGGCAAAATTAGGGAGTAGTAAAAGTAAAAGTCCAAATTTATAACGTTAAAAGTTGTGACTTGAATCTACTTCTTTACACATTTTTGAGTAAATAATTAAAATTTAATTGAAATACAATTTAACATTAATGCAGATTTGTATACTTTGTTCGTAATTTGATATACCACAGTTGTATAACACCAGAAAACTTAAAAAAGGGCTGCAGCTTCAAACTGGCAAGTTTCTAGAGTATTTGTCATTTCATATGCTTTTAAAATATTGTATAGGATGATATATTTTATTATTTCTGGATGTGGAAACAGCCACCAAGTCCTAATTCACTTTACACAAATTTCATTTTTTCTTCAGGGATCATGGGTGAATTCTGGATGGGAATTCCATAGATACTAATGTAATTTCTGGTATTTATGATCATCGAATTTGCTCCAAAATTGACTTCAGAGTATAAAACACCATTGACATTGTTTCATAATATTGACATAACACATGACATGGTATAACACTGTTGACACTGATTCATAAACTTGATATAACACATGGCTTGGTATAACACTGTTGACATTGATTCATAAGCTTGTTATGATATATACCTTAGAATAACAATGCTGGCTCTGATGCACTGAACCCTTCAGTGTAGTTACATGTATCATTTATTATGCATTTATTTAATTTATTTGTGTGCATATTGTGATGAGTATGACTTCATCCATCATCACTTACTAGGGGATATCTAGTTTATTCTACATTGACCCATTCCATAAGCATTGGGATATCAAGTTTATTCCACATTGACCCTTTACAAAAGCAATGGAACATGTAGTTTATTCCACATTGATCCTTTGCATATGCAGTGGGACGAGTAGTTTATTCTGTATTGATCCTTTGCATATGCAAGGGGATATCTAGTTTATTCTTCATTGATCCTTTGCATATGCAAGGGGATATGTAGTTTATTCTTCATTGATCCTTTGCATATGCAGTGGGATATTTAGTTTATTCCACATTGATCCTTTGCATATGCAGTGGGATATGTAGTTTATTCCACATTGATCCTTTGCATATGTAAGTACCAGAAACAGTATTTACTTTTTACAATTTTGGATGCAGCTGAAAGAAGCTGATCAAGTTAGATTGGACTGTAATTTTTCCTATAAAGATAAGATTGGACATAAATTTTCCTATAAAGATAAGATTGGACATAATTTTTCCTAGAAAGATGTGTGTGATTTGGATTTTTAACATAGCTTTAACAATGTTTCAGTCATATTACTATGATGTCTGCATTGTGACAGTTTATAGTGATGTCTAGCACTGGGGCATCATGCCGCAGACATGTAGCATGATGTCCCAACCAGTCACATTATCTTGACACCTTGCTGACCAGTCCTAACACTATAACCTCCTGATGCTGAGCACCAAGCAAGGCAGCTGTTAGTACCATTTCTGTAAGTCTTTGTTATGACTCAGCCGGGGATCAAACCCATGACTTGCCACATCTGAGGCGGGTGCTCTAACCACTAGGCCACCGGAGCAGTTCCTTGAAAGATAAGATTGGATATACATTTTCCAAGAAAGATAAGAGTGGACATACAATTTCCTAGAAAGATAAGAGTTTACATACATTTTCCTAAAATGATAAGATTGGACATAAATTTTCCAACAAAGACAAGAGTGGACATACATAATCCTAGACAGATAAGAATAATCATAGAGTTCACCTTCTACACCACTTATTTGTGTATGTCTTATCAATTCAGATCATTGATACATATTTTTGGGGTGTCAGGATATGTGGACATGATGAAATTTGATATATTGAATACCATACAAGTTTCTCATTGTGCAGTTAACTTGTAATGTGCAGTAGCTCTTTCAGATGTGAAAGGAACATGTAGAAAGCAGTGCTCAGCTTGCTACATATGACAAGGGTCATCATGGAACAAAATGCATCGACAAGCATTAGCAAAGATGGACTTCTTCATACTTCTTTATCATCATAGGTCTAAAAAGGACCCCAATAAAAACTTGTCAGTCCTGGATCACATTTTACTAAGATTTGAAAATTTTCCCTAAATTGTAATTTTGAATTAGTTATGTCTTGTATAGAGATATCTTTGACAATATTAAGATTTCTTGTGAGGTAGAAGCAGTACAAAGGGTGAAAAATGGCTTTTTTAGTTATACTTATGTACTCCTGTATTTGGGAGCCTTTTTATTTGTGAAAAATGAATTAATAATTTCCAAAATTTCAGCGAATTCTCAATTTGTCTTTATGAATGAAACAAGATTAATTTGAGGAAAATATATTATGACTGATCTGAATCCCTAATGTTGGCTTAAAAGTTAAACTGCATAATGTTCAAGGTTAAAGTGCATCCAGTAAAAAAGATAAAAGTCATTTTGGGGAAGAAGGATGAGATGTTTACAGAGACTGCAGGTCTGAAGATTAAACAGAACATTTACATTGTATGCAAGTTTTAATGGCAAACAGATGCTATCATTGACTGGTTTATGAGCCAGATTGAACCAGAATTGTAGGAGCATTTGTACATGTCTTCATTTGCAGCTGTTTCATAATCTGAGTCAGTTGCATTGAAAAATACAATAATAGCATGAGCGGAATGGCCTTAAATGGATTATCATATGGAGGTTTTTATAAGGTAGGGCATGTCATGTAGTGACATCTGGATATCTTGGTGTACTTTTGGCCAAGGCACTTAACTCTGATTGCTTCTGTGCTAAATAACCTACTTGTGTTGCTATGCCATAAAATATGAAACCAAACCAAACCAAACTGCTCATCCACCTTCCTGTTCCTTATTTTGTTTTTCCACATTTGAGTTTTCTGCCATCTACTAGTGCCAGACTTTGTAAGTAGCTTGTGTTTGGGCTAGGGAACGATACATTTTGGACTCAAAAGTTTCAAGGTTATGGTTGCAGGGATTAAAGGAAGGAAAACATTTTAACATATAACTTGATTTATATACCAAATATCTTGACCTAACTTTGTATATGGCTAGAATATGAGATAATAAACACAGCTATTGAAGTTTTGGTCATGTCATAAATTTTGCACTTGCAGTAAGAAAGAGACCTACTGATTTTGGAATCAAAGGTCAAGGTCACTGAAAGAAGGAAATTGTTTTTGCACACTGACTTTACTTTCAGACCATATATTGTGAATAGAGTTTGTAAAGTCCTCTTTGTATTTGAACTGTAAGTTGTATACAGCAATGATACATATACCGGTAAGAAACTTAATTCTATCATGATAATGACTGGCACTTTAAGAGAATCCTTTTTATAATTGGGTTAAATAGTTAAAGGTCAGGGTCATTGTGATTGAAAATAATATATGTTTTGCACAAGTATCAATGGGTCCAAACACCAGGTTATTGGTAAGTCTAATAAGAAAATATTAGTTTCTGTACAATCAGTCTAAACACCATGGTCTTGTTAAGTCTGATAAGAAAATATTAGTTTCTGCACATTAAGCTTAGTTCAAAACTTTCTACTTTCTTTGAGACCCCATAATTTCAAGAGTCAACCGTTAAGACTATTAAAGGGGGTGTACATATAATTCTGTGTACTGTTCTTTGTTAAATGAATAGAACATAACATACATGGGAATCGTACACAATCCTTGCGATCAATGTTGCAAATGCATATAGTTGTATGAGATGTTTTGTATGCCCAGCAGTATGTCTTGGTGTTTTTGGATTGGGTTCATAGACATTAATGGCCATAGAGCCACAAAGCTATGTGCTTGGATGCATCTTGTTGAGTACCATTCAGATTTGCCATTGTAACCTATATTTTGTATCTTAGTGATTTGAATGATCTTTTTTTAAAGAACTGGCATTTGTAACATTTCTGCCACTGGCAGCAACATCATTTGCAACATTTTGTTAAGATTTTCCAAAACCCATGGACAGGTTCTCATGATGCTTGGTATGTATCAATATAAAATTTAGACAATTCATTTTGATACATGCTTGCTTCTTATTTGGGCCTTGGATCGAAATATAATATAAAATATATGTTCAGGTTTTTGTTTAAGTTTTTTTTACTATGCTTATATTTCCTAAACACCATGATGGACCTGGTTCATACATAGAGTGAATCATTAAAAAGCTAAGACAGTTCATTCTGCAGCATGCATACTTGCTCCTTTGACCTTGTGGTCATTTCAGTCAAAAAATTTGTGATTAGATTTCAGCTCAAGCATTTTCATTTGCTTATGTTTTCTAAACATTGTGGTGAATTTTATCCAAATTTAGGATGAATCATTAAAAAGCCAAGACAATTTATTCTGTGACATTCTCAGTCAGCCATTTGACCTTGGGGTTAATGTCACTTGTTCTACAGCAGTACTTTCATTGTGGGTTGCTTGACATATAGTATATACATGCCCAGGTCCTGTTTATTAGCATGAGGCATGTTTCTCAGTCTTTTTTGGCAGCAGAGTAATGGAGCTTTTGGAAAATAAAACATCATTCCATGTAGCATTCATATCCCATTGCTCACTTAAGGAAGTGGGCTGTAAAGAACTTGTCTTGTTCATCCAGCCAGGCATCTGTCAGCCTGTCAGAGCTGCAGCCCTTCTTTTTAGTACACCTCCTACTGAGACAACACAGGCAGTATTTATTCATTTTCCTGGATTTAGGTGTCTAATTAAACCAGAACTGGGTGAGAGTGGCCATAATTCTAATATTTATCCAACATTGTTGTAAAAGTATTTGGGACACAGTTTCAAACCTTTTTATCTGTTGCCACCAAAGATGCAGTTTGTGTGATTATTGGGATAAGCATATGTTGTACACCAAAACTTGCTCACTGTGACCCCCTTTTCAAGGTTATTTCAGCATTGCTTATAGGTTCTTGTGCTGCTGAAGCGGGGGTACATTTTAAGGGTTGTGATCTTCTTCTTAACAAGAATAGTTGTTAAGGCTTGTAAAAACTATTAGTCCATAAAGAGCCACATTCTGATATTATTTCTGAGCTAGAATTTTAATAATTCTTTCAAATATAAGAAAATATCAGTGCCAACAGGGACACCTTATTAATATCATGCTGGGACTAGACTTTTAGTATTTTCACCCAAATGTACTTGGATCATATTATTAGCATCCCACTTGTGCCCTGAAATAAATATGACCTTAAAGTCACAGGGGCCTTTTTTGAGACATGATCACCCATTTCAGTAATGCTTTTGTGGAAAGTATGAAAGGTATAAAAAGTGCAATATTTTCATTTGAAAATTACAGGAATGTTAATGGAATCTATGTGACAAAATGTATGTTAGTGTTATTTAAGATCATTATCAATAATCATTAGTTGTGGTGCAAAACCATTTTGTCAGTAAATCAGGGTACAAACATCTGGCTTGTCATTGGATTGCATTTTGCTACTGCAGTATATTGTATGTATGCTATGTACATTTGAGTCTTTCAGCCTTGGATTCCTCATTAGAGATTGAAGGACTCTCTTTTTCAGTATCTGAATTGCTTTCACTTTGTTTTAAAACTGAACTTGCCTGGTGACATTTTGCACATTTTGTAAAACATTGTTTGTTCTTTGGAGTTTTTGCAGCTATTGCACAAGATGCTCCATGTTTACAAGTGAGCTTGTCATGCGTTCAACTAATTTTAGACTGTTGGTTTGTAGTAGTGCCTTATCACATCACAGTACAAGTGTTAAGTCTCTTGCAGCACAAAATGCTTGAAACAGAATTTGACTGGTATTAGTCTGATGCCCTTTGAAGTGCGATATATAAACCATAATGGCTAACATAACATACCATTTTGTCTCTATGGCAACTGATGTTGTGATGACTTAAGAACTGAATATTAGTGTGCTTCTCATCTGTTAGCTTTTGTCATCTTGATAATTATCAGTGGAAATAATAGCTTTTGTCATCTAGATAATTATCAGTGGTATTAATAGCTTTTGTCATCTAGATAATTATCAGTGGTAATAACAGCTTTTGTCATCTTGATAATTATCAGTGGTATTAATAGCTTTTGTCATCTTGATAGTTATCAGTGGTAATAATAGCTTTTGTCATCTTGATAATTATCAGTGGCAATAATAGCTTTTGTCATCTTGGTAATTATTAGTGGTAATAATAGCTTTTGTCATCTTGATAATTATTAGTGGTAATAATAGCTTTTGTCATCTTGATAATTATCAGTGGTAATGATAGCTTTTGTCATCTTTATAATTATCAGTGGTAATAATAGCTTTTGTTATCTTGATAATTATCAGTGGTAATAATAGCTTTTGTCATCTTGATAATTATCAGTGGTAATAATAGCTTTTGTCATCTTGATAATTATCAGTGGAAATAATAGCTTTTGTCATCTAGATAATTATCAGTGGTATTAACAGCTTTTGTTATCTTGATAATTATCAGTGGTAATAATAACTTATGATTATCAAAATGACCAAAGCTAACACTTAAGGACTTTAAAGTAGTAGGGATAATTGATTGCTTACCTCTGTATCAAAGTTACTTTATTGGCATTTTACAACAAATTTCAGTGTTGAAGTCAGCACATGTTCATGGGATTTATATCTGTAAACATGTTCACAAGGGTGAAATTTCCCTTTTTTTTCACTAATGAGCCAGCCACTTTCCACATAGAGGGGTGGTCGCCCTAGAGGGGTACTTTTTGAATATAAACCCCTCAGTACTAAGGGAATCTGATAGTATGGGTGGCTGCTGGTCAGAAGGGACATTCAGGAGTGGGACTGCTGTAATATAAAGTGGGTAGCTGCTGGTCAGGGTGGCATTCAAGAGTGGAACTGTTGTAATGTAAAGTGGGTGGCTGTTGGTTAGGTTAAGGGGTACATTCAAGAATGGGATTGATGTAATATAAAGTGGGTGGCTGCTGATCAGGGTGGCATTCAAGAGTGGAACTTTTGTAATGTAAAGTGGGTGGCTGCTGATCAAAGGAGAGATTCAAGAGTGGGACTGATGTCATATAAAGTGGGTTGATGCTGATCAAGGTGGCTTTCAAGAGTGGAAATGTAATGTAAAGTGGGTGGCTGCTGGTTAAGGGGTACATTCAAGAGTGGGATTTATGTAATATAAAGTGGGTTGATGCTGATCAAGGTGGCTTTCAAGAGTGGAACTGTTGTAATGTAAAGTGGGTGGCTGCTGGTTAAGGGGTACATTCAAGAGTGGGATTGATGTAATATTAAGTGGGTGGCTGCTGATCAGGGTGGCATTCAAGAGTGGGAGTGCTTTAATGTATAGTGGGTGGCTGCTGATCAAAGGAGACATTCAAGAGTGGGACTGATGTCATATACAGTGGGTTGATGCTGATCAAGGTGGCTTTTGAGAGTGGAACTGTTATAATGTAAAGTGGGTGGCTGCTGGTTAAGGGGTACATTCAAGAGTGGGGCCACTATAATATAATGTGGGTGGCTGCTGGTTAAGGGGCACATTCAAGAAATTGCTTTGTATAGTTTGACACTGAATAAATTGTTCCAAATGTGTTTTTGTTATACAAGACCTATAATTGAAGAAGTGTATGTTTAATTCACTAGATTAAATTGTACAGTAGCTCTAAAGTCTGAATATTTAGGTCAGTATTCACCATGAACTTTGATAATAGCCTATTGTCATCTTTATTTCAGTTTACCTTTCATCTTTATCCTCATCAGTTGTGGACTTTCTACCACTGAAGATATTGGTGATGATGGTTCTGTGGCAAACGTGGTAAGGCTCATTGATAAACACCTATATAAAAAGCTTATTCATTGAGACACATGTATCAGTGATGCAATACTTTTCACATGCTTGTATGTCATTTTCATGTATAACATTAGTTTGTTTCAGTACATATTTGTGGTGGGTGTTGAGAGATTGAATGTTACCAAGAAAAGAACTGTTTAAATGATTTCTGTTTTTTGATGTTTTGAACATAAAAGCCTGAATACAGTAGCCTTCCTTTTCTTGAGTAACTTTTGATTGGTGAAGAAAAATGTACCTTACAACAACGTAGAAACACTTTCAATAGTAAAATGCAAAAAAATGGGAATTTTAAATGATATAAAATAATGTGACGATTTATTCCCAGTTACATTATTGGTGGGTATCTGTGAATTTTGTTTTTTTATTATGGGTATAACATATTTTGCTTTGCAAAAAAAAGATGTTTCCATTAGTACTTTAATTCAAGGATTACATGAGGGGTTCTCTTAGTACTTTAATTCAAGGATTACATTAGGGGTCATGTTAGTACTTGAATTTGAGGATTACATGAGGGGTCCTGTTAGTACTTTAATTCAAGGATTACATAAGGGGTCATGTTAGTACTTGATTTGAGGATTACATGAGGGGTCCTGTTAGTACTTTAATTCATGGATTACATGAGGGGTCATGTTAATACTTGAATTTGAGGATTACATGAGGGGTCATGTTAGTACTTGAATTTGAGGATTACATAAGGGGTCATGTTAGTACTTTAATTCAAGGATTACATAAGGGGTCCTGTTAGTACTTTAATTCATGGATTACATGAGGGGTCCTGTGAGTACTTGAATTCATGGATTACATGAGGGGTCATGTTAGTACTTGAATTTGAGGATTACATGAGGGGTCCTATTAGTACTTGAATTCATGGATATTATGAGGGGTTATGTTAGTATTTGGTACTTGAACTCATGAATTATATGAGTGGTGCTTGAATTAATGAATTACATGATGGGTCCTATTTTTTCCAGAAAATAGGTGCTGTTCATAAACTCTTTAAGAAGTGGTTTGCAGCAGGCTGAAAAAGTTACAGACCCCAAAAATGGCTTTGGCAATAAGACTTCAAAAATATGGTTTTCAATGAGACACAGGAAAAAAGCATCTAACTTGACATGTTTGACACAAAAATAATATATTTTAACCATGTTACACACTTTATGTGAGGCCACCCTTTCTATTCGAAGGTCATATTAATATTGTGGGAGTGATGGTCTTGTAAGAATGAGACCACTGAATTATATTAATACATGTGTAAATAAACTATATTAGTTTTGGCAAGGATCATTATGTTCAGAATTATAGACATATCGGATTTCGATTGAAGATATGCTTTCTTACGTTGAGGCCTAATATCTACATAGTTAATCACAGCGTGAGGCTTGTGCTACTATTTTGCAGGGGATTGACCGTCTTGAAAATAAATCAGCTTTCATTGATAAATTGTCCCAGTTAATGTTACTTTCTTTGCAGGGGATTGACTGTTATGAAAAGAAATCACATTTCATTGATAAATTATCCCTGTTAATGATTGTAAATTTATTGAAGGACCCATATATGCAAAAGAACAAATTTATTATATTATAGTGGGTGTGACTGCCATTTCCAGATTTGACTCCAGAGTGCTGAAGTTTATCCGAGTATTAATATTTCACACACCCTCTATTCATAATGGATAATGTATTACAGTAGTAGGTACACCACCTTTTACAGTTGCTATGCTGTAACTGGTAGCAATTCTACATGATGAAAGGGGTCATTATTTGTGGTCAATGGTGTTAGTTTATATGCCACAGGGTACAAGTGCTATATAAGAGATGGATAATTAGAACAGTACAGCTGACTGATTTACATTCATTTGTAGACTTGCTGAATCTAATAAATTGACTGTCATATATCAGTAGATGTCTCAGACTTGTAAATGTGCTTTAGACCATAATGTGCTGATTGTAGCACATATTACATCAAAAGACTGGCTCTCAAAAAGTACTGTCATATTAAAAATTCCCATCAATCTTTCTGACAATAAATTAGCCTTAAGTGCTTCATTATTGTGATGTTGTACATATGAACTTAGATATGCGATGCCCTTTGAGTCCATTAATTGTCATGCATTCTGAAATGCATTGAAAATTGTAAGGCCCTATAAAATCAGATGGACAACACTGATACAACTCAGGAAGAAAGAAAAACAAAAATGACCAGAATATTCGGCTTATTAATTTTGGCAGAAAGTTATGTTGGAAGAAAATTGAAAAGCTTGCCATAATGAATATGCATGCAAAGTATATTGGAAGAAAATTAAAAAGCCTGCCACAAAACAAATATGAATGCAAAAATGTATTGGAAGAAAATTGCAAAGCCTGCCATAAGAACAAATATGAATGCAAAAATGTATTGGAAGAAAATTGGAAAGCCTGCCATAAAAACAAATATGAATGCAAAAATGTAGCCTGCCATAAGAACAAATATGAATGCAAAAATGTATTAGAAGAAAGTTGAAAAGCCTGCCATAAAAACAAATATGATAACAAAATGTACTGAAAGAAATTTGAAAAGTCTTCCATAATGATATGAATGCAGAATAAGAATCCATTAAGGTTTATGTACCCATTTTATCATTATTCCATGTATTTGGACCAAATACTTTCAAAGGAGTACTTGATAAAGTATTCATTGTAATTAAAACCTAAATTACTTTATGGTAATTACTTATAGGTAAAAATAATGTTTATTAATCAAACTACCACTGCAACAATTTTATGCTTCTTAGTTTCTAAATCTTCATTAAAAAAAAAACAAAATGCCTCTCAAAGTTACTTTGAAACAGTTACTATAAATGTACAAGAGCACCTGCGTAGATGCTTACACACCACCTCCAAATAACGTTGAAACTACAATTTTTGTTTTTTTAATGGTGATTGATTGCACAGTTTTACTAGTTATATATATGTACTATCCTATCAGTTCAAATTAATTACAAGGCATCTGTTGTGCTCATTTTCAGATAAGTTGCCTAAATACATGGTGTGATGAGCAAATTAGACATGTAAACTGTAATCTGAAGGCCATGAGGTCAGATGGGCCATCGGCCACATTTGGCTGATTGGTCTAAAGTGCTCACTGTTACGGATCATTGCCATCTCACCCATGTCTGTGTGGGTTGAGTCATCATTTCAGCCAGTGTGGGTATGTGAGAAAATTTGCCAGTAGCTTCTTGTGGGTCAGTTGTTCTTTCCAGGGTTCTTCCAACACCATTTATACTGGCTGCCATGTATAGCCTATCTTGTGCTGAAAAATGGCATTAAACCCTACAACAACAACAACCCTATAGGCCAGTATCAATCATCAAATTTTTGCTATATATAAACCAGGTGCTGTCAGAATTATGCAACCTTGTGTGTATCCTACCTGTCTGAAATTGATAACTACAGTACATGTATTTATCATGTCAGACACATTAATCAAACCATAGCAAAGTTTACTTTGTGTATTTTAGTATACAGCAAAGCACCAGCAAAATGTAAAACATTGAACTAACTTATCATCAGTATTTACATTTTAGCTTAGTGCTAATTGTTATAATGTTCATGTAAAGTCTAATTTTCTTAAATGTATTATTATTGTTTCGTGTTTATTTCCATTACATTCATAACAGTAAAGGACATAGAATTTGAATTTTTGGGTCCAATTTTTGTATTTAGCTCTTTGACTAGATATATTTTTTTGCACCCTGTATACGTAATTATGCTTAGAATGTTGAAAGTTATTGAGGGGATAAATCTTGATCAGTACTATACTCTAATCACAAAATAGGTCACTGTGACCCATAATCTACACTTCACTGATTTGTGTGCAGCTTTTATGTTTTAACAGCATCTTGGTGAGCAATACTTTCACATTGCAATAGTGGGTCGTTGTGGTCAATATTTTACAGTTCACTGACCTGGATTAATTTTTGTATGTGATGTTAATTTCTCAGACACTGTTCAGGATGGGGTTGTGAAATTGATGCATATGAAATTGATGATGATGATGTGCATGAATATTAATACCACACCTTTACATCAAAAGAAGTTCATTGTGACCTATATTTTATTAATTACCAACTTTGGTAAATTGTTTGCATTTAGCTCATGACCACATTAGTGTGTGGTAAGTTATATATGAATACTAATCTTCACATGGAATTTGGTGAGTGAGTGTATTGTAATAAGTACTACACAAAAGAAGTTACATTGATACACATTTCATGCTTTACTGACTCTAAAACAAAATGTCTTGAATGTTCATTTATTGCAATAAGTATTTGTATTTAGCTCATGACTACGTAGATTTTTCCATACTGTATACACTATAGCCTATCCTCTTTGGTCAGTGCAATTAGAAGTATGAACAAACGGGTTTGTTCAAAGGTAAATGTTTCATATAAACATGTTTATTCAGAGGTAAACATTCCATATTAATGACTAAACATAATGCATTTGATAGTTTACCCATAACAGGTTAACTTGGTATATGTTGTACATGTGAATGCCTAAAGGAATTAACTGAATGGACAGCCTGCTTCATGCTTTTCTAATAGGTGAAACAGCAACATATCCAAACACTCAAATTAGAATACGTTTAAACAAATATTCAAATAGTTCGGTTTTCTGGGTTTAATGCCATGTTTCAGCACATGATAGTCTGGCTGCATATGGAAGCCAGTATATTTAGTGGAGAATGAACCTGGGAATCCCAGGAAGTACCATCCATCCAGGGGAAGCTACTGGCAAGCTTTCTCACATACCCACATTGGCTGAGCTGAAACTCGAACCCTTGTGGACTAAAGCTAATGGTCATTGTTTCCAGATGTTACCAGTAAATTGAAAAAATAATGCATGACTGTTTGTTTGATAAAGGTAATAACTAATAAATTTTCTCCATTTGTTACAGGCTGATACAAGTTGTTCATTTTAGCTTTTTTGTGTGTGTGTGTGTGTGACTGCTTAAGTAAGAGATTTTATTATATGCTCATTTTTTTCTCCATTAACTTTACATTGTTAGAATCATTCATGCATAAAGGAACTACTTTCTATTGTAAACAAACAATGGACGCAGATGCCAGCACTTTTGATGTGTAAACAAATGATGTACACTTGAGTAAGAGGCGCTTTACATTGTGTTTGTTTAAATTTGTTTCTGAATGAACTAAAACATGTTTTGTGGACTGCCAGACACCAGCTGCTTTGGCACATTCTGCGTTAACTTTGTTGATACAAACACAAGCAAAGGTCCTTACAAATAACATATAAGTGACAAGTCATATCCTGTCTTCTTTAGCTGATGATAAGAATGGCAAAAAAATATACTTACAGTTTTACATCCTGAATTTCCATAAAATGTACTTTCTTAGTTCTGCAAATCCGAATTACATGAGCCATGTCATAGGTTCTCAACCTTGATTACACATTTTGAAATTGTACTGTAATTTTGATGATAAGTGCAGTTACATCCTCCTTACTGTACTCAAAATGAAATAAGCATTAACTTCCATAGCATCCTCTTGATAATTGCAATTGAAAGACTTCATATTTTTCCCACATTATGATTTAAAACATTCAATGACAGAAACAAACACATTTGCAGATATCAACACGCTTCTCTCTCGCTTCAATCCCATGTATTTCATGTGGAATTGTTACATGTAAATCCAGTCTGTAATCACAAAATTTTGTAGGATCTAAAAATATACCATAAGCTATTCATTCCAGATCATACGGAAAAGTTGTTACAATGCGCATTAATTCACAATATGACTCCAAATTTCATTTTTAACTAGACATGCCATTTTCTTTTGAAAGTTATGTTGAGTGTACGACTAAGTTCAGATTTATCTGCATGGAGTTATGTATGCAGTAATAATGTTGTTGTTGTGTAATGATGAATATGCGCTTGTGTATTTAGTTTGGAATGCGGCATACATTCAGTTACTTTGTTTCATGTAGTATATAATGTTAATATAATTAAGCATTAGGTAGAATTTTAGAAAATTAGCATATATTAAAAAGGTTACTGCATTTGTATGGGAAAATATGAACTCGTTTTGTCGGATGGATATATACTGCACTCCCAGGGTCGTGCAGTATTTCCATTAGAAAAACTCGTTCATATTTTCCCATGCAAATGCAGTAAACTATAAATACTGTTTAATCTTTTAGTAAGATTAGGAGAGAAGGGAGGGTTTCAGCTAATTACTTTGCTCTCCTTACCAATTTTTGTCCATTTTTATCTGTATTTCTTGATATCATAACGAAGGAGAAGAAAATAGTTCTTTCAGCCACACTTGTAGATTTTACTAACAGCCTATCAAATGAATTTTATTTATCAATGCTTTATCTTGTTTGCATTGTAACTATTTATAGCATGCTGCACTTTGTAACTATGCTCTTTGAGGTAAAGGGTTAAAGTGGGATAGTAACATTATTGTGAGCTGTGGTCGATTGATTGATTTTTTAATGGCACTTTCAATACATTAATGGTGGTGAACTCAAGGAAATTGAAACCAAGTGGCTTTGACTAGGACACTGAGGCAGCCACCCAGGATCCATGACCCTTGTATCACAAACCTGATAGTGTACAGAGGGCAAAACTTTTCATTGTTGTGCAGCAATTGCAACACAGTGCTATTAACAGCATTCATTACTTTTTGTGATAGAACAGTCACCAATACAAAGATGTTTTCCAGTTGTTTAAACAGAAATTCTTCAGGTTGAAAAAAAATCTGTTGATATCTTGATTTGTTTAAAGTAAAAATGAACTAACTCTTTCTTCTTGGATTTGCAATGGGGTACATGTATAACTTTTTCTTGCATTTGCAAAGGGGCAGTTTCATAATCTGGACAACAGTGTGCACTTTCTACAAAGAAATAGGGTGTACTTGAAGGAGCACAGGTGGAACTCTATGCAGTTTCTTGAAAAAGACCACACAAGTGTATTTCATCATCTCTATGTCATATCTTACAAGGGACATCACAAGTGTATTTCATCTTCTCAATGCCATTTCTTACAAGGGACAACATGTATGTATTTCATCAAGAAATACTTTAGCTCATCTCTGTAAAGAATGGAAAGAGCTGACACGGTCTTTGAATTAGCACAGACTTCAACTTTTCACATGGCTTTAACACATTAACCCCTGGAGGTTTTTGTCGTTTTCGTCTGAAATTCGAGTAGGAAACACGTTTTGAAAGCTATTTCTGAATACATCCTAAACCACCAACTTCCAGGTGATCTTCCGACTTCAAATAATGTACTGCCTTGTGTTAGAAACATCATTTTTCATTGGCTATTTGGCTCACACATGAGCAGAAGGGTAAAAGTTGTTTTCTTTGTGGTTTTTTTGCTTAACAGACCCATTATCTTTGTATGGAGACCACTCTTTATTCCAAATGCCCATCTTATCCTACTTTTTGCAAAGGTTCATCTGTCTGCAATTCATACCAGTCTGCCTTAGATCTGAGACCAAAAAGTCTAAAATCCAGACACAAAATCGGATTCCGACCACAGGCAAATTTTGGGTACAAAAAAAATCAGGTCCAAAAATGAGGTTTTTCCCTCTCTGTTTTGTAGTGCAACTAGAAATTCCAGATTATTTGGTATCATTGTAGAGCTGCATCTATCTACCTTTCCATAATACCATCCACTTTAGTATATCATACATGACCTTGACGCTACAGAGCTCGGCAGTAGGCTACTATCTCCTGCCACTTGTCACCAGGGGTTAATGTGTTAAAGTCTTTGTATTGGCACTGATTTCAGCTTTCCTTCTGGCTTTATGGTCTTTGAGTTGGCAGACTTCAACTTTTCTCCTGACTTTATGGTCTTTGTATTGGCATGGACTTCAATATTAATCTAACAAAGCTGATTTTTATGTGAAAAAAACTTGACACAATACAAATGCCCACCATACTTTATGAAAATATCTCAAACATTTTATAATTTAACTGTCATGAGTGTGGCAAAGAGAGGGACATACACTTTTTTTAAAAGTGGTTGTTGCTCCTAAAAATTGTCCATTACTGTACAAGACATGTTGTATAACCATGAAGCAAGAACCTACCATGTTTCATGAGGATATCCCATATGATAAAGGAAATATGAAGTATAACTACAATTTTCAACATGGGGAGAATGGCTCCTGAACTACTAAGTTGTCAGATTAGCCCCAAAGTGTTGTCAGCGGCCCAACTATGTCATCACAGCCCCATTATTATGGGACACAAACTAATGTGTTTATACTAAAGCACACCATTAGTTCCATTGATATTTTAAATAAATCAGTGGTTCTCAAACATTTTTGTGCCACCACTGCCTTGGTTCCATAAATTCACCCTCATCCTGCATCCCCCCATGTCTACTAGTTCCCTCCTTGGCAATCCCACCGCACCCTATGGGAACTACTGTTTTAAATGGAGATATTAACTACAGATTAGTGTGGTGGATGGACAGAAAAAATATGGAATAAGAATGGGGATAACTCTAAAAACATGGATCAGACATTCAGTTGTTCATAGGGTGCAATGACTAATTACAAGAGGATATCGAAATTCAGAAAGAAATGTGAAAGGGTTTAGTAGATTCTAAGTAATCAGATTTGTGACAGATGAACATTCTAATTCTATTATTCTCCTTCTGTGCCCTTTAAGGGGATGGGGTGGATGTATAAGGTAATGCAAATAAACAGTTTCATTGACTGTGTTTGACCTAAAATTACAAATCATTCCACAAGTGTATTACTACTTTTCTAAATCCTGTGAAATTCAATAATTGACAAAAAAATTAGGAAATCATCACTAATTGACAAAATAATTAGAAAATCATCACTAATTGACAAAATAATTAGGAAATCATCACTAATTGCGTATGATAATGTTAAGCCTTTATTCTGAAGGACATTGTGAAAATCATGTCCTGCTATAAATACTTAACAGGAAGATGTGTAACAGGACATGTCTTGTTTCCTTGTCTTTGTATTCATTCCAGTCAAATTTTGTTGAGTTTCTCATACCTGTACTGTTTAAGGGAGGGTCTGCTAAGAGATGCTGCCAGGACAATTTTGTTTTGTGATCACATGATTTCATACATGTACACTGTAGGCTTCCAATTACATTACTTCATATTTAAAACAAACAAAAAATGTAACAAAAAGTTGCATTCCTTAGACCTCACGCGTACGACATGGTACCAAAAGATAACCTATTGAGCCAGTACTTTGTTGAGTACATTAAAATATACTAGTAAACAAATCTACTCAGTTCATTATAAGAAATGCACACAAAAAATACCTGTAAACATATCTGTTCATTTCCATTTTAAGAAATGTGCACAAAAAATACCATTAAATATATCTATTAAGTTACATTATTAAAAAAATGCCCACAAAAAATACAAAAGAGACAACAAGCAATCTTCAATCCTTCCATCATTTGGGAGCTGAATCTTCATCCACTTACAAAATTGGTGGTTCTTGATTTGGAACCCATGCAGCACCTATTTATACACAAACGATGCTTGTCTCTGTTTTTTTTTGTGTTTGCTTTCATGTTAATATTAATTTGCATAAATGTGAGACTTGCATGAGTTGGATGCACATAAATCTGGAGTTTACTATGCTTTTAATTTTAAAAATTTCAGCAGAAAGTTTACTTATTTAAAAAAAGATACATGAATATAAAATCCGGTTGCTCAATGAAATCAGATTAATGTTAAAGCTATCTCTATTTTTTTTGAGGCTCTTTATATGTGTTCATTCAGTTAATAATGTTCTGTAGTATTTTTCAACATTTTAGTGTAAATACATTACCTTGTAAGTTCATGAAATTTGTAAGAAGTGAGAACATCATAATGACTGGATACCTTTTGACATGGTTGTCCTACATTTTGATATGTACGATCAAGAGAAATTCGGTCAAGGCTTTCTCATTTGTCTTACCCTGTTGACCTGGTTGACATTAAAGCCAGTAAGGTATTTGTAGTTTCTTATCTGTCTCCCTCAATGGCTAATGTTGTGTGTATTTCTACTGACATGGTGCTATTGTCAGTCCCAGTTTCAAAAGACCATTCATTTAGTGACTGAATGAACAACCTGTGAGAATTAAAATAAACAGTGTTATCTTAAACAAAACACATAACTCTGGTTGTATTCAGAACAAAAACTTATGTACACAGACTTGAACATGAATGTGAAATGTTGTTTGAGATAGTAAATTATACTGTTATATCTATCGTATACACCCTTAAGTGAGTCCTACTGCAAACGACATAGGGTTTGATCTGCCATCGCATAATACACCATCAGATCAGGGTCAGTGTTGTTTGATCTATTGATCACTCCTAACAAACTGCATACACCAGCAGATCAGGGTCAGTATTCTTTGATCTATTGATCACTCCTAACAAACTGCACACACCCAGATCAGGGTCAGTGTTGTTTGATCTATTGATCACTCCTAACAAACTGCACACACGAGCAGATCAGGGTCAGTGTTGTTTGATCTGTTGATCACTCCTAACAAACTGCATACACCAGCAGATCAGGGTCAGTGTTGTTTGATCTATTGATCACTCCTAACAAACACCTATTAAGACCAAGCTTGTGTAACTTAAGAAAAAGGGTGCTGTACACCAATATCATTGTGACCTATTTGCTTTGGGTTATTTTAAACAGTGCCCACATGTCATATTTAATCTTCTTGTGCAAAATTAAGCCCTTAAAAAAAATGGTATATAAAGTGTACCCCCCACCAGGAAATACACTGTAGGTACACACCAATGTACCCCCAGGAAGTAAATAGGCACATACATGTACCCTCAAGTAGTACAGTATATTACAGGTACACAAGATATGTAACCCCAAGATGCACAGTGTATTAAAGGTACACACTACAGGTGATTTTGTTTTGGTCATGTGCAAGGTACAAACTAGGCCCACTGGTATATTTTAGGTCAGTGACCCCACTTTCTGCCCCAGAAGGGGATATTGAGCCCCATTTTTTCTTTATTTCTGAAATAAATAGATACACTTAAATTACACCTCTATGAATGGTACATTCTGGGTACAAATCTCTAGGTATATTATAGGTACACCCAAATTGTACCATTATGACAGGCACATTCCAGGTACAAGTCTCTAGGTATATTATAGATACACCTAAATTACACCTCTATGAAAGGTACATTCCATGTAGAAGTTCCTTGATCTTTGAACTTGACTGAGCAATATTAGAGAACTATGATACACCTAAACTGTTTCACTATGAAAGGCACATTCCAGGTACAACTCTCTAGTTATACTATAGGTACACTTAAATTACACCTCTATGAAAGGTACATTCCAGGTACAAGTTCCTTTATCTTTGAACTTGACTGAGCAATATTAGAGAACTATGATACAGACAAGGTACAATGTTAAATCCATAGAAATTCATAATGTTTCCAAACTTTCAAAGAGGATTGTACAGATTTTTATTTCATGTAAGATACATTCGAGTTAGAACAGTATCATATGCAGTTAAGTATTACTGAGGTACAGGATACGGTTTTACCCGTGTAGTTAAAAGTTTAAGTGTGTGACACATCCTGTACAAAACTATTATCATGCACCATATTAGGACAAGGTGACCTATTTTCCAGCGCCAAAGTGTTTAATATTGCATTTTCTTCAAACTGGTTGAGATACAGATTCAGGATGGTGAGGGTATGTAAGTAATTATGCAAATATGTATATATTTATATTCCTTTCTGCCTATGTGTACATACATCTTTCAATACTACTATAATATTTTTAATATTTTTATTATTATTACTATTATTATTATTATTATTTTTGTACAAAACATGTAGGAAACATAAAAAATTTGATTTAATATCAAGTACAAATATTGGCAACATTTTTGTAGGAAATATATTTCAAAAGATCTCTGATGAAATATTAAGGACACAGAAATACATGTAATTATGATTTTTATGGATTAATGATATTGTGCATGAAAAATTAGAGAGTGTGATGATATGGTACAAAGTATGATGTTACTAGTCATTACAAAGAAGAGTACTTAATTGTTTTATTAATGATATTGTGCATGAAAAATCAGAGAGTGTGATGATATGGTACAAAGTATGATGTTACTAGTCATTACAAAGAAGAGTACTTAATTGTTTTATGACTTTAAAACTGCATGTTACCACTGTATAGAGCGGACACTAAAAAGGTTATGACACCATCCACATTGAAATACTACTCTGTTCTTGAATCTCGTTACAAATAAAAACTGAGCATCATTGATATGTCATTGTTTCTGGTATATTGTTGTATTATGTAACATTTCAAAGTCACAACATGTTATTGTATTATTTCTAAAATTTTGGACCACTGTTTTATTTGTACAATGGGACGATGTGTACGACAGGGATGACAATTCTCAAGCCCAACTAACCTGGACAGCAAAACATCATTTTTGGGGTAGGAAAATTTCATACACATAGCCCTTTTTTTTTTTAAGTATAAAAAGAAAACAATATGCAAATTCAAATTTTGATACCATTTTCCCTGCATCATTATCTGTTGGTCTAGTGTGCCAAAACTGAAATTGTCACCCCTTCTACAAAGTGACCCAATTTATGACCTGCCACTACCTAATGCATTGACAAGGCTGTGCTGTTTGATTGCTGCCAAATTGTGTCTATTCTAATCTGCATGTGAATTATGCAACGCAAGATCTGGGTCAGCACTGCTTGCAGCAGAGTGCCTGATACATAAGAAAATAAAATACTGCAATGTATTGTTAAATGACATAACACTAGTTACTCTAAAGACGAATTATTGGCTCGACTATATAGAAGTCTCTGGTAAAAGTCTTTCATCATCACAACTTCGGTAATCTTGGACAAGCCTTCCAGCAACTCTCCAGAGTCATTAAGAGTTTCCAAAAAGTCTCTAAGAATGTCACATGCGTCCATTGCAGACTGAATGCTTGGTTTCTGTCTTATTGGTTCAGCTAAATTGTCACAATACTCATGAGGGCCATAAACCTGCCTGGTAATGTCATCAATAATGTCATCATCTGTCAACGAAGCACAGGTTTTCAGATTATTGTCAATGCTCAGGTATTCATGTAGATTTCCACCAATGCCAATGGCAGAAATTTGAGCCAGTGGAATCCCAGACTCAGAGCTTGGGGCTGAATCATCAGTGTGGCTTGTATCATCCTTGTCAAGCAATTCAAGATGCCTTAAGCAGGGCACCATGCTTTTACATATATACCCAGGGACACAACACCATGCTTGCTGCAGTAGATAGAGTGCATCAAGAACATTTATACTGAATATTGTCATTTTCTCCATGGCCCTTGCCAACCATAAGAGTAGACGTTTACGATAATACACCTTCAAGTTATGGATAACAGTCATTGCCATGGGATGTGTTTTGCTGGTGGTGTTTGGTGGCAAAAATACTAGTCTCACCGCCTTCAACCCTTTAATTTCAACATGCACTGGACACTTGTTTATCACTAAAGCCACGTTCCTCTTTTCTTGGTAAAATTTGATGTCCAATTTGTTTACCCATCTTGAAAAGATTTCATGTGTCATCCAGGCTTTTGTGTTAGCTTGATATTCAGTTGGCAGTGTGCGAATATTTCTGAAACAGTTAGGCCTGGAAGTTTTGCCAATAACTAATAATGGTAGTTTGTGAGTTCCAGACAAATTGGCACAAACTAACACAGTCAGCCTGTCCTCACTTTCTTCTCCCTTGTGACAGTCTAATGCTCTATACTGTTCTGTTTGATTGGGGAAAGCACGGAAAAATAGCCCAGTCTCATCTGCAACATAGATGTCGTCATGACTGTACTGACTCAGTATGGTTGATGGCTGAATTTTAACATTTTCTGGTTTATTGCTGTTACTGTTACTAGGTTTGGTATTTGAATCTGCAGCCTCTGAGGTTGGAAATCTGCTAGCTTTCCTCAAGATTATTGCAGCCTCTGAGGTTGGATTTCTGCTAGCTTTCCTGAAGATTAATGCAGCCTCTGAGGTTGGATTTCTGCTAGCTTTCCTGAAATATATTGCATTCCTTGTCTTAAATCTGTCTAACCAACGTGCAGAACATTTAAAATCTCTAATACCTAACTTAGCAGCGAATTCATCTGCTTTAGACAGTATCAAAGGACCAGATACAGGTACATTTTTCTCTTTTGCAACTTTGATCCACTTTAGCACTGCCTCTTCTACCTCTTCAAAGCTTCCTGTTCGCATCCTTTTTCTATCTGGAGCGTACACACCATTTAAGTAAGCCTGTTTAATTTTGTCTGAATTTTTAATCCAAGTGGACAGGGTATTTGGAGGGATATTCAACTCCTTAGCTATTTGTGCTTTGGACTTTATTCCCTTCTCAACTTCCATTAGTGCCTCATACTTTGTCTCAATGCTTTTGGTACATAATTTCCTTTTTACACCAAAATTTCTAATCTGAATGCCCATGCAGCCTTCATTAGACATGTTAACATTTTCACAGAACAAGTCTAATGGATAAACACCACCATTGAGCCCATCTGCTGATTCGGCAGAATTTTCAGGCTCCAATTCTTCCCTTGCCTCAGCCCAGTTATCAGATCGTTCTTCAGGTACTGTGACAGTATTTTCAGGCTTCATTGGTGATTCTGATTGAATGATCTCCCTTGACTGGTTTGATCCTTCGTCATAATCGCTGTCTAAATTTTCAACCTTGATTGTGATAGATGACTCTGATCTGCACATTTCTGATATGTGCACAGTCTTGTCAGAATCCATGGATGTTAAATTTATAATTTCTGCAAATCAGAATTCGTTATAATCTATCACTGCTCTGTTTGCCTTTAATAACTTGCTTCTTCAAGTTTGTCACTTTACATATTCAACAGCTATTGCTTTGTCCATGCTCAACAGTCACAGAGACAGTTGTGGATTGTCTGCAGTTGGATTTTCCTATTGACCATTAAGAACTTGCTCCATTAGTACTTATACTCTGCATATTCGACAGCTATCTGCTTTGTCCTTGAACCAAAGTCACACAAAGACTTGTATTTTTTTTTCCTGCAGAGTGAACCCTTTGAATGCTCACTCCAGGTTGTGAAATGAATCAGTCTGAATTACTCTTCATATGACTTGACTTGACTCTGCAAATTTCCAAATATATTTTCCTTTGTTGAAAGTCACGACAGAATCAAGTTTTCAGCAAATAAACTCAGCCTGTTCTTAGTATGAAACAACCAGCCACGCCAGTAGTGATGTTCGTCGACCTATCCCAGAAATCCCTTCGTCTAAGCCAGGGCAATCGGATTTTTTTTAGCTAGACACAACTGCAATACTTGGCTGATTTCATCTTTGCATAGCATTGATTTGACAATGCTTCGAGGTATACGATTGGCAAGTGGGAATGGGTAATCAATAATACAGCTGGTTAGCATTGTTCGAGATACGTCATGTGTTCGACTAAGCCTAACAGTTTAGCTGAAGTCATTCCGAGATTACCGCAATACATGTACACAGGTAGTAGCAGACGATATTTGATACATCGGCAAGTGGCAAGAAAGCGGCATTGTAAACACTATTGGATCTTCCTGCTTTGTTATCATACGCGTAACATGTGGCTATCGTAAACATTCATTAAATGGAGCAGTTCAAACGGACTATATCATGATTTTGTGTCAGCAAATCAGAGAAGTTTCAACAAAAAAACAAACAAACAAACAAAAAAACCAACACCAACAAACAACCCCAACAAACAAACAAGCATCTCTCTCTCTCTCGCTCTCTCTCTCTCTCGATCGATTGGCAGAGTGACCAAGGACGGTTCTTTAACCCTTCATTGTACTAAATTAGTAGGTTTAGGCTCCAATCCATTGACACAGATAAACGAGTATGCTTGCTCGGTTTAGGCCCCAATCCATTGACACAAATAAACGAGTATGCTTGCTCGGTTTAGGCCCCAATCCATTGACACAGATAAACGAGTATGCTTGCTCGGTTTATAATTGTTACATGGATGGGCTGAGAAAACGGTCGCATTGACCAGCAAACGGTCGCATCGACCTGCAAACGGTCGCATTGACCTGACATCGGAATAAACTGGAATAATATCCAGGGCCTAGTTTACTTACATTATGTGTTAATGGTAGGCATAGACCTATATGTGAAAACATATTATGTCTCGGCTGCAGACGATTCCTTTCAAATAGCATAGCGTGCGTAACACAAATACCCACTGGCTGGGACTACACCCTAATGTATTAAATTGCCACGTCCCATTTTGTTTGTTCTGTAAACTGCATATATTTGATATCAAATGTTAGTCTGACCATTTTCAGGTAAAGAAATGTTTTTGAAAATGATTTTTATGGCTTATTTCATTTAAAGCATGTATAATTTAACTGTAAAGTTGGATATTAAAAAGCGGGGAAGGGGAGAAGGCTATAGTGCCTTGACTATATCAACATAAGAAATATACTTCCACGTGACCTCATATTATATTAAATAGAACAAATTGTGTTGTGATTTGTTTTAATGCCTCTAATTCACAAATAACAACTTTTTAAGAGTTTAAAAGAAGGCATGCCATTTTAAGTCTAGATCAGTGTATTGTCAATTTCAAGATGCAATGAATTGTTTAAAATATTACTAATATATGAAAGAATATTATTTAGAAAGGCAAAATGTATGTATAAAATGTCCAGAAATGTCATTCCTGTCTACCTAAGCAATATCTATTCACCAAAAAAATGCTGACAGGAAACTCCAAATTTATGGTCTGTTGAAAGTTAAAAAAATTGGATTATATAAAAGCTAAAGAAGAAATTATTGAAAAAGAGTTTTCAATATACTTGTCCACTGTGATGGAGCATTACTGAGAGTGACATATGGCAGGTTCCTAGCATTTCTTTTCATAACCAGTATCATACAAGATGGATTAAATCTTAAGAAAGTTGATACCTCCTCCTTTTATCTGCTTGTACATCTTTTCACAGGCGAAGTTTTCAGTACAATATGGTGTATTATATATTTGTATGTGCTCACTGATGCTTGTGTTATGAACTTGAAACATCAGTTGATTTTCAGAATAACTCACTCTTTAGTGTTAAGACTGTTTTCACACTATGCAGCATACATGTACACTGTGCATAAAAGAAGACCTCAAGGTAGATTAGTTCCTGTAACTGAGATTCCTTCTCTACATAAAGTGATTATTATTATTATTATTAACTACTGCCAGTTCACATCGGTGTTGCTCTAAAATCAGTTACGTGAGCTGTACTGTTGTTTGTAATTGCCTATTCATTCATTCATTCATTCATTCATTCTGATTTTGTAGGCAAGTACAAACTACAGTGGGACTGTTTCTGTGGAAAGCTAATAATAATAGTACAAAAAATTTGTTTTTCAATGTGGTATTGTACAAAGTTGTTTTCCGCTGGTACTGTACCAAGTTGTTTTTACACTGACACTGTACAGAGTTTAAAATACATGCATAGACATGCATTAAGATACATACACAGTATTAGTGATGTTTTGGGTTTTGTACACCTAAAACTTTGGTCAAGTTGCATAGTAAATAGTGATTAGGTACCAAATTTGAAAGTTGGAACATGTGTGCACCAAGAAAAATAATTTCAAATCTTGTGGTAAGGAGATTCTTTTTCATCTTAAGGATCCCATGCCCCTCCTCCCAGCCCTGAAAGTCTTAACTGTGGTTTCAGAGATTGACCTAGTTCTGAGCAAGAAGAAGAGTCAGCATAAAATATTGAATGTGGAGAATTCTAAGTAAGGTCCTTCTGTTCAGTTTGCTTTGCATAGGTACCAAGTTGGTTGATATACATGTACCTGGAAAATATTATTATTGGCCAGTGGTTTCAAACTGTTCCTAAGGGCACAGACATTTTTATGCTTTATCCTTACACACATCTGTCTTTCCTGTCAGTCTGTCCATCTAGATCCAACAGATTTTAAACACAGCTATGAGATCAAGTGATACAAGAATGCTTGGTCATAATGCTGTCATTGAAATCAGGTATTCCAATGGCTGCAGAACACTTAATAGCTTATGCATAATTTTGTCAAAACCTAAAAACAAAATATTTTGCAAAGGAGAATTAAATTATCAATGACTCTTTAAAAAAAGGAGTTTGGAAATCTACAGTCTCTGCCCATCACCCTTGATTGAGAAGGCAGCTAAATCTGGGATGGTTTTGTAGAATTATGAGTAGATAATGTGATTTCAGATCCTGGACACATCCTAAGGGGTGGGTGGGGGTTGGGATCAATGGTAACATTTTCATGCATACAGTGCACTCATCCATGTAACCTAGGGGTGGGTCAAAATACAGCCCGTGGACCAGACATAGCCCATGGCCTGGTTTTATACATTAATTTACATTTTAGGGTGTGGCTTTAAAAATTATACATCTGGTCTGTGCCTTGGAGGAAGTTATCTACGCCTGGATGTAACCAGAACTCCATCTTTGCCAATAGATAGAATTATTAGAATATATTCTGTATTGCCATTTATATATATGACAAGAAAAAAGTTTTTGTGTTGAGGAGTTGGAGTTGGAATGGGGTGTTATTGGAGCAGAATTTAATAAAGTGCAGATATTTGTGATGGCCGAGTGAGCTCTGTCCACCCAGAGAATTGTCAGTAAGAATGCATTTTGTAGGATTGATGTTAATACGCGATTCTGGCCATAAATAGAATATATGCAATATCATTTTTTGAGTGGACACAAATCTTTTAGTGAACATTCTCCTCTAAAGTTAAACTATATCATCAGTTTGACCCATCTGTATTATGGAGATGTGTTACTGTGAATTAGGTACATTAATACTATGGAGATGTGTTTTAGGTACATTAATACTATGGAGATGTGTTACTGTGAATTAAGTACATTAATACTATGGAGATGTGTTACTGTGAATTAGGTACATTAATTCTACCAGTTCTGTGCATTTATTATGGAGATGTGTTACTGTGAATTAGGTACATTAATAACTATGGAGATGTGTTACTGTGAATTAGGTACATTAATACTACCAGTTCTGTGCATTTATTATGGAGATGTGTTACTGTGAATTAGGTACATTAATACTATGGAGATGTGTTACTGTGAATTAGGTACATTACTACTACCACTCTGAGTTCTGTGCATTTATTATGGAGATGTGTTACTGTGAATTAGGTACATCAGTACTACCAGTTCTGTGCATTTATTATGGAGATGTGTTACTGTGAATTAGGTACATTAATTCTACCAGTTCTGTGCATTTATTATGGAGATGTGTTACTGTGAATTAGGTACATCAATACTACCAGTTCTGTGCATTTATTATGAAGATGTGTTACAGTGAATTAGGTACATCAGTACTACCAGTTCTGTGCATTTATTATGGAGATGTGTTACAGTGAATTTAGGTACATCAGTACTACCAGTTCTGTGCATTTATTATGGAGATGTGTTACAGTGAATTAGGTACATCAGTACTACCAGTTCTGTGCATTTATTATGGAGATGTGTTACAGTGAATTTAGGTACATCAGTACTACCAGTTATGTGCATTTATTATGGAGATGTGTTACAGTGAATTAGGTACATCAATACTACCAGTTCTGTGCATTTATTATGGAGATGTGTTACTGTGAATTAGGTACATTAATAACTATGGAGATGTGTTACTGTGAATTAGGTACATTAATACTACCAGTTCTGTGCATTTATTATGGAGATGTGTTACTGTGAATTAGGTACATTAATACTATGGAGATGTGTTACTGTGAATTAGGTACATCAATACTACCAGTTCTGTGCATTTATTATGGAGATGTGTTACAGTGAATTTAATACTACCAGTTCTGTGCATTTATTATGGAGATGTGTTACAGTGAATTAGGTACATCAGTACTACCAGTTCTGTGCATTTATTATGGAGATGTGTTACAGTGAATTAGGTACATCAATACTACCAGTTCTGTGCATTTATTATGGAGATGTGTTACAGTGAATTAGGTACATTAATACTACCAGTTCTGTGCATTTTGTATGGAGAGGATATTCACGTTGTCTCTACTGCCAGTTTTTCTTTTAGGAGATGCATTAATGTTATCTTTACTGTCAATTTTTTTAAGGAGATGCATTAATGTATCTCTACTCTCTGTTTTTTTAAGGAGATGCATTAACATTATCTCTACTGTCAGTTTTTTAAGGAGATGCATTAACGTTATCTTTACTGTCAGTTTTTTAAGGAGATGCATTAATGTAATATCTACTGTCAGTTTTTTAAGGAGATGCATTAATGTTATCTGCTGTCATTTTTTTAAGGTGATGCAATGAATGCAGGCATGTGCAACTTCCTCCATATTATGGGCTGGATATGCGATTTTTAAAGTTATTATACCTTATGATGTAAATAAGCAGACTACGTAGGTTGCAGGCAGGATCTGGTCTATGGATTATGGGTTGCACATGCCTGCATTAATGTTACATCTGCTGTCATGTTATCATGAAATGTAGACAGATTTATTTTACCCATGCAGTGAATTTAATGTTACATGTTATGTGAATTTATTTTGGGTATCAATTTTCATTGTTGTGTAAAAAAATATTTGCAGGTACTTAAATTTAGATTGGGGAGCATTTTCCACCAAAAAAGTGTTTTCTGTTGTGTATTTATGTTGTTGTTATTGTAGGGTTTAATGCCATTTTTCAGCACATGATAGGCTATACATGGCGGCCAGTATTAATGGTGGAGGAAGAACCCGGGAAAATCCTGGAAAGAACCACCGGCCCACGAGAAGCTACTGGCAAGCTTTCTCACATAACCTCATTGGCCAAATCCGAGACTCGAACCAATAAGGTTCTATCCAACTGATGTAGCTTGTGGGTTTGGTTACAGGTTTACCAAATGTATTTAGCTGTGCACAGTTGGCATCATAAATGTATCACATAACACCTTCATAATCTAGAACTCTTTAGTTGTACTGTAGTTTTACAATCAGTTGGCTTACCAAGTAAACAAACACACACACACACACACACACACACACACACAGAATAAAGACCTTTCCATCTAATGTGTATCCTTGCCATTATATATTTTGTTCACATAATCATCTGATATCATCGCTGGGTCAACCTAGGGATGGTGTTCTTGCATAGCATTGATGAGATTTGCATGAATTTGCTCAGAGCACAAATATCAGGTTTCTCTCTATGATACAGTAATCTCCAAAATAAAAACAGACAATGTATTAATAATGTAAGTGCACTAAATTAGCTGACCACCACCTTTTAAGAGGAGCACAATTATCAGTAAAAGCAGATATACATACATATACAGTATAGACACCTCTAGTTCAACCGTTCTTTTTTCTTCATTCGTAGGCAACTGTTTTGAGTGGGTTTTATGTACTTACTTGCATAATGTACATCAGTGCACAGGTGATAGATGTCAACACTGGGCTACTGTTTACCAGTACATTCTTGGTAAAGTGGGCAGTAATATTTTAGGGACTTTGCAAGTGTTACCGTTATCTTATATTTTACATTCAAAGTAACAGAATGTTAACATCATTATGTTTTATCATTTTGTTTGTGACATTTACATTTATTTGGAAGAGTTTATCTTCCTAAATTTTTTGTGCAATTCATTTGACGTATTTTTAACTTACCTTTGGTTGGCTTGATATAGCCTTTATTGTGCTGAGGTGCCATAATTGTTACTGCCATACATAAAGTAAAAATGCCAATTTGAACAAAGATGTTGATCTCTACCAGTTGTAGAGTATATAACTGGTAAATTGAATACAAATCTCTATCTTTCCGATTAATATTGTAGAGTATGTAACTGGTAAATTAAATACAGATCTTTCCAATTAATATTATAGAGTATGTAACTGGTAAATTGAATAAAAATCTTTCCGATTAATATTGTAGAGTATGTAACTGGTAAATTAAATACAGATCTTTCCAATTAATATTGTAGAGTATGTAACTGGTGAATTGAATACAAATCTTTCCAATTACTGGTAATATTGTAGAGTATGTAATTGGTAAATTGAATAAAAATCTTTCCGATTAATATTGTAGAGTATGTAACTGGTAAATTAAATACAGATCTTTCCAATTAATATTGTAGAGTATGTAACTGGTGAATTGAATACAAATCTTTCCAGTTACTGGTAATATTGTAGAGTATGTAACTGGTGAATTGAATACAAATCTTTCCAATTAATATTGTAGAGTATGTAACTGGTAAATTAAATACAGATCTTTCCAATTAATATTGTAGAGTATGTAACTGGTGAATTGAATACAAATCTTTCCGATTAATATTGTAGAGTATGTAACTGGTAAATTAAATACAGATCTTTCCGATTAATATTGTAGAGTATGTAACTGGTAAATTGAATAAAATTCTTTCCGATTAATATTGTAGAGTATGTAACTGGTAAATTAAATACAGATCTTTCCAATTAATATTGTAGAGTATGTAACTGGTGAATTGAATACAAATCTTTCTGATTAATATTGTAGAGTATGTAACTGGTAAATTAAATACAGATCTTTCCAATTAATATTGTACAGTATGTTACTGGTAAATTAAATACAGATCTTTCCAATTAATATTGTAGAGTATGTAACTGGTAAATTCAAATACAAATCTTTCTGATTAATATTGTAGAGTATGTAACTGGTGAATTGAATACAAATCTTTCCGATTAATATTGTAGAGTATGTAACTGGTGAATTGAATACAAATCTTTCTGATTAATATTGTAGAGTATGTAACTGGTAAATTGAATAAAAATCTTTCCGATTAATATTAGGGCATAACCGACTTTTGATCCGGAAATCGGATTCCACCAGATACTATGAACTTCTGATTAATCGGAGTCGGACAAGGCAGGAACGACCGATTCGGATAATAAAAATAATAAAGTTGAATTTCTATAGCACCATGTCTAACACTGCGTGTCATTCGATAGTGCGTTAATAAAGTTAAATAAGAAGTCAGAAAAGTCCAATATGGTCAACACAACGGGGTGAAACGATAATACTTGAGTTAGACCGAAAGATTTAAATTTATTAAAATATATAATACAGTCCTACCCGTTTATGTCAACATCCTCAATAATGAAGGCATAATATTGAATACATTGACACATGCTAATGAGGTATTAAAAGAAAATGATTCTTACAATCGTAAATATAAATAAAGTTAATAAGGAAACTTTCACAGCACAATAAACTTGTTTCAATCACCGATCACTTTGGAAAATGCAAGAATCGATCAGATTTCATTGCTTTTATTTAAGTCGCCGCAAGAGGCCAACTTTATAGGACCAAACAAAAGCCTGTTTTATTTTTATTTGACCGCGACATTAAAGCATGGCGGCAAGATCAACTAATTGTTGAATAAAGTACAGGATGGAACTGGCCGCTTGCCGACATAAATGATTAAAGCCTGGCGGCAAGATCAACTAATTGTTGAACAAAGAATGGGTCGGAACTGGCAGCTGGTCGACATAAATGATTAGGCGGCAAAACGTGTGTAACACGGTTTAAAAAGTTAATTTGAAAAACCTTTTAATTTGGCATTTCCGATTAATTGAATCGTATCCGGAATCGGAAAAATTTCATGCCCAAAATCCGGAATCGGAAATCAGTAGAAAAATGCTAATCGGTTATGCCCTAATTAATATTGTAGAGTATGTAACTGGTGAATTGAATACAAATCTTTCTGATTAATATTGTAGAGTATGTAACTGGTAAATTGAATACAAATCTTTCCGATTAATATTGTAGAGTATGTAAGTGGTAAATTGAATAAAAATCTTTAAGATTAATATTGTAGAGTATGTAACTGGTAAATTGAATACAAATCTTTCTGATTAATGTTGTAGAGTATGTAACTGGTAAATTGAATACAAATCTTTCCGATTAATATTGTAGAGTATGTAACTGGTGAATTGAATACAAATCTTTCCAATTAATATTGTAGAGTATGTAACTGGTAAATTGAATACAAATCTTTCCGATTAATATTGTAGAGTATGTAACTGGTGAATTGAATACAAATCTTTCCAATTAATATTGTAGAGTATGTAACTGGTAAATTGAATACAAATCTTTCCGATTAATATTGTAGAGTATGTAACTGGTGAATTGAATACAAATCTTTCCAATTAATAGTGCTGCTAGAGAGCTTTGTGTCAGATGAGAAGATTTATATTATCTGACAAAGAATAAAGTTTTTATTGTGTTCAGATAGGTTAAGGTGTATAAACAATTAGTAGCAAATGCTTGGCTTGTTAGCATTTTGAAACCAGAATGTCCAGTTTTCTCATTTGATTAATGTTCACATCTTGTCTAATCACTATATTTGTGGAGGAGCTGGATGGAAGTGCTGACGTACTTCCATAGAAATTTGTCATGCTCACTTTGGTTTTGGAAAGTCAGATTGTCATTCCACAGAGCGTCAACCTTCACTTCCAATTAAATATTAATTGTTAGAAAGTGATGACTGAAAGGACATGAGTGAGTACCCTCTCAACTGCTTCCTGGATCTAGCCACCCATGCACCCAGGACCCTGACTGGTTTCGTTACTATTGTAATCCTAATTGATCTGGTTTATTTATTTGTTAAGTTAATCACTTTTCTTTGTCAGTGAGAGGTTTATTTACCCCTTTTTTGCTGGTGATGCCAGTGCAGCCATTATTGCTGAATGTTTTTGTGGTCATGTGACAGCTGAATTGATGAGACCTATTATTGCAACATCAGGGATTTGAACGATACAGTTGTCTTTCAGCCAGGATTTGGTTAAATGGTGGATAAAACATAATTATTAAAGCTATGCTTTAAATAGGGATATAAACAAAGAAATGACTAGAAAACTTTATTTTTTTATTCAGATTACAGTTTTCTATATAGTATAGACTTGGTTAAGTGTTTGTGCTCATGCACATGTACCCTAAATACATACACTGTACTACATTATACACAGAATCATGGGATGTGTCTTGATGAGTAATACACCATGACTTCAAAAGTAGGTCATTTTGACTAATACTTCATGCATCATTGGCTTTAGTTAAGCTTTGTAATGTAAGTATACTTTTTAAGCCCTGTTTATGATAGAATCATTAAGCACACAATGCATCACAATTAGTGCTTCACTGTTACAGAAGTAAAGGTCACTGTGACCTAAATTGCACATTTTATTGCCTAATTGGGTTAAGCTGATGTGTTTAGCTCATGACCACATACATTATTTGCACTCTGTATACATACACAGTACTGTTATTCTTAGAATCATTAAAGTTGCTGACTCAGCACACTTACCAGCTTTTCCTGACACAAACCAAGCCGATATATTATATTATGCATTAGAGTGCTCTAACAGAACCACTATTCTGAAGCATACCCTCTCAGTAGTAAGTAAGCAATACTGGGAATGCATAACTGTGTTAGGACAAAGCACTGTTTTATGTCTTGGTTCTTGAAGTATTTAATCAGGCAGAGTGCCAGTCTTTGAGATCTTTTTGCACAGTTCTGTTTTGACTTATCAACATGAGGACTACCATTTGCATATTCTTATGCTGTAATCTGTCAGAGTTCATTAATCAGATTGTTAGATTTAATGATTATGATACCAGACAAATCCTTCTCAATCATCCTCTACCTTGCTGTGTCAGTTGTATCATTTTTGTGCATTTAACTTCATGTGCTCTCTTGTTTTCTCTTATCAGGGCCTTGGTGGCTGAGTGGTATAAAGCATCTCACCTCTGTCCATGTGGGTTCGAGTCTCGGGCTCAGCCAACATTTGCATGTGAGAAAGTTTGTCGCTTCCCGTAGATGAATAGTTTTTTTCCAGGGTTCCTCCTTACCAAATGTACTGCCACCACGTATAACCTATCATATGCTAAAAAATGGTATTATACCCACAAAGTTATAAACGCTCTTTCCTACCTCTTACCTGCAGTGGTTCAGTGGTTAACAAGTCAATATCCTGACTAAATGGGTTTGGGTTCAAATCTTGCCATCATCTAGGCTCTCTCTCACTCATGCATGTAAAATTCATATATACATGTATGGGCATATGCATGCTTTACCAGTTACTTGTCAATAAAATAAATGTTCAAGATTTTTACATTTGAAAAATATTGTCAGTTGTTTTATAATGTCATTACATAAAATCAGTAGTATTAGGCTTTATTCCATTATGGGGCTTTCTGGAAAATACATATTTATATGAAATGTGTGAATGTACAGTGATTGCCATAGAGAAGGAAAGTCAATTTTGGAACCTCCTCATTCCATTCTGAGACTTCAGTTTTTACTGCCACAGAGAATCTTGGCAGCCCTCTTGGCAGTAATGACATTTCCAAGTTTAAAATTGTGTCGGTTATCCATGGAAGGTGTTTCCTCCGTTGTTATATACCTGAAGCAGAGAGAGATCGAGATCTGCCTGTAATAAAATTAAAATTTTCAGATGTCTCAGAAAACGTGTGAAAATTTGGAAATGTTTTAAAAGAATTGTGAAATTTCAATTTTTTTGAAAATTTGCATATGCAAGATACCAAAGTTAACAGTGATCAAATGACCTCTTTTAGTGAGACCTACAGTTCGCCCATATCTTTATTAACTGTAGAATGCAATAGCACAAAGATTGGTGTCATAGTTCTCAAATATTAATAAGTTGTATGTGACTGAAAGAAACTTCTGGTTTCACATAGTTATGTGTGATGACTAAAGTTCAATAGCAGCTAGATCTGGAGTATTACAATTCCAGAATGCAGTAATTTGATGTGCTAGATGGTCAACCATGTAGGTATTTTTAACGGCAGCACTTTGATGTGCTAGATGGTCAGTCATGTATGTATTTTTAACGGCAGCACTTTGATGTGCTAGATGGTCAATCGTAGGTATTTTTAACGGCAGCACTTTGGTGCACTAGATGGTCAACCATGTAGGTATTTTTAATGGCAGCACTTTGGTACACTAGATGGTCACTCATGTAGGTATTCGTAATGGCAGCACTTTGGTACACTAGATGGTCAACCATGTAGGTATTTTTAATGGCAGCACTTTGGTGTGCTAGATGGTCAGCCATGTAGGTATTTTTAATGGCAGCACTTTGGTACACTAGATGGTCAGTCATGTAGGTATTTGTAACAGCAGCACTTGGATGTGCTAGATGGTCAACCATGGAGGTATTTTTAACGGCAGTACTTTGGTACACTAGATGGTCAGTCATGTAGGTATTTGTAACAGCAGCACTTTGATGTGCTAGATGGTCAACCATGGAGGTATTTTTAACGGCAGCACTTTGGTAGACTAGATGGTCAGTCATGTTGGTATTTTTTAATGGCAGCACTTTGATGTGCTAGATGGTCAACATGTAGGTATTTTTAACAACAGAATTTGGCAGCCACTTAAGAAATCACAGCACCAATCTAACAAAGCTTCATTTTCTAGGTATTACTTTGGTTTTAGGAATCTTCACGTGACTTAGTCAGACGACTTGGGTTATTATTATTGGGAACCATTGCATTTAAAAAAAATATGCCACAGTGACTTATTTTGCATGAGTGACTTGTCTTTAGGCTTATCGAAATATTACAACTGGTTTTCCTTGCAGGCATGTTATTTTCATGGAAGTTGCTTAGGGTTTTGCCCAGATAATTTGAAACTAACTCCAGAGGAAAGTAGGTCATAGAGGCCTATTTTTCTCATACTAGTGACATTGCTGTTTACAGTTGTAGGGTGGTCATTAGGTTATCATAGTGTTAAAATTATATTTTCATTGAGTTATATGTACATATAGAAATTTGGTAAATTCAGAAATTACTGCTTTTTCTTTGATTCATTGCAAAGCACAGATTATAATTGCAATATCAGACATACACGTTGACTGAGTCACTCTCTGCTTTAAATATTTAATTTTTGAATGGCTTTACTGTATTTTATTTTCTTAAGATCAAGCTGAGTACTACTGTGAAATCTTCTCTCAAAGGATTTTCAAATTATCATTTTAGGTGACAGAGATCATTCCATCCAAGACACTACCATCAAATGAAGCAGATCCCACCCTTGATGTAAGTACAAGACTACAGTAGTCCCCCTCTTGAATGGCCCCCAGACCAGCGGCCAACTGCTTCTTATGGCCAGAATCACTTGGCATCTACAAGTTCGTGTTCAAAAGTACCTCTCAACAATGGCCACCCCTCTAACACAACCAGCAGTTAGCACATTAGTACGTACATTACATATACTTGTCAGAGAAATTTAGTCCCCCTCTGGAAAGGTCACCCGTTTTATAAGGCCACTTTCCTGGTGCAGAAGGGGTGGCTGTATAAGAGAGGGACCACTGTAGTGAGAAAAACCACATCAGCAAAAGCATGACAGCCTTGTACCTGGATTATAGGTTTTCAGTATTAAAAAGACTAAACCTATGGGCACTTTAACAAAAGAAGGTTGCTATGTCACAAATTTACATCCGGGTCTCCACCAGAGGTACAATCTGGTCAGTCTTGCTAGAGAAGCTGCACTTATCCATTACAATATACATGATGGTGCACCAATCTTGTTCAGTAGGAGCATATTGTTATGTGTTTAGGCTGTCATAAACAGTAACAAGAAAAAAGTGAAGACAACAAGCCTTGTAAAATTTTACAAATAATTTTTTTTCCCTAGAAAAACAAGGGACTAATTAGGAAAAGAACTTACGGTTTTAAGAATCAAATCCAAAAATAATCCAAGAATAATCCAAGAACTAAAAATTAAAAGTCCTAATAATAAAATGTTCTAATGACTCTAAGTTCAAGTCCTGATTAAATCCATAATGGAACGCAATGACATGTGCTGTAATCAGTGTAGTACTGATGTCTCTACAGTTCTTTCTTGAACTACAGAAAATAATATACCAGTTTTTAATTACGAATAAAATTTCAGTAAATGTCTTTGTCCAAGATTTCTGTTTGAGCACTTAAATACTCTCATGGAAAAGAATTAATAATTCCAAAAAATAGAATTTCAACTCAAACTGGTCACAACAACAACAAAAAAACCGTACGTTCAAGTGTACAAAAGCCCAACTGAAATTATTTCTCAAAACATCACATCTGGCTACAGCACAAAACAGACACCCCGTTAAGGGTCAACCCAATATAGCCTCGATTTTACTCTAACTTACACAGTAAGAATGAATAAAACAAATAAAGAAAAGAAGTTGTTTACTGATTCTGAATTAAGGTCAGGAACTAGGTCAGTGTTAAGATACAAAGTTCTAATATTAGGTGTTTATGAAAAAAAAACAGGTCAAACTAATTTCTGGAAAATGTCAAATTCCAATAAATAAAATTACATTACAATAGCATGCAATGCAATGGAGTAAAAATAAAATAAAACTAACAAACAAACAATTAAATTAAATCAGATATAAATTAAATCAAATATACATAACAATATCCATAATAAAAATGCAATTAAATGGCATCCAGTTTATAATATTAAGTATATCTCTGATGAGGAGACAAAAAATGCGTGGAAAAGTAAGATCTTATCTACAGGCATAGATGGTAGGTCAATGAACGATTTGAACAATGCTATCATCTGCAGCAGACATTATGAAAATGGAGATTAAATAAATTTACCAACGATTATTTGGAAATCGGCAATGAAATCATGTGACCAGATGCCAATTCAACAGATTTATTGTCCAATGCCAGCTTTATTTTAGGAATGAAAGTGATTCTTCTCAAACTACTTCTCAACCCTTAACACATGAAGCCAGCCAAGAGATTTTAAATCACCAAATAGCTTACAAACGAAACTGACAGGTCTTAATACAGACCTTTCTAAACCACCATGATCCATCCAAATTTTAAATTCAAAACCAAGATAAAAATTTTTAAAAGATAATGACATTTAGATTTTTCACAAATCAGAGCAAGAGTACTTTATCTCAAGGTAATTGACAGTCAGATTTTCCCCCCAAAAGATAAAACCCCCGGAAATGTAAATGGTCAGCCCCTGACATTACTCATACTTTGCTTCAGTAGCATCATTATTATGATGATGGTTATGACGATGATAATAATGATGACGATAGCAAAATCAAATTGTAATTATGTTGTGTTGATTACTCTGTCGACTCATCCTTCAATGATTTTGCAACTCACGGTCAGGTTTACTCTTCGCTATATTGATTTTGCAACTCACGGTCAGGTTTACTCTTCACTATATTGATTTTGCAACTCACGGTCAGGTTTACTCTTCGCTATATTAATTTTGCAGCTCACGGTCAGGTTTACTCTTCACTATATTGATTTTGCAACTCACGGTCAGGTTTACTCTTTGCTATATTGATTTTGCAACTCACGGTCAGGTTTACTCTTCACTGTATTGATTGTTGACTTTTACCTTTGACGATACTTGGATGTAATGCAGTTATGTCACAACATCTTTTCTTAAAGCGTCCATACTTATCTACCTATCAAGGGCCATATTTCTAATCCAGTTCATTTCAGGTTACAATATGGGCTAATATTATTAACATTAAGGTCTTAAACGAGTTGGATAATGAGCAGGATCCATGCATACTAATGAGATGTCCATCTCTATGATTGGATGATCTTGTTAGCCACATTGTTAATTTCTGATTTTGATTAAACTTAGAATGTGTGCTCATATAATCAAGATCTGTGAATGATTTTGATAATATCCTGCACAAGTTCGATAATGAGGAAGATGCATGCACATTGAGGAGATGATCTGGTATTACATTGGCATAACTTGTTGCCACCAGTAAACCATATTTTTAATTCCACTTTGACTCATTTTAAAATTAAGGACTTTTATGGGTTCAGTAATGAGCATGGTCCATAGTAATAATGATATATGTATCTTTATAAAGAATGCAAAATCATATGGCAAATATCCAGCAAGGGATCACATGTGTCAAGGATTGATTAAGATAAATGCAATAAACTGACCACAAACAAGACTAAGATATTTTTGTAAAAATAATGTGGGAGTGCGAGAGGTACAGTTGAATTCAGGGAATCTCCAGCAAAAAAAGGTAGGGTTGTTATGTCTGTAATAAATTTAAAGGCTTAATTCCTGTAGAAACTGCCATGTAAAGTTTTGCAAACAATGTTTTTTTTTTGTTTTATTTGTTTGTCTTTTTTATGTTTTGTATTTGCCTTTGAAAAAGACTCTTTAAGAGGCAAAAGTGCTTAGGCTAGTCAGATACAAGTTTTGCACCATTCATTGTCAGTTTATTGCATATATATATATATATATATATATATATATATATATATATATATATATATATATATATATATATATATATATATATATATAATCAGGTTTGGATCAGACATGGAACATATACTTGTATCATCAAAATATTGGACTGTGTCAGTAATGAGTGAGGTAAATACAAAGTTTTTGAGGTGATCTTGTGTTCGATTTGCTGTGGAAGCCATAACACTTATCAAATTTTTATGAAATTTTGAATATGGAATTATATTATCAAGAATTTGGGTAATTTTGAAAGTAAGTTGGAACCATGCATATTAATGAGGTGATCTTGCATCTTATTGGTTGGCATACATTTAATCTGTTGAGTTTACCATCAAGTCCTGTCAACTTGATATAAATCTTGCAAGATATTTTAAGTATGATGTGTTGTTACAATGCTACACAAGTCTTCTTTTTGTTCTTACAATTCTACACAAGTCTTCTTTGTTCTTACAATACCTCAAAAGTCCTTTTTGTATTCTTACAGTGCTACACAAGTCCTCTTTTTGTTCTTACAATGCTACACAAGTCTTCTTTGTTCTTACAATACCTCAAAAGTCCTTTTTGTATTCTTACAGTGCTACACAAGTCCTCTTTTTGTTCTTACAATGCTATACAAGTCCTCTTTGTGTTCTTACCATGCTACACAAGTCCTCTTTTTGTTCTTACAATGCTACACAAGTCCTCTTTGTTCTTACAATGCCTCAAAAGTACTTTTTGTTTTTACAGTGCTACACAAGTCCTCTTTGTGTTCTTACAGTGTTACACAAATTCTCTTTGTTCTTACAATGCCTCAAAAGTCCTTTTTGTGTTTTTACAGTGCAACACAAGTCCTCTTTGTGTTCTTACAGTGCTACACAAATCCTCTTTGTTCTTACAATGCTACACAAGTCCTCTTTGTTCTTACAATGCTACACAAGTCCTCTTTGTGTTCTTACAAGCACTACACAAGTCCTCTTTGTGTACTTACAATGCTATACAAGTCCCCTTTGAGAAATGGTTAACTGTTGTACTAAGAATGGGAGCAATATCAAGCCTACTTGGACATCTTGGTATTCTATATGAGCAGGTGTGTCTTTTAAGGCAGTTTTCACTGTTTTTGAAAATACTTTGAGGATCCATCCTCAGTACATGTCTTAATATAAACTATTAATTGGCACCATATAACCAATACTGTGCTGTAAAACCTTGCACACACACAAACACACACACACACACACACACACACCCTGATTAACCAGGAATAACTTTCTTTGAAGGACCTACAGAAAAATGTGGACCTTAGTTCAGTACTCCTATTTCCGTCATCACCATCTTCATTATCATCATCACCAGTAGCAGCAGCAGAATCCTCTAGTATGACAACACAGACCCAGGAAGCCATGTATGTATAATCTAAATACAGTCTTCTTAATCTAATGCCTTTATATCTCTGGCCATATTGATCTGAGAATATCCAGGATGGTTGTTGGTGTTGGTCTTAGAACTGTTTCTGTATATAACTTAGGACAAAAAATACCATTAACACACAGCTATAACAGTTAGCAGTGATCCAAGTTGCAAGTTAAAAGTTGCATTTGCAATTAAAAATGTGTGTTTGCAAGTGAAATTTATTAGCAGCAATTGCTGAAATTTTACATGGGTGTTGAATGAAGACAGTCTTTCTATCTCACATTAAGAAATGGGGGCACAGACAACTAATTATGTTTCTCACAGACCGGAATGTTAATTTTATTTTGAATTTTTTTTCTTTACTTTTGTTGTATCACATGCAAAACATACATGCATCTATGCAGGTGTAAACCTGTTTGTTTGTTTGGGACATTTAATGCTATAAATGGCAGCTGTTGGAGGAAGAACCTGCAAAACCCCTGGGATGTACCATTGACCCACAGGAAGCTACTGGCAAGCTTTCTCACATAACCAATGCAAACATAGTTGAGAAGTCATTAATCTCCAAAGGTGAGTTCCTTATACCACTCGGCAACTCATAGTAAACTTGTACAACAATGAAAATGATATGATGCAATGCATAGTTTTGAGTGACCTATATAAAAAATTAAGCCTGGTGAGATTTCTTGGCAAATATTGTTTACTTAAAGAAAATTAACCCATAAATTAGCTGCTTTTAGTATTCCTCCACTACCCTAGTGTCATGTTTAAATTATGAAATCCGTAACAGTTACCACATAACTCATTCAACAACCTGGTAAAACTATTAAAAAAAACCCCCCAAAACAAAGGTCAAACAAAAAGGGAAACTTCCAGCAAAGAATTAGATTCTAAAATTATGTGAAAAAAAGAAAATAAAAACCCAAAACATTATCACTCAAGAAATCACTTGAAAGCTGAGACTTTACAAAGAGTAGTGACCAGACTTTTGGAGGAACAAGGTATGATTCTGGTCTTCACCTGCACTGTTAGAGTAATGCTATTGATTTGGGTTTTCATGCAGATAACTTGCTAGATATACAGTGTCAGAGATATTCCATTTCATCATGTTGATGGTCAACTATGATGACACTGTTGACCTACTTTAAATAGGCACAGATTGGTCTCATATCTATCAAACCTGACTGAAACTCGGCATGTTACTTATAGGCTGAGAACCAGACTAGTCACATGTAAAGGTGGTAGTTTGATGCACAAACCTAGTCTCAAAAGTCACATGTAAAGGTGGCAATTTGATGCACACACTAGTCTCAAATGTCACATGTAAAGGTGGCATTTGATGCACAAGCCTAGTCTCAAAAATCACATGTAAAGGTGGCATTTGATGCACACACTAGTCTCAAATGTCACATGTAAAGGTGGCTATTTGATGCACACACTAGTCTCAAAAATCACATGTAAAGGTGGCATTTGATGCACAAGCCTAGTCTCAAAGTCACATGTATAGGTGGCAATTTGATGCACACACCTAGTCTCAAAAGCCACATGTAAAGGTGGCATTTGATGCACACACTAGTCTCAAATGTCACATGTAAAGGTGGCAATTTGATGCACACATTAGTCTCAAAAATCACATGTAAAGGTGGCATTTGATGCACAAGCCTAGTCTCAAAGTCACATGTATAGGTGGCAATTTGATGCACACACCTAGTCTCAAAAGCCACATGTAAAGGTGGCATTTGATGCACACACTAGTCTCAAATGTCACATGTAAAGGTGACAATTTGAGGCACAAGCCTAGTCTCAAAAGTCACATGTAAAGGTGGCATTTTGATGCATAAGCCTAGTCTAAAAAATCACATATAAATGTGGCAATTTGATGCACAGGTCTATAGTCTCAAAAGTCACGTATAAAGGTGGCAGTTTGATGAACAAGCCTGAAGTCTCAAAAGTCACATGTAAAGGTCGCAGTTTGATGCACAAGCCTAGTCTCAAAAGTCACATGTAAAGGTCACAGTTTGATGAACAAGCCTGAAGTCTCAAAAGTCACATGTAAAGGTCACAGTTTGATGCATAAGCCTAGTCTCAAAAGTCACATGTAAAGGTCGCAGTTTGATGCACAAGCCTAGTCTCAAAAGTCACATGTAAAGGTGGCAGTTTGATGAACAAGCCTGAAGTATCAAATGTCACATGTAAAGGTGGCAATTTGATGCACAAGCCTAGTCTCAGAAGCCACATGTAAAGGTTGTTGTTGTTATAGGGTTTGACGCCATTTTTCAGCACAATATAGGCTATACATGGCGGCCAGTATTAATGGTGGAGGAAGAACCCAAGAAAACCTCGGAAAGAACCACCGACCCACGAGAAGCTACCGGCAAGCTTTCTCACATATCCACATTGGCCAAGCCCAAGACTCGAACCCACGCAGACAGAGGTGAGATGGCAGTGATCCGTGATGGAGAGTGCTTTAGACCACTCGGTCACTTGGGGGCCCCACATGTTAAGGTGGCAGTTTGATGCACAGGCCTACCATCTCAAAAGTCACATGTAAAGGCGGCATTTTGATGAACAAGCCTGAAGTCTCAAATGTGACATGTAAAGGTGGCAATTTGATGCACACACCTTGTTTCAAAAGTCACATGTAAAAGTGCCAATTTGATGCACACACTAGTCTCAAAAGTCACATGTAAAAGTGGCAGATTGATGCACAGGCATACAGTCTCGAAAGTCACATATAAAGGTGGCAATTTGATGCAACACTAGTCTCAAAGTCACATATATAGGTGACAATTTGATGCACACACCTATTCTCAAAGTCACATGATGTAAGTTTGGTTTTCAGTACATTTCTAAAGTGTGCTCAATTGACAATTTACACTTGGCAGAGTTTGAATTTTAGTAACAAATGTGACTATTTTATCTGCAACTTGCGAAACTGTTAAAAAATTGATTGAAGCAAAAATGGCCCATTTTTTTATCATTTCACTCAAAGTGAAGGTAAGTAAAACAGGTACAGAAATTAATTCATAATTTTATGCTTTACAAATATATTACATTATTAAATAAAACTTTGGTATGGTCTCATGATCGACATGGATTATGCCCTTGAAAATTATTTCATGTATTTCATCAAAGTCCTCAAAAAGTAAAAAATTCAATAGTGGCATGAACCCTGTGGTAAATAAGGCAGTTGTTTCATACACTGTTTGGATACACATTAGACTTTGAACCATATTTGCTAGTATACATGGAGTATCCTTGAGAATGGTAGATCCAAGTGTTAGAAGTCAAGGTCACTGTGTGAATGGATGTTTATCTGTGTGTTGGGGGGCAATTTCATGAGTGGACTGCTTCTTCTGTTTTATATATGGATTCCTATCAGATCTGTTTTATATGTGGATTCCTATCAGATCTGTTTTATATATGGATTCCTATCAGATCTGTTTTACATATGGATTCCTATCTGATCTGTTTTGCATATGGATTCCTATCTGATCTGTTTTGCATATGGATTCCTATCCGATCTGTTTTATATATGGATTCCTATCCGATCTGTTTTATATTTGGATTCCTATCAGATCTGTTTTACATATGGATTCCTATCCGATCTGTTTTACATATGGATTCCTATCCGATCTGTTTTATATATGGATTCCTATCAGATCTGTTTTATATATGGACTCCTATCAGATCTGTTTTACATATGGATTCCTATCAGATCTGTTTTATATATGGATTTGTATCAGATTTAGCAAGAATTAGTTGAATTGAAAAATTGTATTGTAAAATTGTTAGAGGAGAGAGTTACAGGAGTTGTTTTGGCTGTGCTACAAAAGCTATAGTGACATTGTCAAAGGAAAGGCTGTACATTTACATATTTTATTCCCTACAATGACAATGATGTTACCCTTGGGCGTCCTTTCAGTTGCCATACTTTTGTTAAAGTCTGCATGTATGTCAGCTCATGCACATGTTAGGTATCCATGTTTAATATACCCACATTTATTTTTAGTATTTAGTCCCACATAAACCTCCAATTATTTTTAGTTATTTTAATAATCCCACATAAACCTACATTTATTTCTAGTTACTTTAATAGTACCTCTTAAACCTACATTTGTTATTAGCCATTTTTAAAGTGCTACATAAACCTGCATTTATTTGTAGTTATTTTAATAGTTCCACATAAATCCAAATTTATTTTTAATTATTTGAATAATACTACATTGATCTTCAATTAGTTATAGTGATTTTAAAATACTTCATAAACCTACATTTATTTCTAGTTATTTCAATTGTCCCTGATAAACCTACATTTATTGCTAATTATTTATAAAGTACTACACAAACCTACATTTATTTCTAGTTATTTCACTAGTCTCTGATAAGCCTACATTTATTATTAATTATTTTAAAAGTCCCCAATAAACCTACATTTATTACTAGTTATTTTAATAGTGTTGCATAAACCTACATTTATTAATATTCATTTTTATAGCCTCTGATAAACCTATTTATTACTAATTATTTTAATAGTCCCACATAAACCTACATTTATTACTATTTATTTTAATAGCATCACATAAACCTACATTTATTTCTAGTTATTTTAATAGTGTCAAATAAACCTATGTATATTTCTAGTTATTTTAGTAGTACCACACAAATTGTAATTAAGTTTTAGTACGTGTATAATCTTGTACGGAATGAGACAGGTTTATCATGATGTCATGTCATGTCACATAGACCTTGTCATTTTCATTCAGTCTCGGTATGGTGCCAGTAACAGCTGTTCACATGACTCATTTAAATTGCAAGAAACTACCCCATTTAGTATTTTTAAATCAAACTGCAAACAACATGCTGTCACAAATATGATGGCAAGACAGGGTCTGTGTTCTACTCCTAACAAACTGCAAACACCCAGCTCAGCCTGCTTATTATGTGATGGCAGATCTGCATATGTACAGTCTGAGGCTGGACTTTAAACATGTATATGTGGTAGTGTCATTGGAGTAAATGTCAAAAGCAACCCAGATTATAGATCTACACCATCTGTCACATGGATTATTTAATATCCGGAAATTTTTTATCAACCTAGGAATCAGTCAGTTTTTTACATGAAATTTAGCAGTCACAGCAAAATTGTTTGCCATTAAATATTGATATGGGTGGTATAATAATAATAATAATAATAATAATAATAATAATAATAATAATAATACTTTGTATATAGGTAACTCAATTAATGCAATACTGCTCTCCCTTGAAGCCTTCTGCTTAAAATGTAGAAACATTATATACAATATTTACAACATAATATCGTGGGTCGGTGGTTCTTCCCGGGGTTTTTCCTCCACCATTAATACTGGTCGCCATACATAGCCTATCGTGTGCTGAAAAATGGCGATAAACCCCACAACAACAACAACTACAACATAATATAAAGTGTCAGGGTGATTCTGGCAAAATAATTATCATAGCACCTGTTATCTCACTAAATGTGGACCTATTTAGGCAAAGATTCCTTAATTAATTTCAAATTTAGGGGATTGTTTTATTGTATGCAGCAGTTTTGTTTTGAAAGTCACTGATGGTTGCTAGAGATTATTTTAGCGACTGAATTTCCTAACAAAAGAACATCCAGAAATAAATGTGTCAAGCTTTTATTACTTCGACAATAAACTTTCCAAGAAAGATGGAAAGACATTAATAATTGATTATTGTTATAATGGGTTAAATAGGATCCTGGCATGTTAGGGAAAAAATGTATTGACTACTTGGAAATGTCTACTGCCAGTATTATAGTGATGTGTGTTGCAATACACTATGAGTTTGTGTATGTTGAAATGCATTATTAATGTGTGTTGCAATACTTTAATAGTTGATGTTTGTTGAAATACAATATTGTTGTGTCATGAAATACATTAATAGTTGATGTATGTTGAAATACAATATTACTGTGGAATGAAATACATTAATAATTGATGTATATTGAAATACAATATTATTTTGTGATGAAATACATTAATAGTTAATGTATGTTGAAATACATTAATAGTGAATGTGTGTTGCAATACAGGGATGGTAATAACTTCAATCTGTTGTATATTTTTCCACTTCCAAACAAATATGTAGTCCTTCATTAATGATATGTTTGTTACCATTTCTTTCAAACCAGTTTAAGTTCTACTCCAGAGCTAATTGAGACAAGCTATGTTGAACCAATCAGTGAACAGCAGAGGACCAATCAAACATCAGAGTTGACACCATTAAAAACGATTTCAACAGTTTTTGTAGAGTTGTCACATGACTCTGTAACCTCAGAAACACAGGAAGTCTCAGTATTGGAAAAGCTTGTGACAGAGCAGATTTTGCAGAGGTAAGTGTATTCGCCCAGCAACCTGATAAACACAGGAAACCTTTTGTATTGGGAAAGCTTCTCACAGAACAGATAATACGAGGTCATGGTAAGTGTTAGTAAGGCTGTGAAAATTAAAAGTTTTGTTGTTGTTGTAAATTACAGTTTTAATAACAGTTAAATATTCCTGTAATGTTATCATGCAAAGTAAACCCTCAATTTTGCAACATAATAAAATTTGGCATATAATCCAAATACTGAATATACATATTAATGAAGAAAATTTGGCATATAATCCAAATGATTGTGTCAAGGATATGTTGAATGTAACAAAGGTGGGGAATCTAATGATTTTTGTTCATTTGTTTAGCACTACTATACAGCATCTAGTTAGTCAAGTGGTCTGCTTTGTACTAGAACAGAATATAGCAATTATTTAAAATAATTGAAAATATAGCATGGAAATATTTCATTAGACATGGACAGTCTATGTGAGTAGGAACGGCTGGAAAGTCTATATTTATATGCATGTGTCTTGTCATAGCATATTATCATATAAACTTTCTGTTAACTTCTCCTTTTCCATGTGATAACTTCAGTTCTACAGCATTTACCTTTGCCAAGCTCAATGGGTAAGCTCTCGATAAAGGTCAAAGGTTAATGTTGCTGTGACATTGAGAAGATAAATGGTTCCTGCATAATAATATTAGTTCAGCATTTCAGATCTGGATATGGATGAGACTTTGTGGATAACTTGCATCCAGGAGAAGGAAAATGCCTTTTTATGTTGGGGTTGGGGATGGGGTCAGAGATCAAGGTCACTGTTGGGAAAAAGAAAAATGGTTTTTACACCATAACATTAGTTCTGCATTTCAGAGATGGATCAAACTTGTTGAATGCTTCACTAATTGTAAAGAAGAAACTCCTCAATTTTAGGGCAAATGGTCAAAGTTCAAGGTCATTATGACAGAAGAAAAATGAACTCAGCACAAAAAATTTCAAGTTCTTGATTGGGTACCTCCACCAAAGTTTGTTGATGACTTGCATGTTACATAAGAAAGAAACCTATTGTTTTGAGGTCATAAGGTCAAGGTCACTGTGACTGAAAGAAACAATTAATGGCTTTTACAGGGCAACTTGTTTTCTGGAGTACGTTTCTTGACCTTGTAGTTGGTGTGCATTTAGGTTAATAAAGAAAATTGTCGATTTTTGGGGTGATCAAAATAGGTGGAGTCACAATCACATTAAATCTAATAAAAAGAAACTTGTTTCTGCAGAGTGTGTGTGTGATTTGGATTTTTAATGTAGCTTTAAATTTTTTGAAGATATATTGCTGTTGAATCTGCAGTGTGGCAGTTTATATAGATGTCTAGCACTGGGGCATCATGTAGCATGATGTCTCACCCAGTCACATTGTCCTGACACCATGCCTATCAGTCCTAACACAAACCTCTTAATGCTGAGTGACAAATGAGGCAGCAGCTCGGGCCAAGGTTCAAATCCGAGGCAGATGCTATAACCCTTAGGCTACCGGAGCAGTGTGGTTTCTGCATAGTAATTTTACTTAAAACCACATATCTTGAATAGTGAATAATACATATAATTCATCAAGCAGATCAAAAAATTAAATCTTTTTATGAGTGGCAATGCTTCGAGTGACAGTGCTATGAATGGCAATGCTACGAGTGACAGTGCTACGAGTGGCAATGCTATGAGTGACAATACTATGAGTGGCAATGCTACGAGTGACAGTGCTATGAGTGGCAATGCTATGAGTGACACTGCTATGAGTGGCAGTGCTACAAGTGACATCACTAATAAGTTTATCACCCATGAGATGAAATATATTCATTATTCACAAAGACAGCAAACTTCTCTCAGATGTATAGGCTTAACATTATGTGTAACAGAATGAAGTAGTAGATTTCTTATTGTATCCAGTGCAATAATGTCAGCTGTTTACTGTTTATGTTCTGTTGTATCTCTTGTTTATTCACAATGAAAATATCAGCGGTAGCATAATTGTGTTCCCTAATTCATAGCAAAACTATAACAACAAAAAAGGTGTTGTGGCATTTGAACCTGGTACTTAGTGTGTCAAACGACAATGCTTACCTATACACTAACCAGGTGACACAATGGCAGTTATCAATATTCTGTGATCATAATGTTATCATTATCACCATAAAGAAAAAATTGTTTTAACAATTCACTCCAGTGAAATATCAAATTATTTTTTTGAAAATCCACTAATTCATGGGTTTGCATGCAGTAAAACTATAACGTAATGTCATATGTAATAATTCACACGACAAGATCTCAAAATTCTAAACCAGGTAAAATCAATGAATTATTGATGATGAATTGTTAGTATAATTGGTTACAATCGAATCAGCCAAGATGTCGTAAATTATATTACTGGCCCTTTGTCATAGGTAACAAGTTAACGTTGTTCATCATAACAAGTCCTCTGTTGTTTGAAATATGCTATACATGTCCAGTTCTAATCTTCTAGTTGTGGCTGTGGGATTTATATTTTTTTTATCAATAAAAAAAGAAAATTCATACTTTATCCACAATTATAATAGATCAAAATTTGCAAGACATACAATTGTTTACTTCAGTAAATATCCCCATTGTTTATAAAATCCTCTTTTTTTCTTCTCCTTCAAACGATGTGTAGGGTGGGTGATTTTCCACCTAAACTTTTAAGTTCTAGAATAGACCCTGTATTTGATGTCTTTGAAACAGTGGGTATTTAAGAGAATGAGAAAATTTTGTTATAGCATGAAGTAATTGTTACAGTATTTTATCTTAAACAGTGACATACATAGTGCAGTAACCAGTCCCATATCACAGACCTCATCTGATATACCAGTAGATATAACACAGTCCCAGTCAGAAGAGGCATCTATAATACAGTCCCAGTCAGAAGAGGCATCTATAACACAGTCTGCCCTCCCAGAAGAGCCATCAGGAATCCATGGCAAAGTCCTTTTAGATGAGAAAATAATCACTTCAGAGGTGAGTATAAAAGAAAGTGGAAAAATAACATAGTCGATTTTTAATGTGAATATTGTTCTAATATATGATGTATCATATTCAATAATACTCCTTAAGTCAAAAATAGAGACTGTTCATATCATCTCCATCACTACTATTCTACTATTGCAGTCTTACTGGCTTCCACTCAGTCATTAATATTGTACTCCTGCAGTCTTACCAGCTTCCACTCAGTCATTAATATTGTACCCCTGCAGTCTTACCGACTTCCACTCAATTATTAATATTGTATGCCTGCAGTCTTACCAGCTTCCACTGAGTCATTAATATTGTACCCCTGCAGTCTTACCAGCTTCCACTCAATCATTAATATTGTACGCCTGCAGCCCTGCTGGCTTCCACTTAATCATTAATATTCTATGCCTGCAGCCATACTGGCTTCCACTTAATCATTAATATTCTATGCCTGCAGCCATACTGGCTTCCACTTAATCATTAATATTATATGCCTGCAGCCATGCTGGCTTCCACTCAATCACTAATATTCTACACCTGCAGTCATTCTGGCTTCCATTCAATCATTAATATTCTACCCCTCTATTCCTGAACGCCATACTGACTTCCATTCAATCACTAATATTCTACCACTGCAGCCTTACTAGCTTCCACTCAATCTCTAGTGCTCTTGTATTTTACTTTGACTTAAGATTACTAAAGTAAGTCATTAGAATGGGATTATTTTATAATTTATTGTGCTCCACTGCTTGCTGAGGGTCATCTTGATTTACTCCCACTGCGTGCATAGGGTCATATTGATTTACTCCCACTGTTTGCAGAGGGTTGTCTTGATTTACTCCCACTGCTGGCAGAGGGTCGTCTTGATTTACTCCCACTGCTTGCAGAGGGTTGTCTTGATTTACTCCCACTGCTTGCAGAGGGTTGTCTTGATTTACTCCCACTACTGGCAGAGTTTTGTCTTGATTTACTCCCACTGCTTGCAGATGGTCTTCTCGATTTACTCCCGTTGCTTGCAGAGGGTCATCTTGAGTTACTCCCACTGCTTGCAGAGGGTCATCTTGATTTACTCCCACTGCTTGCAGAGAGTCATCCTAATTTACTGTATATACTAGCTTTAGAGCATAGTCCATTAGCAAACTACATAAACCCTGATCATCCATTGCATAAGGCACTTTTTTTGTTCTATGGATTACTGTAACAACTGCAGAGACCCAGATCTGCCAGCACATCGTGTTATCTGTTCCTGGTGTGTGCAGTTTACAGTGGACTCGGCTTACAAGCGAGTATATGCTTTAGTGCTTTTGGTCACATAAAGTTTGTTACCAATCGTTTATAGAATTCACTGAATTAAATATGGTAGGCTTAATTGTATGCATATGTTGATGACCTGATTTGTCTTTTTTTCAGGTCATTACAGCAGTTTTTCACTGTTTTACATGTGTTGGAACTTTTTGGGCTTGGGGTAGACAGATGAAATTTTGGTAGGCTTGTTTTTATTTTTATGTAGATGACCTATTAGATTTTCAGGCCATTACTGCAGTTTTTCAGTGTTTTAGATATGTTGGAACTTTTTGGACATCGGGTAAACACATGCAATTTGGTAGGCTTGTTTTTGCTTTTTTGGATGACCTAATTAGATTTTCAGGACATTACAGCAGTTCCTTAGAAAATTACAATGTTTTGTGATTTTTTTAAAATATGTATATGTTGATGACCTGGTTAGAATTTCACGAAACTATGGCAGTGTTTCAGACCATTTCTAATTTTAAAATTCTTTTTTTAAAATATATTTTGTTTTGCATTGTATGCATACCATATGTTTTAGTCACAAATCAAGTTGTGCATATGTATTGATACAAGTGAATTTGTTCTTATATTTGCATATTTGTTGATTGGTCATTATTATATTTTACTTGGTGTGACTTTGCAGCCACTTATCTGTTAGTCAGTTCTCCATGTACTTCATCTGTAATAACTGAGAAGATGATCAAATATTTCTTGTTTTTTGGGTTGAGATGGGAATATGACAAGAATGGTTTTTGGATCCTGGATTCAGTTCTCCTTTAAAGAAAGTGGGGTGGTTCAAGGCCACATTCTAATTGGTACATATATACATCATGCACTTTTGTGTGAACGCTAATTGAATGATGGTGGTTACATTTGGTACAATGTTTCATGAGGATAAGCTATATACCAAAATATTTTGGATCCTTGCTACAGCCCAGTATATGGAGAGTGGCTGGGTATGTAGTCATACATGAGGAAGTGTTCATATTTGCCGTTGCTTCCATTTCTAGCTACTATGTGAAATTCCACATGAAGATCAAAACATGACCTCCAGGGGAAACAAGTTAGTGAAAGTGTATTCATGCTTTTAGCCTATTAGTTGATATTTTCCATCTTCCACATTCCATGGGAATACAATGTCTGATTGGTGTTTTGACCTATTTTGTATTTAAATGAAAAAGATAGAAAGAAAACTTCATCTGGACTATTTATCATGCCTGATTCAAAGATACATTTTATATTTACTACAGGAAATTACTGAACCTCTAAAAGCAGGTGAAGAACCAGTCAACACAGGGGCAGATAAACCAGAAGATTTTCCATCTTTCAATGAGTGGCTTGCTGAACAGGAGAAAACCAAACATGATGGTAAGAACCAGTTCAAAGTTTAAAAAGGAGTGTATAGCACAGCTAAAGCAAAGTTCAGTTTTGACCTACTAGAGCCCAAGGATCAAATCATGTGTGATCAGTGGTTCTTGTTGTTGTTGTTGTTGTTGTAGGGTTTAACGCCATTTTTCAGCACACGATAGGCTATACATGGCGGCCAGTATTATGGTGGAGGAAGAACCCGAGAAATCCACGGAAAGAACCACCGACCCTTGAGAAGCTGCTGGCAGGCTTTCTCACATACCCACATTGGCCGAATCCGAGACTCGAACCTACGCAGACAGAGGTGAGATGGCAGTGATCCATAACGGAGAGCGCTTTAGACCACTCGGCCACTCGGGGCCCCAATGGTTCTTGTAGGTTCTTTGGAATAAGGTTGTAGATTATGTTATGTTGTTGTAGGGTTTAATGCCATTTTTCAGCACACGATAGGCTATACATGGCGGCCAGTATTATGGTGGAGGAAGAACCCGAGAAATCCACGGAAAGAACCACCGACCCTTGAGAAACTGCTGGCAGGCTTTCTCACATACCCACATTGGCCGAATCCGAGACTCGAACCTACGCAGACAGAGGTGAGATGGCAGTGATCCATAACGGAGAGCGCTTTAGACCACTCGGCCACTCGGGGCCCCAATGGTTCTTGTAGGTTCTTTGGAATAAGGTTGTAGATTATGTTATGTTGTTGTAGGGTTTAATGCCATTTTTCAGCACACGATAGGCTATACATGGCGGCCAGTATTATAGTGGAGGAAGAACCCGAGAAATCCACGGAAAGAACCACCGACCCTTGAGAAACTGCTGGCAGGCTTTCTCACATACCCACATTGGCCGAATCCGAGACTCGAACCTACGCAGACAGAGGTGAGATGGCAGTGATCCATAACGGAGAGCGCTTTAGACCACTCGGCCACTCGGGGCCCCAATGGTTCTTGTAGGTTCTTTGGAATAAGGTTGTAGATTATGTTATGTTGTTGTACGGTTTAATGCCATTTTTCAGCACACGATAGGCTATACATGGCAGCTAGTATTAATGGTGGAGGAAGAACCCGGGAAAGAACCACCGACCCACGAGAAGCTACTGGCAAGCTTTCTCACATCCTCACATTGTCCGAATCTGAGACTCGAACCCATGCAGACAGAGGTGAGATGGCAGTGATCCGTAACGGAGAGCGCTTTAGACCACTCTGCCACTTGGGGCCCCCTACAGATTATGTTCTATAAACAACCTAAAAACTCCCAAGGAATCTATTAGGAGACTAACTTCACCAAACTACATTGTACAGTTAATATAAAATTAAAAAAATTTGATACTGCAACCAATATCTTATTTTACTGTTATGATTCTAGGTATTAAAATATGTAACAGAAAGAAATGAAACAAACAATTTAAGTAAAATAAACAAATTATTTGTTTCTCTATTTAAAAAAAGTAAAATTCAAGACACGCTTTAAGTGTTGTGAGTTAAATCCCAAATAATCCTAAATGTGTTATCACAAGTGCAAAAGCATCCAATGTTCCAAATTAATTCCAGTAGTCTTGAATGTCCTGATGTATGAACAGTGATGCTAAAAAGATTGTCCGAAGGAGTTCACAATAATTTAAACATAGTCAATATAAATCCTAAATTAAATGAGCAATTTTGTAATTCCAATGACAGTTTTAAATAACTGTAAATTCTGATCACAGATGGATTCCCAGAGACTGATCCAAAACATGAATGAAGGACTTTTTTATTAAATCCCTATTTATATATATTTTCACTTTACCTTGATGTATATCATTCCTGTGGAAAATTCCAGTTTATTGTATTAATTCTAAGTATTGTAATTTATTGTAACAATTGCCTAATTGTAAACAAGACTGAGCCTAGAATGTTCTGAACTCAAATTCTATGTAAACATTTTATTTACTTCTTACAATCATGGACAAAAGTTAGTTATGTAAATGATCTATTTACAAATGACCATTTTCTTAAAGGACAACATGCACTCATGGACAATAGTTAAGCTAACAGTAAAGATATGAATAACATTGCTAGTAATAACACTTTAGTTTCCCATTATTATTTTGTCCTGGAGGCCAGGGTAAGGCAGATGAGTTATCCCTGGCTTACCTAGGCATCTTGTTTTTCTTAATCCTAACTGGGAATCAAGTCCGTACTAATGACATCTGTCATATAAATAATTGGGAATCAAGTCCATACTAATGAGTAGCACATAAATGTAGATATGTCATAGAAATAATTGGGAATCAAGTTCATACTAATGAGTTCTGTCATAGAAATAATTGGGAATCAAGTCCATACTAATGAGATCTGTCATAAAAATAATTGGGAATCAAGTCCATACTAATGAGATCTGTCATAAAAATAATTGGGAATCAAGTCCATACTAATGAGATCTGTCATAAAAATAATTGGGAATCAAGTCCATACTAATGAGTAGCACATAAATGTAGATATGTCATAAAAATAATTGGGAATCAAGTCCATACTAATGTAGATATGTCAAAGAAATAATTGGAAATCAAGTCCATACTAATGAGCAGCACATTCATGTTGATCTGTCATATAAATAATTGGGAATCAAGTCCATACTAATGTAGATATGTCATAAAAATAATTGGGAATCAAGTCCATACTTATGAGAGCTGTCATAAAAATAATTGGGAATCAAGTCCATACTAATGAGTAGTACATTCACATAGATCTGTCATATAAGTATTTTGTATCAACCTTGCTCAGGGTATACAAGACAGTGATTATTGACTGCCTGTCAGCCACATAGTCATAAAAATTAATAAATTTTATCAGGAATTATCTCAGCTGTATTATCAGAATGCTTAACAGATGTATCTTTTATACAGTAGCAGAATGCATGAAAGAGGTATCTTTTATACAGTAGTAGCATGCATGACAGTTTTTGTTTATAGAGTAGCAGCATGCATGACAGATATCTTTTATACACTAGCATGCATGACAGTTATCTTTTACACAGCATGCATGACAGAGGTATCTTTTATACAGTAGCAGAATGCATGACAGAGGTATCATTTATACAGTAGCAGAATGCATGACAGAGGTATCTTTTATACACTAGCAGAATGCATGACAGAGGTATCATTTATACAGTAGCAGAATGCATGACAGGTATATTTTATACACTAGCAGAATGCATGACAGAGGTGTCTTTTATACAGTAGCAGAATGCATGACATATCTTTTATACAGTAGCAGAATGCATGACAGAAGTGTCTTTTATACAGTAGCAGAATGCATGACAGAGGTGTCTTTTATACAGTAGCAGAATGCATGACAGGTATATTTTATACACTAGCAGAATGCATGACAGAGACATCTTTTATACAGTAGCAGAATGCATGACAGAGGTATCTTTAAATATGCAGTAGCACAATGCATGACAGAGGCATCTTTTCTATAGTAGCAGAATGCATGACATGTGTCTTTTATACAGTAGCAGCAGGTGAAGTGATGGCAGCACGATCAGCCACAAGAATGTTTTTTGCTTAAGGTTTTTGAAAGACAAAATGATGACAAGAATTTATGTTCAAGTTTTTAAGATTCTTATAATGGTTAGGTTTAAACTCTTGAAATAATTCTAACAAAGACAAGATGTTTTGCTTGAAATTTTTAAACTTATAATAATGACACATATTTGTTATGAAATTTTTAAAAGACTTATGATGATGTTAAGATTTTATGTTGAAGTTTTCAAAACACTTGTAACAATAAGATTTTGTGTGAATTATTTGAAAGACCTGTAACACAGATCAAAGTGCAGTTTGTAGCCAAGGATAGTGTTCTGTAGAATCTATGTAATTTTAGTCTATATATAGTCTCATTTCCTTAAATTTTTCAATTATTAGTCAAACCAGAAGGTGATAAGAAGCACCTGAAACAGGGGAGGCGAGGAAATTATGCCTCACGAGAATGTGGAGCAAAAATACTAGCCAGCAATCCAGAGGCTGTCAACGCCAAATCCATGCTCAACAGCAACAAGGACGAGTACATGATAAATCCGTGTAAAGCCAAAAAATGGTGAATTGTTATTACATTTTTAGTCATATGAACTTGATATCATGTTTTTGTTTGTTGCATTTATTACATTACATTATTGGAATCATAATTAACTTACTTAGTACTATTTAGAAGATAGAAGAGAAAAACTGGCTTGAGCTATTCCTCATTTTCTCTATCCCTTTTTAAAAAATGGGAATACCTGAAGAATAAAACATGTATTTCAGCATATTAATGTATTTAGATGATAGCAATATGTAAAAATAATATTGTAGTCCTCTGGTATATTATTATTAACAAACTTAAGGGTTCCCATGTATGTCAAGAAAAGCTGGCATCTTGTATCGCATTACAACAATGTCCAGATACCTTTTTGACCTTTTCTCATTTCTTCTGTCTTTGACTATTTTTGTTGTAATTAGGTTTTAAATGTGTGCAGCCAAGTTTGTTCTGGATGAAAGTTGATAATGCTTTAAGATTAGGGTTCACTTAGAATCTTAAATAACATTTCAGATCCTAGGAAAGAAATCAGACACTTTTGCAAACTTGCAAAAAAACTAAATCTGTCAACATAAATTTTCTTCAGTGCAATACTTGATTGGAGATAGTAAATATTAGAATGATATAGATCACTGAGAAATATTCTGTTTTTCAGGTTTGACCTTGAGCTTTGTGAGCCAATTCAATTTCAGAGTGTGGAGATTGCCAGTTTGGAAATGTTCTCCTCCCAGCCTAAGACAGTCAAGCTTTACATTAGTGACAGGTTGGTGTTTACAATCATGGAGTTTGTAGTCATAACAGTACTACTCTAGTGACAGCTTGGTATTTACAATCATAGAGTTTGTAAGTCTTAACAGTCGTACTCTAGTGACAGGTTGTTGTTTATATTCATAGAGTTTGTAAGTCATGGCAGTCATACTCTCGTTTGACAATTACAGTTGGCAAAGGTAGCATTCTACACCAAGCTACCACCGCTATCATGTTTTAGTGATTGACAAGATTCGCATGCTATATCTAGTTACCATCAGCTGTCATTTTACTGATTGACCGAATAGGCATGTTACACCCAGCTACCACCAGCTGTCATTGTTTATTGACCGAATGGCATGTTACACCTAACAACCACCAGCTGTTATTGTTTATTGACAAAAATGGCATGCTACACCTAGCTACCACTGACTGTCTTTGTGTGCTGATTGACAAAATTACCATGCTACACCTAGATACCTGCTGTCATTGTTTATTGACATTTCTATTAGACCTCTGTCCAGTCTCAATATGGGCTATGTACGACTTGTTACATAATTTTTTCCCTTGATATGAAGCTTGTCTGGTTATTAACCCTTTATCTCATACAAGCGTCTTTTGACGCCTTTACTCCATTCGCATGGAAGCGCTTTTTGACGCCTGTTGTAAACACCTGCTGTAAACATCAGCCATTTTGAGCTGGTTTTCTTAGCACCACCTTCAGGGAAAACCACCCTATTAGATACTACATTCATTTCTGCGAATGACAATTACGTCAGATCACGTGGTCGCTATGTATGCACTGGTCGATATCTGCTATTTAAAGGAACTGGGTTGTAATCTCCACTCTCCAAAATGGCGGTCGCGGATTTCATTCAGTACGTACGAAGTTTTCAAGATTAGAATAACAACTATGAAAGATTCAATAACTTAGGTAAAGGCTCTGATATTGATGTAGGCAGCAATTAGTTTTTATAAATTATCAAATTCAGATGACTTAGTGATGTAGACGCAGACGAAAACCTTGTAAATTTCGAGTATCGGAAATGGCAGCTATGGTTGGTCACGCGGCTTCACTGACATGACAGTGAACGAGTTCTCTCTCGATTTTGAAGCACATAAAAAATTCTTCCGTGAAAAATAATTACACAGCTATAACACTCGGACTTTACTCTTAAATTTTTCCACATGTAATAGATGTGTACCAAAAATGTAAAATGGTTAAAATTGCTGTTAAACGTAACATACACTACATTGCTTAACAGTTCACAGGCAGGATTTCATTCAGTACTTACGAAGTTTTCACGATTAGAATCACAACTATGAAAGATACAATAACTTAGGTAAAGGCTCTGATATTTATGTAGGCAGCAATTAGTTTTTATTGATTATCAAATTCAGATGACTTAGTGATGTAGACGCAGACGAAAAACGTAAATTTCGAGTATGGGAAATGGCAGCTACGGTTGGTCACGTGGCCTCACTGACATGACAGTGAACGAGTTCTCTTGATTTTAAAGCACATAAAAAATTCTTCCGTGAAAAATAATTACACAGCTATAACAATCGGACTTTGCTCTTAAATTTTTCCACATATAATAGATGTGTACCAAAAATGTAAAATGGTTAAAACTGCTGTTAAACGTAACATACACTACATTGCTTAATAGTTCACAGGCAGACCTATGTGTATGCTGTCGACTAGGTAATAGGTGTTCTGTTTATATCGTGCTGCACTTTGTCACTATGCTCTATGAGTTAAAGGGTTAAGTAGAATTTTACATTGGTTGTCTAAACATAGGTTGTTTTCAATAACATAAAAGTTCACATTGTTATAACCTCACTGCACTTTCTTAATTCTGTAAAAGTTTTATTATGAACTGAAAATTCTTACTGAATAACGGTAAAATTTAAAGAGATAATCCTTGTTTTTATTTAAAAATGCTATGCTTTTTTAGACCCAAGCTTTGGCTCTCAATAAATTGATAATAAATGCTTTATCTCGCTGCATTAGCAGTTAACATGACAGTTATTACTTACTTGCAGTTAGTGACAGGGTTCCCACGCTACTGGGAAATCGGGGAAAAAGTCGGGAGAAATTATATTTTTTTTCTCACAACCATGAAAAGTTCATTTTTGCAAATATTGACGAAAGTTGGGGAAAACATGGGAATTTTCCTCAACAACTTGACGCCCCAAACAGTTACCTAATTGAATCGTAACTGAACTGATTATTGAGTTAAATTTATCGAGTTCTAACCAGAATATTATGAGGTTGGCAGTATGGATTATTTGGCTGCTTGCCATAAATATACTTGTTGAGACAATCCAAATGCTCAGTGGATTAGATTCATCTAGTAGACTTTTGTTTCACAGACAGCTCAATATCTGTATTTTTTTTCTTCATGGAAGGTATGAAAACCAGTCTAGCATCACAAGAGGCCAACATGGTGGTGTTAAAGCATAGCAGCTTAGCGGGTCGGCTAGCAAACTTTAAACGTTGTTAAAACGAATTATACCTGCATGAAATCAATATGAAAACTTTATTTTCCCAGAAATTGTGAATATTAAAATTGTTATGTCTTTAATCTGCTGAAAGATGATAAAACTAATGCGTTGATGCAATTTGAGCTGGTACTAGTGATTTCAATTGCTAGTGGCATAAGCACACATAATCTCGCTATGGTCATTTTCAAATATAGTAGAAAAAATATTAAATGAAAGTCATATGCTGGTTAAATTTTTTAAATAAAAAACGAAAGAGCACAAATTTCTCTACATTTATTCTGAACACAAATTCCGGGGTTTTGTTGTGTCACGTGACTACCATGTTGATATGTGCTCTCTCACTCAGGGAGCATACGAAGCAGAGAACCAGACTACTCGGCTTGATGAATCAGACTGGCCAAGTTTCTTGTAGTTCTCGAAATAAATATGTTGCGAATTATATGTTCTTTCTGGCTTTTACAAAATGTTTCAGATTGTCATTTAATATAATTGAAATTTTATACAACAACATTAAAAAGGAGTTTGTTGTTGATATCACGTTGCTATTGGACTTCTAATGTCATTGTTTGAGATTTATGAAGTCATTTGACTATTAACGCAACTGGCGAGTACTGGGTCAGGTTTCATCTATGTTGACTTTCATCTAGTCTGTCAGCAGATTATACAGATAACAAATATAACAATTATAATACATGTCAATTTTGAGAAAACAAATAATTTTCCTATCGATTTCATGCAGGTATAAAGTCGATTTAACATGCTTAAATTTGCTAAGCCTGCTATCTTATGATGGCAGCAGATTCCAAATTTTTTATATGTATATGCTCTGAACCCACACTCCATCCTAAATGTCCAAATGTGAAAAATCGGGTTGGAGTACTTGGACGAAATGCTGATTAGAAAATTTCGAATGTATGAGCTGAACTTTTGTGCGAAACTGTTACATAGTGACATGTAGCTTGAAGCATTGGTTTCAGATCTTAAATGTAACACAGGAGAAAAGAGAAATCGTTGTTTCTTTTATTATATTTTAAGAAACGATATGAGTCCATGTATCAATACAGGTTTGGGAACTGGTTTATTGAATTACAAGAAGACAAGTTGATTTTACAGAAAATTCAGGCCTTGTTTATTCAACAATATATAATTTTGAAGGTTATTTGTCAAACTTTAAATCAACCCTTTTGTAAATGTCTTTAAATGATGGAATTTTTAACCAAATTGTCTTTAGGAGTTTAGGTTGGTTGAAAAATCTTGTTTGAGATTTTATTGACGCACATAAATTCAGGGTTAAACTTTTTTCATTACAAAATAAGATTCTAATAGTTTGCATTTATTGTGGGTTTTTTTAAACTGTGGTAGGAAATGTTTACTTTGTATAACATGCACATATATTTGCTATAGAATTCTTTAGAATTAAAGGATTGAAAGGAAACAAAATAATTTATGCTCATTATGTTGTTTCCATGTAGCAACATAATGTAGGTCAGCAAAGTCAAGTTAGAGTTTGTATTCTGTACATTGAAATTGCTTTAAATGCCAGTTTATAGGAGTATAGTAAGATTTGTTTCGTGTACTCATTTTGTGGCTTTGTACATTATCATCTTTTCCAACATATGTTTTGGAGAGTCTTGAAAAAGAAACATCTTCAGATTTAGAAGATGAATGTTTTATAGTCTAAAATGTTCTTTAATTCCATTCAGTAATGGTCATATGTTAACCTTGAAAAAATGAATTTCATTCTGGAAAAAACCTGGAAAAGACATAAATTATATTTAGAAAAGCGTGGGAACCATGTAGTGATGAATGCTGGAAGCCTGTAGTATCAGGAAACAAATGAGCGCAGCATCATTATTCAGCTTGCCTCATGAGAGTTACAGACTCGGATTGTTTGCACAGAGTAATGATTTGAAATGTACCACAGTTTGACTCTTTACATTTCATTTAGTGACGTGCTTTTTTTAATTTTCAGGCAGGTATATTTCCATCTTTTAAAGACACATTTTTGTATGTTGAGCAGTGGAAATCGAAAAGTGTTGAGAAATTTGGAAGCTGTTTGTCACATCATTTATAGTGTCATTTAGTGCACTTGTGGCGTCATAAAATACCACATGACTTTTACAAGGTTAAACTACATCTCACATATATAGGAATGAGAGAATAAGTTTTCTGTATCAGTTTGCTTTTAATAGTATATTTTCCCTGGGAATCTAAAAATATTAAGGGCAAGTTGTAAACTAAAATTTAAATCCATAAGAAATAACAAACCTTTTAGCTTTCACAACACACTATCTATCTAAAGCTTTGATATACTAGACATGGTTAGGTTGCTTTATCTAGGTAAATTTGAAATTTATTTTCTTTTCTTCAGAAAATAAATTAGTTTCTTTGTTTTATTTCTCATCTTAAACCACAGTATTTGATACTTCTTTCTTATCATACAGTGAGCAATGTTTAAGTGACTCAGCATGATGTTTTTAAAAGTAATCATTGCTTGTTAAAACTTCAGTGTGCTAAACATAATTATCACTCACTGTCTTAGTAAATTCTAGTATGGGCAGAGATATATTTTCGAATTGTCATGATAGTCCAATTAAGTATAAATACTGAACCTGAACTTTCTCATAGCATCTTGTGCACTGTCTTGATTCTGAATGAACATTGTCCAAGAATCAGCATCAGCCATGTAAGAAATGTCTTCGTATCAACATGGGCTATGTAAGAAATGTCTTGTATCAACATGGGCTATGTAAGAAATGTCTTTTGTCAACATGGCCTGAGTAAGAATTGTCTTGTATCAACATGGGCTATGTAAGAAATGTCTTGTATCAACATGGCCTGAGTAAGAAATGTCTTGTATCAACATGGCCTGAGTAAGAAATGTCTTGTATCAACATAGCTCGAGTAAGAAATGTCTTTTATCAACATAGCCTGAATAAGAAATGTCTTATATCAACATGGCCTGAGTAAGAAATGTCTTTTATCAACATAGCCTGAGTAAGAAATGTCTTGTATCAACATGGGCTATGTAAGAAATGCCTTGTATCAACATAGGCTGTGTAAGAAATGTCATGTATCAACATGGCCTGAGTAAGAAATGTCTTTTATCAACATAGCCTGAGTAAGAAATGTCATGTATCAACATGGGCTGTGTAAGAAATGTCTTTTATCAACATGGCCTGAGTAAGAAATGTCTTGTATCAACATGGCCTGAGTAAGAAACGTCTTTTGTCAACATGGGCTGAGTAAGAAATGTCTTTTATCAACATGGCCTGAGTAAGAAATGTCTTTTATCAACATGGGCTGAGTAAGAAATGTCTTGTATCAACATGGGCTGAGTAAGAAATGTCTTGTATCAACATGGCCTGAGTAAGAAATGTCTTTTATCAACATGGCCTGAGTAAGAAATGTCTTTTATCAACATGGGCTGAGTAAGAAATGTCTTGTATCAACATGGCCTGAGTAAGAAATGTCTTGTATCAACATGGCCTGAGTAAGAAATGTCTTTTATCAACATGGGCTGAGTAAGAAATGTCTTGTATCAACATGGGCTGTGTAAGAAATATATTGTATCAACATGGGCTGTGTAAGAAATATATTGTATCAACATGGGCTGTGTAAGAAATGTCTTGTATCAACATGGGCTGTGTAAGAAATGTCTTGTATCAACATGGGCTGTGTAAAAATGTCTTGTATCAACATGGGCTGTGTAAAAATGTCTTGTATCAACATGGGCTGAGTAAGAAATGTCTTGTATCAACATGGGCTGTGTAAGAAATGTCTTGTATCAACATGGGCTGTGTAAGAAATGTCTTGTATCAACATGGCCTGAGTAAGAAATGTCTTTTATCAACATGGGCTGTGTAAGAAATGTCTTGTATCAACATGGGCTGTGTAAGAAATGTCTTGTTTGAGAACAAAGCTAAGTATTAACACCTCCCAGAGAGTGAGGACAAAGACGAAGATAATTTATTATGCAGCAACACCAGGAAAGATGACAGATATGAAAATAAAGCAAGTTTTCAGGAATGATGACAGATATGGACAAAGAGCAAGTTTTCAGGAATGATGACAGATATGGACATAGAGTAAGTTTTCAGGAATGATGACAGATATGGACAAAGAGCAAGTTTTCAGGAATGATGACAGATATGGACATAGAGCAAGTTTTCAGGAATTATGACAGATATGGACATAAAGTAAGTTTCAGGATTGATGACAGATAGGGACATTGACATACAGAAGTTTAATTTTGAAGTACAAGAGCCGAGTTTAATTTTTCAAAATGAAAATATTTTATTTGTTTTGTAATTACTGATGTTGTTGTTGAAACAGAATATACTAATTAATGACAATAAATTTAATGCTTCGTGTGTGAAAAACATTTTTCAAGAAATTATGAGCAATTTTCCATAACTGATAAGTGTAAGGTATCAGTTCTTTATAGAAAAGTGGGTAAGCTTGAATATTCTATCAAAGAGCAAAGCTTGAGGGTAACCATTACAGAACAATGCTACTCAAACTTTGGTCTCTAATACTTACTCAAAGAAAGGTGCTAGCATGACCTGCATTTTGTTGAAGTAGCATGGGCCAACTGGTAGTAAAAAATAACATGGGTCATCTGGTAGAAATAATAATATGGACCAACTGGTAGTTGACAAACATGGGCCAACTGGTAGTCAAGATAAGATTTTCCAACTGGAAATTAAAATATATGCCAACTGGTAGTTGAAATGTAATGATCCAACTGGTAGTTGAAGAACATGGTCCAACTGGTAGTTGAAGAACATGGTCCAACTGGTAGTTGAAGAACATGGGCCAACTGGTAGTTGAAGAACATGGGTCAACTGGTAGTCAAAATAACATGGGTCAACTGGTAGTTGAATTAATGTGGGCCAACTACTTGTCCAAATAACATTGGCCAACAGGTAGTCAAAATAATATGTGCCAACGGGTTCCTATTAGTGGAGAATGAACCCTAAGGACACTCTGGGGATATATCTTATAAGGTCACCCCTACTGCAGCAGAAAAGTGGCTTTATACGAAGGGTGGCCACTCTAGAAGGGGATCACAAATGTGAGTAGTAATTAAATACAAAGTACGAAGGTCACAACTACCTTTAGTCAATTTGCAAACAAACTTATTAATGATGTTTTATAAAGAATGTTATGAATAGCCATCTGTGTGGTTTTAAATTTGACTTTATTATATTTCAGATCACATCATCTGTCACCAGTAGATACTTTAAGACAATACAGTAGTTCA